>BPTQ01000002.1:80508572-81108572 GCA_019973895.1 Chrysanthemum seticuspe | reverse complement strand
TTTTATACATCCCCAGTGTCTTCTCTCACTTCTTTGGATATATCCCACTAATAAAATTTACCATTGGATCACTGCAATTGATCCTGGCCATTTAAAGGCTTTTTGGCGCCAAATTTGTTTTAACTGTTTGTGGGATTGAGTGGGATTGGGTTAAGGCATTTAATGCTAACTTGGCTTCTTGTGTTTGGAGGGGGGGTGTAGGGATGATGATGGTGAAGATGGAGTGTGATCAGGAAGTTGCAGGGGTGATGATGGTGGTTTGGTTAACCCGTGAGGGAGAGAGGGAAAGTGGATGGTCAAAGGGGTTTGACTGGGAATTTAATAACAGGGTGGGTTGGTTTCGGGTTTAAACCGGGTAAATAATTGGGCCAGGGATTGGATTGGGTGAAATGTTTGGGCCAAAGGTAAAAAAAGGGTCCGTTTGGATAAGTAACAACACAAGGACCAAGTTATGCAATTCCAACAAACCAAGGGACCAATTCTGTAACTTATGAAGAGTAGTCAAAGGGCTAGTCTTTCCAAGCTTTAATAATCCAAGGGCTAATTTAAACATTTTTGAAACTCCAAGGATTAATTTTGACCAATTTAAAAGTTTAGGGACCAAAACTGTAATTTCTCAAATGTTTTTAGATTTTCCACCAAAGGACTAAATATGAAAATTTATGATTTTAAAAGGACCTTTGGTGACTTTTCTTTTGAAATTATGTGCTCAGGGACTATTTTTGACAATTTTTGAAACTTGGGGGACTGAAACTGCAATTTTTGTAAATTTGATATGTTTTTCATCTGATTTTGATATTTTTGCATTTAAAACACATAAAACACTGATTTGTGATATTTTGATCATTTTGATGTGTTTCTGAGTGTTTTCAGATGATTTTGCAGTTTATTTTGTACAAAAATGATGAGTATTTAGACACTCATCAATCCCCCACACTGAGATATTGCTAGTCCCTAGCAATGATTTGAGAAAACATAATGGATTTTAATCTCTTTACCAAAAGCCATTACTTCTGGAGTAGCCAAATGTTTCAGTTCAAGTAAGAACCATGGTACACCGATAACCATGTGATTTTGAGCAAACCACCAGCTTCCAACGGATTTGATTTTGTCTTTACCAGAAGCCGTACCCTTCTGGACTAGCCAACTCTTAGATAAATTATCAATATTATCTTTGGTGAGTCGATTACCAATTATGGTTTTTCCACTGCCTTTACCACAAGCCATAAACTTGCGGGCTAGCCAACTCTTCACTTTTTAGGATATGGTGAGCTGAATACCATACAATTTTGGGCAAAATTGCAAGCCATATAAACGGATTTGAGAAATCTTTACCAAGAGCCGTTTGCTCCTGGATTAGCCAATCCTTTTGTCTTACAGACATGGCGGACTGATAACCAGATGAGAAAGTGTAAAACACTTACTCCAAAAAAAATTTTGGCCAAAACGGGGGAATTGGTATAATTATATGATAAAATTCGTGAGAATTCCCCCCCACACTTAGAAATGAATATTGCCCTCAATATTCAAAGTACCGGCGGTTATGCCGAAACAAAGAACGTAAAAGGGAAATACTACGGCCATTATTTAGAAAGAAGATTTTTTTTTTTTTTTTTTTTTTTTTTTTTTTTTTTTTTTTTGTGGAAACTTGTGGGCAACCCCCCCACACTAGGGTGGTAGAAAGAGGTGAGAAGACAGAAATATGGGTGAAAACCCATATGGCATGCTACTGTTTTTGATTCCCGAGTCGCTAGCTTGACTCGACCCCCGCATTCATTGGTTCATGGGGAAAGTTACGTGGAAAACCCATCTCGATCGGACTTTCGTTCACAATGTTAATGAACATATGAACATCAGAAAGTTCCACACCGACGAGATATAACCGCGGTATTTGTTTAATAGTAGAAACTATAAAGGATGATACCGGGGTCAAAGATGGTGTCCTCATTCCCGAAAGAGAAAAGGGAAAGAGCAACCACACCATCTGTGAAGAATGGAATAAAGACGTACATGAGAATGCATGTCCATTCCTCAGCAGAGAGAAGCAAATCACCAGTTTTGACATCTTTAAGCTTAAACTTGAAGCTTAGATGGTGATTGTCAAGAAGATGTCCGGGAGGGAGGGTGGGAAACGGTTCTTCAATTAACAGATTTTCCAGAAAAAGGATGTCTCCCTCCGGATCAAGGTAAGTGTTATCAATTCCTGTTGGAATTGACTCATCACTAAGAAATGCATCGACTTCATTCCAAAAGTTGTCATCTTCCTCATCAGGAGTGAGAGAAGGGATGGAAGAGTCGGGAATAAGACTAGAGGATGATGGATCATTTTTGAGCAATTCATCAATGGGAAGAATGTCTCCCATTGGATCACAAACATCATCATCCAACTCAGATGAAACTGAAGAGAGTTTAGTTTCATCCACAGAGTTAACAAACTCGATGCGACAAACTGATTCCGGAGGTGGGACAAGTGGTGTGCTCTTAGAGCTAGCAGTTTCCACCACTTCCGATGAAGTCTCCGATTCTAGATCATCGTCATCATCATCAAGAACACTCTTGACTTCCCTGGTACAGCTTTCAAACCATTTGTTTGAACCAGGGGTAATTTTCAAAGCTTTGAGCTCAGCACGTTTTTGGTGAACACTCTTAACCGTGAAATTTGAGAGTGTTGCATTGATTCTTTCAGATTTTTGATCAATTGTGGCAACACTCTTTTTGTATAGAGGTTTGGAGTTCTGGTTGATATTTAACGTGAGCTCTTCGTTGTCAACCCGTATGGTCAACTCTTCAGCAAACACATCAATCAGAGCACGACTCGTTCTTAAGAAAGCTCTCCCTAAGATAAGGGGAACTCTAGGATCTGCATCGAAGTCTACTACAACAAAGTCAGCATGAAAGTGAAATTTTCCCACTTTCATCACGACATCCTCGGCTATCCCAAGTGGACGAGTTACGGTACGGTCCGCTAGCTCGAGTGTCATATGAGTGGATGAAAGTTCAGGAAGAGACAGTTTCTTCCATACTGAGAGTGGCATGAGGTTAATGCTAGCGCCAAGATCGGCCAAGGCGGAGCATTGAAACATCCCCAAGAAATCACACGGGATTAGAAACCGGCCAGGGTCTTCAAGCTTTTCGGGAAGCTTATTAAGAATGGCTGCTGAGCATTGCTCATTGAGAGGAGTTTTAGCCATCTCTGATAGTTTATCTTTGTTGGTGAGTAAGCCTTTAAGCGTGGATGCAAATTTAGGCATTAGAACGAGAGCATCAACGAAGCTTATATCAAAGTGAAGCTCATTGAAGATTTGGAAAAAATTTTCCATTTGCTCTTTGTTTTTGTCTTTGAGCTTCTCATCATTCATTCTTGATGGGTAAGGAAGCTGATTAGACTTTTGAGCCGGGATGGAAGTGTTTTCTGGCTCAAGATTTTTCTTCGGAACATCGGGTTCCGGACTTAAAGCTTGGACTACCGAAGGTGGGACGTGTGCGGTACTTCGTGGGCTTGAATAATGCACCTTGTCCGTTGTCTCCTTGGTAACTTGACTAAATGCCACAGGAGGAGGGGGCATAGGAGTCTTAGGTCCATTGTGCGTCTTACCACTACGAGTGGTGACGGCTTTCAACTCGGCATTGGGATTGGGAATAGTATTGCTTGGGAGTCCTCCAGAAGATGGCGAAGCTTTGTTCATATTCATGTTCATGAAACTGCTCATCATATTCTTTAACTCATTTGTCTGCCGAGACATTGTGGTATCAATTTCCCTTTTAAGCTCAACTCTCATGTTATTGATCTGAGTTTGCATTGAACGCATGTTTGACTTAGTCATTTTCATGAAGTCATTTGGCATGGGAGCTTGAGGAGGTTGTTGATAACTTTGATGATTAGGAGCTTGATATGGTTGAGGTTGGTTGAAATTGTTCCGGTTTTGATTGAAATTTTGAGAGTTATTGAAATTTTGTCCTTGATTCGGAACAAAGCGATTTTGATTGCCATGGTTTTGCACAGGAGGAAAACCAGGTGGTGTCATACCGCTAGGTGCACGGTAGTGAGGATCAGCTTGTGGTCGGTATTGATTGTGGTTTACCGAAGCTACGGGAGCTTGGTAAAAGGAAGCATCGGTTGCTTGACAATCATAATACGCATGTGGACCACTACAAGTTTCACACACCTTGTTTACGGCTTTGACTGGTTCGGGCTTATGAATTTCGCTTTTGATTTCATTTACCTCTTTTATCATACAATGGATGATGTCCGTTAGAGCGGCTAACGGAGCGGCTAACTCGGAAGAGTTACCGGATGAAGAAGCAGGAGTGTTCGGAACATTGACTTTGTTGCGAGAAATAGGAACTTTTGATTTTTGCTCGCAAATCTCAATCACATCTTTAGGTTTACGATTCAAGATATTGCCGCATGCGGCTGCATTCAAGGAATCTTGATCATTACCGTTCAACCCATTGTAAAAGATATTGACTTGTTGAAGCTCCGTGAATTCATGATGGGGGCATTTCCTGAGGAGATCTTTGAATCTCTCCCATGCCTCTCCAAAATTTTCATCGAAATTTTGACGAAATCCAGAAATTTCATTTTTAAGATTAGTCGTCTTTGATGGAGGAAAGAAGTAATTCACAAACTTTTGAACAAGATCCTCCCAAGTTTCGATAGATCGAGGGGGTTCTTTTTCCAGCCAAATCCGGGCTGTCCCCTCAAGAGAGAATGGAAAAAGCATCAACTTGATGACTTTTTGAGGTACATCCTTGAAATTGATAGTTGAGGTTAACTTGTTAAACCAACGGATGTGTGCATACGGGTCTTCTCGATCAGACCCGCGGAATTGATTTGTAGACACAAGTTGGATCAAATGTGTCTTCAATTCGAAGTGATCAGAATTGATAACGGGTAAAACGATGGCATCTCCATAACCCTCGGTGGGTGCCTGGAGCATTTCCGCCATAGTACGTTCGTCTGCCATGGTGTTGCTTGAAATATTACGAATCTCGGGTTCGACTATTTGGGCAGCACGTCTACGAGAACGTCTTCTTGGAATTTCTGCTAGATCACGCAAAGGACTCAATGATCTAGAAGAACGAGTGCGCATGCACTAGAGATAACTCTAAGGGATCTCAGAGAGAAATGGGAATTATGAAAATCTTTCAGATGAGAATGAGAATTATGAAGACGTTTTATAAAAATGGGGTGAGGAGAATCTTTAGGGTTTTCTGGTTCTGAAACGTCGATATCACAACAAAATCAATTAACACAAGATCGAGGCAAAACAACAGTGAACTTAACCAATAATCACAATATGAATGGCTTCTTTGAAAAAGGTACACCAATCACAAGGACACAAAGGCAAGTTTTAAATCTTTAGTTCGGGAACTTATTATGGTCGCACCCCCAGTTAGGTAGTGCACTGCCTTGGTTTGCGGTGGTAATCTTTTAAGTTGTTATTATTAAAGAAAACGACGAATCTTTTTGTAATTTTATTATTTGATACATATATAGAAACAAAAGGAAAATATTTTTGTGTTTTATACGTTTTTGGATGTTTTTGGGTTTTTGGATTTTTTATAAGAAAATATGGATATATATATAGATGGATAATGGATGATATAAACAAAGAGTGAGGATTCAAACAACTAATCTGCTAGACGTAAGACAATTAGCACAGCTCCCCGGCAGCGGCGCCAAAAATTTGATGCGTGCCAAACAGTCAAGCTAAATCACACAAGCCCGCCACTTGTGAATGGCGGACCGTAACCAGCTTAAAACTGCCTAAACACGAAATCAATGAAGATCTGAGGAGTATAGGGTCTCCCCGGGTCGTTATGTCCCAGCGAGCTATGCGATGAATTATCAAACGTAAAGTGATCGAGAAATTTGAACGGAAAAAGGATTTGGTTATGATTATAACTACGGAAAAAGCCAACAAATTACAACGGCTTAAATGCAAATTAAAGGAAATTAAAAAGATAAAATCTATTAAATAAACGCTATCACTATATTTAAAATGATGTTTTTGTTTTTATGTTTTTATAAAACTGAATTTAAAAACTACGTGACGTACAAAATAAAAAATGAAACTAAAGCAATATAAATCCTAAAAATATGAAAATGATATTTTTACAATCCTAATGATAAAAGAAAAGTTTTAGAAAAATAAAATTATTTTTACAACTATTTATCTAATTATTATTAATTAAAAACTATTTTTAACTATTTAATAATTACCTAAAATACAAGAAATTAGGAAACAAAGGTAGAAAAATGAAACTATGAAATGGAAAAGTCTAAAATAACAAACTAGAATTTTCAAAACTATTTTTGTATTTTTCTGATTATTTTTCTATTTTTTATGGATTTTAAACTATTAAAAACTAATTAAATTACTAAAAATTACCAAATAAACTATGAAAAATCTGGAAAATTACTTTTTTCACTTTTTATATTTATCTAAACCTAAGAAAATTGAAAAATTATTTTTTTGAACCTTTTCTGAATTTTTTATATTAAAAGCTAATTAAAAATGATTAAAAACTACTTTAAATTAGGAAAAATAGCAAAACAACTTGGAAAAATCTGAAATTTTCAGGAAAACTCTAAATTAATACTAGGAATATAAGAAAAATGGAAAAACAGGCACTTATGTGGAGAAATTAAGAGCTGCTTTTCAAGTGCTTATTATTAAGCACTCCAATTAAGCCAAATGAACAAATTAAGCTACCAACATTTTACAGAGGTCTAAATATGCTATAATTACTGAAATGAAACTAAGAATAACAAGCTACAACCACATAATCACAAGCTCAAAAGTTTTGATGTCTATGAGTTTCAAATTTAACAACAGATTCTGAGTGCTACTTTGAGCACATGCACAAGCTTAAAAATAAGCTCAAACTGACAACTACCAATTGCAACCTAAAGTAGACCTGGGTGAGATCAAGTGTACCAAAAATCAGACCTGGGTGAGCTCTTATGAGCCCTGTGCAAGTTGCACAAAATCTGAGAAAAAGCTCAGTATTAACTGAGCCTGTGGTGCAGGGCAGTTAAGGCCAGAAAGAAGAGCTTATTTGAAGCTCTTAAATAAATTGCAAAATTTTACAAAAATGCTAATGAGTAACCAGACCAGATGAAGTTTCCAAAATTCCAATTCCCACTTGATAAGACCCAAAGTTGAGCTTATGAAAATTCCTTGTAACTAAGCCCAAAACAGGTTTTAGCACAATTTGACTTTTGACAAAAATGATGAACTTTGACTTAGATGAACTTTGATTCCATTTTTATCACTGAGATTGATGTTATATGATGTAACAAGTATAATGCAAGCAATGTTTGATGATTCTAAACACAAATCAATGATTTGCAATTCCAAAGATTACAACAGTAAGCAGTTTTGACAGATTTGAGTGATGTCTGACTTCTAGTGCTAGCAGACCCCAAACTATGATTCAAATGAGCTCAAAAATACTTAACAAACATGAACCAACCTTAAACAACCACTGACTAAGCCTAAATGACAGTTAAATCAGTTGAGCCAAACACCCTTATATAACCTGATTTTGCAAACTGAGACAAATCCAATACTTAACCAACTTGTAATTATGAGCAAATTAACTTATATTAACCTAAACACTACTATAAGAACAGGTTTAAACAGATTTAAACTACAAATACAGATTATGCATGAAAACTTGAATTTGACTTACAAATAGTCCAAAGCCACTATGGCTAGCAACTGTGAAACAAAGACCACTAACCTATCACAATCAACCCAATAAGCTATAACTCAACCCATTTCCATGCCTGCATCAATCCTTTCCCATTTCTGCACCATTTTCACCCATGTTGACTTATTTTGACCAATATTCAAAATAGGTTGAAACTTGATTATAAGCTTACAAAAAGCTATTATCAGCTTATGTAAGCTTGTTGGAGATTGAAACTGAGTTGCTAAATGCTTAAACAAGTGAGTTTGAAATTCAAAATCTCAACAGTGGACATACATTGTGGAAACTGATCATTACTTTGAATTTAAACTTGAAATGAGTTGGAACACACTTAAATACTATTATTTGATACAAAATAAGCTTGAAAATACAGATTGAAACTATTTAAGACAAGTTAACTACAAAACGACATACATTGCAAAAAAAATAAACTAACTATCTTCCTTGTAGCTTCTCTTGGCTTTTTATACATCCCCAGTGTCTTCTCTCACTTCTTTGGATATATCCCACTAATAAAATTTACCATTGGATCACTGCAATTGATCCTGGCCATTTAAAGGCTTTTTGGCGCCAAATTTGTTTTAACCGTTTGTGGGATTGAGTGGGATTGGGTTAAGGCATTTAATGCTAACTTGGCTTCTTATGTTTGGAGGGGGGGTGTAGGGATGATGATGGTGAAGATGGAGTGTGATCAGGAAGTTGCAGGGGTGATGATGGTGGTTTGGTTAACCCGTGAGGGAGAGAGGGAAAGTGGATGGTCAAAGGGGTTTGACTGGGAATTTAATAACAGGGTGGGTTGGTTTCGGGTTTAAACCGGGTAAATAATTGGGCCAGGGATTGGATTGGGTGAAATGTTTGGGCCAAAGGTAAAAAAAAGGGTCCGTTTGGATAAGTAACAACACAAGGACCAAGTTATGCAATTCCAACAAACCAAGGGACCAATTCTGTAACTTATGAAGAGTAGTCAAAGGGCTAGTCTTGCCAAGATTTAATAATCCAAGGGCTAATTTAAACATTTTTGAAACTCCAAGGATTAATTTTGACCAATTTAAAAGTTCAGGGACCAAAACTGTAATTTCTCAAATGTTTTTAGATTTTCCACCAAAGGACTAAATATGACAATTTATGATTTTAAAAGGACCTTTGGTGACTTTTCTTTTGAAATTATGTGCTCAGGGACTATTTTTGACAATTTTTGAAACTTGGGGGACTGAAACTGCAATTTTTGTAAATTTGATATGTTTTTCATCTGATTTTGATATTTTTGCATTTAAAACACATAAAACACTGATTTGTGATATTTTGATCATTTTGATGTGTTTCTGAGTGTTTTCAGATGATTTTGCAGTTTATTTTGTACAAAAATGATGAGTATTTAGACACTCATCAATTTTCAACAGACATGAGATTAAGACCTTTTAAGAGTGATTTTGACTTTGAGGATGCTCAGATGAAATTTTATGACTAAGATGGTTTAAGTGAATCTAACTGAGACTACATAGACAGATATTAAGCACAAACAAAAGCTCAATGCTCAAACAAACAACTCATCCAAACACTAATTTTACAACTGATTTGAACTTTAACTGATCTATCTATTGACTAAGCTAATGCTAACACTGAAACTGATTTTAGTACCCTAATCACAACTAGTTAAACAAGTTTAAAAGGTTTAATGATCACAAATACAAATACAAGCACAAACTGCAATTTGAACTAAAAATGAAAATGAGGTAAACAAAACTCACAAGTATCCAGCTGATATTGCAGCTTAAACAGAACCCAAATTGTACTATTCTATATCAAACCCAATCCAAATCAAGCATTGCATCAACCCATGTCCATTTCCAAACTGCTTGAACCAATTATGCTGCACAGTTGACTTTTGTTGACTTTTTAGCACCTTTGATTGATACTGTTTCTAAAGCTTACCAAAAGCTATATTGAGCTTAAATAAACTTTTTTGGACTTAAAATTAAGCTATTTGAAGCTTGAAGGTGAGAGTTTGAAACTAAATTTTGTAACAGTGAACTTTAAAACTTAAAATGTTATTCTACCTTGAATTGATACTTGAATATAGATTATATTGATAAATTAACTTAAGTTGAGTACATGGAAACAGAAAATTAAAGCTTTTAGATTAAACTAAAACATTGAGATTAAAAACGAAATACATGAAATTTAAAAATTAACTACTTTCTTGTCTTTGCTTCTCTTCCTCTCTTTTATACACCAAATGACTTCCACGTGTCCTTCTGAGCAAATCCCACTAAAAATCTAAGCCATTGGATGTCTTGAAGTGATATTAGCCGTTTGATCATTTTGGCGGGAAAGACTGTATTTGACCTGTAGGCTCTGATTTTTGCAACTAGGGGGGGTGGCATTTATTGTGGTGGGAAAGGTGGGTAGAGGTGATGATGAGGGGGGAGGGAAAGGTGAGTTGATGGGAGAGTGAGTTGCAGTCAAGTGGTGGGGGAGATAAATAGGGAAAGGAGGGAAGGGATAAGGTTTGACTTTGGTTGACCAGGGGTTCAAAAAGGGAAATGACAGGGGGTCAAAAGGGATAAGTGGCAGGGGTCTAAAGGTATTTTGACAGGGCTTGGTTTTAGCTATGATAAGGACCAAATTTGTAATTCTGCCAAACTAGAGGGACCAAACCTGCCAATTTCTCAAAACTATTTCAAGGGATCAAAATTGACAAGTTTCAATAGTGCAAGGACTATTTTTGACATTTTCAAATTTTCAAAGGACCATTTGTGACAATTTCAAAACTTGAGGGACTAAAGTTGTAATTTTGCAATTTTTGATTTTAAGGACCAATTTTGACAACTCATGAATCCCTAAGGACTTAAAATGATATTTTTCTTTATTTAGATTTACCAGGGACTGTTTCTGACAACTTTTGAAACTTGGGGGACTAAAACTGCCAATTATGCAAACTTGATACGTTTTTCACCAGATTTTGATATTTTTGCATTTAAAACACATAAAACACTTATTTGTGATATTTTTATCATTTTGATGCATTTCTGAGTGTTTTCAGATGTTTTTGCAGTTTAATTGGTACAAAAATGATGAGTATTTAGACACTCATCAATCCCCCACACTAAGATATTGCTAGTCCCTAGCAATGTTTTGAGAAAAATTAATGGATTTCATCTCTTTACCAAAAGCCATTACTTCTGGAGTAGCCAAATGTTTCAGTTCAAGTAAGAACTTTGGTACACCGATAACCAAGTGATTTTGAGCAAATCACCAGCTTTCAACGGATTTGATTTGTCTTTACCAGAAGCCGTTTGCTTCTGGACTAGCCAACTCTTAGATAAAATATCTTTGGTGAGTCGATTACCAATTATGGTTTTCCAACTGCCTTTACCACAAGCCATAAACTTGCGGGCTAGCCAACTCTTCACTTTTAAGGATATGGTGAGCTGAATACCATACAATTTTGGGCAAATTGCAAGCCGTCAACGGATTTGAGATATCTTTACCAAGAGCCGTTTGCTCCTGTATTAGCCAATCTTTTTGTTTATTAGACATGGCGGACTGATAACCGTAATCTGAGTAAGTGCAAGACACTTACTCCAAAAAAAAATTTTGGCCAAAAATGGGGGAATTAGGCGGTATAATTACATGATAAAATTCGTGAGAATTCCCCCCCACACTAGAAATGAATATTGCCCTCAATATTCAAAGTACCGGCGGTTATGCCGAAACATAGAACGTAAAAGGGAAATACTACGGCCATTATTTAGCAATTTTTTTTTTTTTTTTTTTTTTTTTTTTGAAACTCTTATATATACACAACATGTGGGGCAACTCCCCCACACTAGGGTGGTACACATGGGTGAAAACCCATGTAGCATGCTACTGTTTTTGATTCCCGAGTCGCTAGCTTGACTCGATCCCCGTATTCATTGGTTCATGGGGAAAGTTTGTAGATCCGGGACAATCACAGGAGGAATGTCCTCTCCAAAATAATGCTTTAATCGATGACCATTCACTTTAAAGTTTGGACCATCGGGTTGAGATAACTCAATGGTTCCATATGGAAATACTTTAGTGATGGTGAATGGTCCAGACCAGCGGGATTTTAGTTTTCCCGAGAAAATCTTTAATCTTGAGTTGAAAAGAAGGACTCGATCACCGACGTTGAAAACGCGGTTCTTGATTTTGGAGTCATGAATCTTCTTTGTCTTTTCTTTATAGATCAAAGAGTTCTCGTATGCTTGATCACGGAGTTCATTTAATTCATTTATTTGAACTTTCCGGTGATCTCCAGCTGTCTGAATATCGAAGTTTGCATGTTTCAAGGCCCAGTATGCCTTGTGCTCTAGCTCAATCGGCAGATGACATGCCTTCCCGTACACAAGCTTGTATGGAGTACACCCGATTGGTGTTTTATAAGCTGTACGGAAGGCCCAGAGTGCGTCATCTAGCTTATCTGACCAAGAGGCACGGTTTTCGCCAACCGTCCTCTCCAGAATTCTTTTAATCCCCCGGTTGGAAACTTCCACTTGCCCACTTGTTTGGGGGTGGTACGCAGTAGAGAGACGGTGGGTTACACCATACTTTTGCATGACTCTATCAAACTGGTCATTGCAGAAATGCGTACCACGATCACTGATTATAGCTCGTGGAGTTCCAAACCTAGCAAAAAGAGATTTTAAGAATTTCACAACAACTCGGGCATCGTTGGTAGGCAAAGCCTTAGCTTCAACCCATTTTGACAAATAGTCAACGGCCACGAGTATGTATTTGTTTCCTCGAGAAGATGGAAATGGCCCCATAAAGTCAATACCCCAAATGTCAAATATCTCACAAACTTGAATGGCATTTTGTGGCATTTCATTTCTTTGAGAGATATTTCCATGACGTTGACAAGCGTCACAGGCTTTGACAAATTCGTGGGCATCCTTATAGATAGTGGGCCAATAAAACCCGGAATCAAACACCTTTTTGGCGGTGTAGTTTGGACTATGATGGCCCCCAGTGGGTCCAGCATGGCAAGCTTTGAGAATGTCAAGAGCTTCTTGTCCATAAACACACCGTCGGATGACTTGATCCGCACAGATTTTGAATAAGTAGGGGTCGTCCCAGAAGTAATGTTTAACGTCTTTGAAGAATTTGTTCTTCTGCTGGGTCGACATCCCTTTCACTATGAAGTTACCCGCATGGTAATTTGCGAAGTCAGCAAACCATGGGGTAGAAGAGTTTCCACGAAAAGAAACCGCATTGAGTGTCTCGAGAGGAAATGTTTCATTTATTTCCTTTTTCTCGAAAACATCTTGGTGAGGGTTCTCTAATCGGGACAGATGATCAGCAGCCAGGTTCTCAGCTCCTTTTTTATCACGTATAATGATATCAAATTCCTGGAGGAGGAGAACCCAACGGAGCAATCTCGGCTTTGCATCTTGTTTTGCAAAGAGATATTTGAGAGCCGAGTGATCCGTATACACTACACATTTGGTCAAGATTAAGTACGGCCGAAACTTCTCAAATGCATACACCACAGCTAGTAGCTCTTTTTCTGTGGTGGTGTAATGAGTTTGAGCTTCAGTCATAGTTTTACTTGCGTAGTGGATAGGCTGAAAATGCTTAGCTCTACGTTGCCCTAAGACTGCACCGATAGCAAAATCACTTGCATTGCACATGAGCTCAAAAGGCAAGTCCCAGTCGGGAGCAACGAGAATGGGTGCTTCAGTAAGCTTTTTCTTTAATGTTTCAAAAGCTTCGATGCACTCAGGTGAGAAGATAAAAGGAGCATCTTTTTCAAGAAGATGGGTCATAGGCCGAGCGATTTTAGAAAAATCTTGTATGAATCTACGATAAAACCCGGAATGACCTAGAAAACTCCTAATACCTTTGACGGTAGTAGGATGAGGCAGTTTATCAATAACATCGACTTTTGCTCTATCGACCTCAATCCCGTTTTTTGAAATCTTATGGCCAAGGACTATGCCTTCTTTAACCATAAAGTGACTCTTCTCCCAATTTAGACAGAGATTGGTGTCTTCACACCGTTTTAGCATTTTATCTAAATGGGAGAGACATGTTTGAAACGAGTCCCCAATGACCGAGAAGTCATCCATAAACACCTCCATTGTTTCCCCGATCATGTCGTGGAATATGGCCATCATACATCGTTGGAACGTGCCAGGAGCGTTACATAAGCCAAAAGGCATACGTCTGTAGGCAAAAGTTCCGTATGGGCAGGTGAATGTGGTCTTCTCTTGATCCTGTGGATCAATGGGGATCTGAAAGTAACCCGAGAAACCATCAAGGAAACAATAGTACTCATTCTCTGCTAATCTCTCAAGCATTTGGTCCATGAAGGGTAGAGGAAAATGGTCTTTACGGGTGGCGTCATTCAACTTACGATAGTCAATACACACACGCCATCCCGTAACCAGCCGAGTTGGAATTAACTCGTTATCTTCATTTGTGACAACAGTTATGCCATCCTTTTTAGGAACACAATGAATTGGGCTAACCCAAGGACTATCTGAGATTGGGTAAATCAATCCTGCATCAAGAAGTTTGATAACCTCCTGTTTGATAACATCATGGATTTTTGGATTTACTCTTCTCTGATGTTGAACTGCTGGTTTGAAGTCATCCTTCATCAAGATTTTGTGAGTACAAAATTCAGGGTTGATACCCTTAATGTCGGAGAGTTTCCAAGCAATTGCTTGCTTGTGTGACTTCAAGACCTTTATGAGAGCAGTCTTTTCATCTTTACTCAAATCTCGAGCAATAATGACTGGTAATTTATCATCACCTTCAAGAAATGCATACTCGAGATGAGGTGGTAAGTCCTTAAGTTCGACTTCAGGAAATTCTTCAGTTTTCTCAACTGACTTGACTTCCTTGTTATGAAGCTCGACGGGAGGGAGTGGAGGAGAAGTGTCCTGATTTAACACCTTCTCAAGAATAAGAATATCTCCCTCCGGATTAATCTCATGGTGATTAATCTCTTCTGGAATTGCATCACTAGTGTGAGGGGTTGATGAGTGATCATCTTTAAGCAATTTCTCAATGAGAAGTATGTCCCCCTCGATGTCAATTGGAGCGTGATCAATTTCCCATGGAACAGAATCACTAGCCAAGTATGCTTCAATCTCTTCCAAGATGAAGTCGCTTCCCTCAAACGAAGTGAGAGAAGGAGTAGAATTGGCTATGATAGGTTGAGAAGATGTGGTGGGATCCCCACTCACAGAATTATGAGAATAACCAAGAACTTCTTGAGAGTACTCTTCAGAAGCAACATCAATGATATCTATTCGGTTAACCGACTCAGAATCATAATTTGCGGAGTACCTCGAAGTTTGATCAAGGTTAAAGGTGACAGCTTCATTACCAACACGTAATGTGATTTCTTGCTCAAATACATCAATGAGAGCACGGCCCGTTCTCAGGAATCCTCTTCCAACAATGAGAGGAACCCGTGGATCAGCATCGAAATCAACAACTACAAAGTCAGCTGGAAAATGGAACTTTCCTACTTTCACAAATACGTCCTCGGCAATTCCAAGAGGACGGGATATTGTACGATCTGCAAGCTCGAGAGTCATGCATGTAGGAGTAAGGTCCGGAAGATAAAGTTTTTTCCATACTGAATGAGGCATGAGGTTTATGCTTGCACCAAGATCAGCTAAGGCAAAGCATTCAACCATTCCTGGAAATACACAAGGTAAGAGGAATTTTCCAGGATCTCCAAGCTTCTCGGGAAGCTTCTTCAAGATAACTGCAGAGCAGTTCTCGTTTAGAGGAGTTTTAGCCATTTCAAACAGTTTTTCCTTGTTGGTTAACATGTGTTTGAGAGTTGATGCAAACTTGGGCATCAACATGATAGCATCCGCAAAGCTTATGTCAAAATGTAATTCTTGGAAAATTTGAAAAAATTTGTCCATTTGATGACTGGCTTTTTCACGGAGCTTTTGCTCATTCAAACGTGATGGGTAAGGAATAGAAGATTTGGATTTGTGGTTTTCAACGGGAGCTACAGGAGGTTCAAAAACAACTCCTGGATTGGATTTGGGTTTCTAGACAACCTGAGGATGGACATCGCTGGTACTTCCGTTATTAGTAGGAAGTTCCTTGTCCTTTGTCGCCTCAGGTTCACTTTCCACTACCTTCGGGAGAGAAGAAGAAGAGGTAGTAGGAATAGCGGGTCTATTATATGAAACACCACTTCTGGTTGTGATCGCCTTTGCATCTTCCCTCGGGTTAGCGATCGTGTTGCTCGGAAGTTTTCCTGAGCCCGAGGGTTGATCATTTAAAGACTTCTTGAGATCAGCGATCTGACTGACGAACAACCTGTTCATTTCATCTTGGGATTTCATGAATTGCTTCAATAACTCATCAGATGATGGTACTGGAGCAGGTGGAGGGAAATTTTGAGGTCGTATGTTTTGATTATGACCTTGTTGTTGAAAATTCCCTTGATTAGGATTTACATTTCCCTGAAATTGATTCCCTCGATTGAAATTGTTTTGATTAAGGTTTCCTTGATGTTGGAAACCTTGATTGGGTCCGGAATAGAAATTACCTTGGTTTTGATAACCTTGGTTTATTCTAGGTTGGTTCTGATTCCGGTTAGGATTCTGGTTAAAACCGGGTGGTGCCTGATAAGTGTTAGCACGGTAGTTTGGTTCATTTTGAGGACGGTATTGATTACCTCCCTGATGTGAAGTACCGGCTATAGCATTGGCTTCAAACGGACTACCATCGGTGGCAGTACAGTTGTAGTATGCATGAGGACCACCACAAGTAACACAAACTTCAACTTTCTTCACTTCACCATGTAATGGTGTCTGAGTGAAAGTGACTTTCTTTTGGTTAGAACCAAAGCCTGAACAATATCCGTGAGTTTGTCAATCTTAGCATCGGTGCTAGATGTACTCACGGGAGATGAAGTAGAAGGTCCTGCATTAGACTGAGATTGATATGTCTTTGTGCGGAAAGGGCGGACCTGTGACTTGTTTTCTATGATTTGCAAGGCTTCTTTTGTGGTCTTGCTCAGGAAATTACCTCCCGCAGAGGCATTTAGAGAGTCTTGGTTAGTCTGGTTCAGACCATTGTAGAAAGTATCCATTTGCATTAACTCGGTAAAACCATGATGCGGACACTTACGGAGCAATTCTTTGTAACGATCCCATGCCTCCCCGAATGATTCATCAAATCTTTGAGAGAATTTCATTATCTCATTCTTAAGACTTGTAGTTCGGGATGGAGGATAGAATTCGTTAACAAACTTTGTGACTAGATCTTCCCATGTCTCAATGGAACGAGGGGGTTGTTTCTCAAGCCAATTCCGGGCTTGTCCCTCTAGAGAAAATGGGAACAGAAGAAGCTTAATTGCTTCATGTGGGACATTCTTGTATTTGATGGTAGATGCAATCTTGTTAAACCATCGAATGTGTGCATGAGGATCATCCCGCTCAAAACCATAGAATTGGATTTGGGTTACCAGATGTTCAAAAAGGGAAATGACAGGGGGTCAAAAGGGATAAGTGGCAGGGGTCTAAAGGTATTTTGACAGGGCTTGGTTTTAGCTATGATAAGGACCAAATTTGTAATTCTGCCAAACTAGAGGGACCAAACCTGCCAATTTCTCAAAATTGTTTCAAGGGATCAAAATTGACAAGTTTCAATAGTGCAAGGACTATTTTTGACATTTTCAAATTTTCAAAGGACCATTTGTGACAATTTCAAAACTTGAGGGACTAAAGTTGTAATTTTGCAATTTTTGATTTTAAGGACCAATTTTGACAACTCATGAATCCCTAAGGACTTAAAATGATATTTTTATTTATTTAGATTTACCAGGGACTGTTTCTGACAACTTTTGAAACTTGGGGGACTAAAACTGCCAATTATGCAAACTTGATACGTTTTTCACCAGATTTTGATATTTTTGCATTTAAAACACATAAAACACTTATTTGTGATATTTTTATCAGTTTGATGCATTTCTGAGTGTTTTCAGATGTTTTTGCAGTTTAATTGATACAAAAATGATGAGTATTTAGACATCAAATGCTTTTTAAACCGAGACTCATAATGATCAAGGAAAGCCTTCTTGACTACATTCGGATCAGTAGTCCAAGTTCCCTCATTAAACACACCACGAATTGCTAAATGAGAACGTTTTTTATTTATAATTCCATGAAAAAATTTCGAATTCTCGTCCCCTTTAATCGCCCATCTGACTTTAGATTTCTGCAACGAATCCTTAGCTTCCATCATTTTAATGTCGTTAAGTTGACATTTCAAATCATGTCGCCTAAGAATCAACGAATCCGAAACCCCACTCTGGTCCAACTCCTTATCTATATCTCGCAACTCATCTAATATAGATTTCTTGGAGCAAGATAGCTGCGTGTTTTTATCTTTGATCCAAACCCGAATAATCTTTTTAAGCTCATGAAGTTTCTTTTTAAAACGAATCATACCATTACTGTCAGCATGCGAAAATGATCTCCATGATTGTTCCACCATATCATCAAATCCAACTAAACTAAACCACGAATGATATAGCCGAAAAGGAGTCGGACCATAGTCCAGTTTGACCTCACGAAGAAGAATCGGACGATGGTCCGATAAATGCCGATCAAGACAAACTGCCATGATAGATGGAAAGAGGGAGATAAAACCATCAGTAACGAGAAACTTGTCAAGCTTACTCATTTTGTTCGCCGAGGGATTAGACCACGTAAACGCATACCCCTCCATTTTAACATCAACAAGACCCAAAGAAGAAATAAATTGATCAAAAAATCTGGCATTATAAGAGTTGAAAACCGACCCTCGTCTTTCAACCGAAGAACGGACCTCGTTAAAATCTCCCATGAGAATTGCCTCACCATTCCAACGATTTAACAAAATCGCCATATAATCCCATAAAACCCGTCTATACATAGGTTGCTGCGGAGCATAAATAGCTACAATGAGAACCTTAGCTTTATTCGGAATCCATGTCCCATAAATAGCAACAAAACTATCCGAGATCGTAACGTGATCTTTCTTGAAAATCGTCTCCTCCCATATACATAAAATACCACGTGAGCTTCCTAACGAATCACTACAAACGAAATCATAATTAGAATTTCCCCACATCAGTTTCACGTCCATATGAGAAACACTTTCCATCTTAGTCTCTTGAATTGCAATAAAGCTAATTTTATTTTTAGTTGTTAACTCCTTTACCCACTCCTTTTTAGTCTTGTTACCAAGACCTTGAATATTAATGGACATAATATTCATCTAAATACTGCCTCTTCTCCTTTATTCCTTATGATAGACTCTACATCCTTCTCGCATCCCTCCATTGAATACCCCATTGCTTGTCCGCCACGAATCATCTCCTCTAGGACCCCTAAAACAGAACCACCATTATTAGCCGCACTTTGTCTGCCCGAGCTACATGAAACCTCCTGTTGAACAACTTGAGAACTGTTCATAACTTTAGCACTAATCGCCAGCGAAGACTCCTTATCCTTTTCAGTAACCTTCTCCCCAGAATCATGTTGTTTGATGTTCTCTGGCTCGGAACCCACCGGAGTGAAACCAGGAGGGTGAGAAATGGAAGGGCTCGAAAGCCGTATCTCCTCTACGTTCTTCTTTTGATTCAGTAACTTATAAAGTTCAAACGGGTCTTCAGAATTTTTCTTATCCACTTCTTCATTATGTTTCATAAATGAAGACGAATTGTCACCAAATATTGTTTCAGCAATACCTTCAACGTCGCTAGCATTAAACTCACCTTCCTCTACATCGCTCAAATGAGACTGTACATCCTTAGGATTCTCACCAAGGACAGATTCCTCATCCGATGAATACTCCTTTTCCTTGGATGTAAGAAACATAGGATTCCATGTGAATAACTCTTTAGCACGAGCCATGAACACTTTACCCTTTGCTATAATCTTAAACGACTCAAGAATAGAAACAAGGTGTTTAGTGATAATGCACAAACGTTTACGACCAAAAGAAAAGTCAGAAGTGTCCTCAATATCCAACGTCTCCCCCCATTTATTCCCAATTTTGGTAAAAGTTTCACGTGACCAAGCATGGAGAGGAATACCCTCTATATCCACCCACACGACACGTTCATCACTAACAAAATCATGTATAACATCTTGAATAACTTGGAACCAAGAATTAACCCCAATATGCTTCATCAGATTCACCTTAGTTTCAACCTTTTCAAATTCAAACATCACCCATTTACCCCCAAGATAAAATACTTTAACATCTTCGAATCCTTCTTCACCAAGAATGACCTGAAGGTTTATAATGGAATTAAAATCTTTAACTTTTCCCATGGCACAATTGGAAAATTCCCGTTCAGTAATACAAGCGTCGTCTAATACCAAAGCAGGTGAATGGGAAATCGAAGAGCCAGGATGAACCAAAGGAGGAGCCCCATTCACAGCAGACAAAAATGAACCTACAAAACCATTGTTCTGACCAGAGAACTTATCCACATGACCAGGATTCCTATTCTTACCATACAAAGGTGGAAAATTTTTGTTTTGAAAAGAGGTTTTGTGGGGCCTATCAAAACGAGCCAACTTCGCAAACAAATGATAGCGACCAATCCAAAGCGTACATAAATTCTTCACCAATCGATCAAGGTTAAAAACCTTAATAAAACGAACGAAAGCAAATCTCTTACCTGCCTTTGACTTCTTAGATGGAATAAACACATCCATCGCCGTACCATAAACACTACATTCTCTCCAAAGATCTCGAGAAGAAACCGATTCAGGAAAATTAGTAACAAAAATAGAATGAGAGATCTTCTGAGTAAGCTCTTCATTAGATTTATCAAATTGTCTAGCCATTTTGGATTGAAGGGAGATCAACCTTGGAAATGATCAATAAAAATGAAATTGATTATGAAAAGGATTATTTGGATTGAAGGGAGATATGAAAACACAACTGATTGTTGAAATGATTGTTATAATTGGGTTTAATTGAAAAAAATTAAGGGTTTGGGAAAGGGGATCTGGTTAGACTCATCGTGACTCTTAAAAAACTCGTATCTGATGGAGACTTGATCCCCAAATATGGTTTGATCGGATAATTGGTGTTAGTTCATGTTCCATAAGTTAAAATCATATGAGAAATAAAACTACAACAAAAAGAACGAGAAGAAATCACGCATGCATCTCCCTTTAAACGTTTCCTCTTTATATGAAATAAGTGGCTATAATTACTTCTCACCGTTCTCATTTTAGTTTTTTTTTTTTCGCTACATCTCTTCCACATGTTCCATATATGTAGTTCATGAACACCCAACTTTTAACTGGATCAAAATACTTTTACGGTGACTTTACATAATTATTTTAAAGGTTGCAAAATTTGTAGGAAAACGGTTACAATTTTATTAATAAAATTCATATTATGATAATTAGAATTACTACTCCATCCGTTTCAAAATTATAGTCCCCTTTTGACTTTTTAAGTATTTCTTTCACAATATTGGCCTTAAATATTTTTGTTTGTGTTATATAATACTTGATAAAATATATATGAATGGATTAGTTTTTAAATGCATTTTCATTACTATAATTTTTATCAAGTATTAAAAACCACAAACAAAAATATTTAAGGTCAAAATTGAAAATGAAAGACTTAAAAAGTCAAAATGGGACTATAATTTTAGGACGAAGGGAGTAATAAATAAATAACATTAAAATAAATACAAACATAATAAAGGTAGAAGCAGAAGACAGTCCCTTGTAAACAATAATTAAATAAAACAATAAAATATTCAAAAGACTTACTAGATCACCGACGAAGCATTAAAGAATCGAGGCACGTGTTTGACACGTTTTGCTTAAAATAGATTCGCCGTATGTTTCTCAGTGTACAACAACCGAAACAGTAAGTTGTATTGCCAGACTTAACAAAACTGTCTGGAATTTCACCTGAAGAGATGTGTATTCCTTATGTTGGAAATCAATGATGTGTGAAACCTATGAAAATAAGGTCTCTATTTATACACAATAGACTCCTCCAAAGTTTACCCATCCTAGTAATGTGGGATAGAAAGCAAACCATTTATCCACTTTAAGCATCAGTACGGAATGCCTAACTTTGTGAAGAGATATATCATTCACATTAACTTCATTTTGGACACACGTTAATTGTGAAGCTCTCTTCAATGAGAACGCAAACCTATAAACTATTATTTATATATATGACACATATATATAAATAATTGTGTCCAAAGTTGGTTAAAAGTCACTTTTACCAACCAAATTATCCAACAATCCTCCACATGAATGGAGATCATTCGTAATACAAAAAACTTTTGATGAATTTCCAATAGTTTAATCTTGCAAAGGATAAGTAGGTGTGACCCTTTGAACCTTCCTTTGTGAAATGCACTTAGCCTCCTAGCTTTTAGTAGACATGATGTCTTTGAACTGAGAGGTTGTTTATGTAGACGACAATACACTTCACACAAGACTATCCCTGACACTGTTAAGTACTCATAGTCATGTTCATTATGGTCCTAAACATTCGCCTAGTTCTGTAAGAGCTTTTATAGGATGTGCACCCCCATAACTCCCTTCGAAGCGACCCAACTTCTCTCCCACATAGGTGTTTATCTTGAATCATTAAAAGTCATATGCTTTGGGATCTCATTTTGAATCACTAAATCCATATGATCAACCTCACTAAAAGTCACGATAATATGAATGGACTAGGAAGTCACAAAAACCTAAAAGTAACTCCCCCATATTGACTTCCCCAGTTTATATGATTTAGCTGTCTTATTGAACCTAGATATTAGGATCTCCAGTCAACTAGGTTAGGTATTTCTTCATATAAACCCATTCCCTCAAGGGCTTTATTTCCATTCCTTTAGACGATTTACTAACTAGCTATCTGCTTAAGCCTTTCGTAAACGGATCCGAGATGTTGTCCTTTAACTTTAAATAGTCAATCGTGATAACTATAATTAAGAGTAGTTGTCGTACCATTAAATGTCTACGATGGAAATGTCTTGACTTACCGTTATACACTGACTATCACACTTTATACACATGGTCGTTACCGATTTACGCCATCTTGGTATGTCCTCTACGAATTAATGTAGCAATCTCGCATTATCTATAAACTTATCTCAATTGGAAAATTCAAATTCCAGCGTAGATTTAGCTATAAATGTCTGTTTGAAATACTTTATATATTTCCTAGACATAGCTTCCTGATGGGAAATAATGTAACAGGCAATAATTTTAAAACTTATTATAACCGTTAAATAAGCAATATTATCAGATAAACATGCACATCAGAACACTCAATAAAATCACTTGTTTACGCATAAAGGTTTTTCCCCATAAGATCCATATACATCAGTTATTAACTGATCATACATAAAAATTAACGACATACCTTATGGATCACAACAACACTAACAAATGATCTGGATCTTCTCCTAGCTCACAAACCAAGATCAAATCTCACGGAGATTACAAACTTCTGACCAAGTGTTGGACAGACCAATCAGTATCCATCCTAACATTCAAGCAATCTCCTATAGCTGCTAGGCAGAATTACGTTCTTACACGAAACAATATGTTTGAACGAATCAACAAAAACACAAACCCTAATTTGGTGTGTTTGTTTGGCTAGCAAGAGCAAGAGGGGATGAGGAGAAGATTTTATGGTTTTCTAAAAACTTGATAAATCATTATCCTAATGATTTACACTTTCTGATACGATATTAATCAACTGTCAAAGATCGAACGTAATGTTGTAGACTCGTGCAAATCGGGACATTATTATGCGATTCTATTTGGCATATTTTGAATCCGCGAATGAAAGAAATTTCATTCTAAAAGGGTACATAGCTGCTTATTGATGTGATCAAATAAGTACAATATTTATGCATCATTTATCCCATGTATATTGCTCGTTTATTATGATTTATATGACAATAATTACTTAATTGCTTATATGTATGATTTTTAGTATTTATGGAGCAATATTGGAAAAGACACGGAAAACGACGAAACTTGGAGCTAAATTGGAAATATGCACAAGTCAAGCAAGAGCATACGTCGTATCCACATTCTGGTGATACGTCGTATATACGCCCTTGCAGTCAAATCCAAAGTCAACTGAACAAGAATACGACGTATGAAACTCTGGTCATACGCTGTTTAGAAGATCTTATCCTAGTTCAATGAATTCACGAATTGAAAGTATATGTCGTATAAAACTCCGTCAATACGCCGTATCGATGCGTCAGACAGAAGACTATAAATACGAGCCCTAATCTCGTTTTATAGACACCCCCCATCAATACGAGACGACCCTATGAGCTTTGAAACACTAGAAAATCAGTAGGAAGTGAAGAGATCGAGTGAAGAAGTTCTCGTATAATTAAACTAAGTATAGTCGTTATGTTTGCACATCGATTTTTTTATGTTATTCGTTTGCTTGTCCTTTGTATATTCTTTCGTGTTTGCTACTGAGATTATGTGTTATGAATACTATATGTACTTGATTTCTTTTATTGCAGTTTAATGCATTTATGTTGGATAGTTTATATGTTTATCGTTCAAATAGTATGTTCCTTTATTTGTTTATTTTTGGAAGTCCATTGTCAAGATTATCACCTTGTAGGTCTTTATCTATGAACTGGTAATCCGTATTGTAATGGTTGGTTTTTGTAACAACGGGCTTTATGAATGTTGCCATTACGACTAGAGGCTAAAACTCCCTAGGTTAGACTGAAAATAACTAAAACAAGCAAGTTAACATAAGTGCTCTTTGAATAGGTAACACTTGCGAAGAGTAGGTAATTCTATTAACCGTAGGTTACCGTAGATAAATCGTATATATTAGTTGGAGAAATGATAGGGATGCCTAAAAAACATGCCTAATTATATGACTAACACTATGTGGCAAGAGTTTATTGGTTGTAGCAGCCGGACCCACTTCTTCACAAACCAATAAACTCTTGCCACATAGTGTTAGGCATATAATTAGGCATGTTTTTTAGGCATCCCTATAACTTCTCTATTAGTTGATACCACTTTGTGCATGACTGTAATTGTTAGCTCCATAAATTACTTGAGGTCTAGTGGTTGCTTTCATAGAGCTAGGTACAACTAACCATTAGCCTTGTCTAAGATAGATATAAAATGTATTCACAAAGGTCGAATACATGCTCCTCAACGTTTAGTCTACATTTCATGTTCACCAAAGTAAGTCATTAGATGACTGCATTTATAAACGGATCAATAAAATATGGTAGGATTAATATGGTTAACACTTTTTTGTTAATTTGATCACAACCGTAGTTAATTGGTTTAATTTACTTTTATTGTTTAGTAGTTTAATTAATTAAAAATCATGTCAATCTCTTAGAATGAAAACCACCTTTTGAAACTGTAGAAAGTCCATTAGGTTAGCTACAAAGTTTAACTACTCCTTGCGAACGAGTCGTACTTAAGTTTATCATACGTCACATTAACATGAATTCTTTATTCGTGCTTCGTTTCATAATTTGATTCTTTCACGAACCATCCCTTATCAACTTATAACTCATAATTCATCATTTCATAAGTAATCCTTCATCTATCACCAACAACGGACTTTATTTCCTCAATCTATTTCGCCATGGTATGCATTAAATATATTTTTCTTCTTTTCACATCATTTCCTCAACTTTTCTTTGATAATTTCCTAGAATGCATCTATGGAACCTATAATTACAACTATAATCTATTAAGTGCCAAAAGTTTATGTAAACAACCAATAAATAAGCATAAAAGTGACGATAAAGCATGTAAATATATGAAATGGTACATTCCATACATATATGTACACGCATTATCATCACTTTTATGCTTATTAATTGCTTGTTTATATGAAGTTTTGGTACTTAATAGATTATATTTTTTATTTTAGTTTCGATGGATGTTGTAGAACCGTAGAGGAAGGGGGTGAATACGGTCTTTTCGACTAAATTGAAGTTTAACAACTTCTAGTCTCAAAGATCAGCAAGTGATTATACAACAATATCAATCACAACCGTAATATATAAAGCGAGTAAAGAGGCACCACGATATATATTTGTTCGGGATGGGGGCTTTATACCATGTGTACGTCCAACTGTGAATCCACAACACCGATACTATTACTAAGTATAATCCTTATGGTGGATTACAAACCGTTATAATTTTACTCCACTGATATGCACTAAGATTGGCACTCACAAAGAAGAGCTAATCCCAATAGTATTCCGCCCTCGGAAACCACCCATAAGAATCTCGCGATTCGACTTAACCACTAAGACCACAAAGACAACTAAGACCACAAAGAATTCCCTACCGGAAGTATTAAACCCCAACTAGATCTTCCTCGATCTAGGCTTGATCATCAAGGTACAAGACTTTACAACCTTACCACCAAATTTGTTAGGATTTAGTAAATCCAGTACTTAAAGTGTCGGTCACCTCAAGTATGTATGCTCGTTAGAAAGCTCGTAGTCATAGTAAGTCTATGATAGTATTTAGTTTACATTGTAACACCGTGGAGGACGAACGGGTCTTTACCCACTGTATGCCTGATCCACAACCTTAAAGAGGCGTCTCATGTTGTACCCTATAAATACCCTTTGTCCTCCAAGGCAAAGGGTTGGAGCTTTGATAATACATTTTTCTTTGTCTCTCTAGGGTTCCCATTCTCTCCCACTTTCTCTCTCTAAACCCTTAACCTAACGCCGCCTAATATGTGTTTGGTATAAACCAAGATCCTTCAAATGGTATCAAGAGCCATGGTTTGATCATCCATCTCGCATGTTCTTGGTTTGATAGTGATTGTTGGGTTAAGGTTTAGTTTTGTTTTACGCGTAAAAGTTTTTATGAGTAGTCTCGTATACGTACTTTTGTATCCTTAAAGCTTTAAAATTTACACTTTTTATTCCAAGATTCTTGTGGGTTAAGGTTTATTGAGTGCTTAAATTTCAGTTTCTTGCAAAAAGGTTCACACTTTACAAGTTTTTCTTGGTTTTTAAGAGTGTTTGGATACGTGTGTACGGATCTACGCATAAGAGAGAATCGTGGTTTTGATCTTCAAGTCTTGGTGTTTTGGTGTTTTTTAAGATTGTTTCATCATCTTAATCTAGTTTTCTAAACGGTTTTGTTCGAAAAATCATGTTTGGCAAATTTTGTACTTTCTACGCATATCAAAACCCTAATCCTACGCGTAAGGTATTTTTCACAAGATCTTCATTTCTGGTGGTTGCTCAGTGTTCTTCTTGCTTGGATAAGCCTGAAAAACACTTCGACTTTGGATATCTCTTGCATTGTGAAGTGTAAAAGATTTGTGTGGGTAAAACCCTAATTTTACGCATAAGCATAAAACTTACGCGTAGAAATTCTTACGCATAAGCTTTTTCTTACGCATAAGCCTGTCTTACGCCTAAGGGAAGTTTACGCATAAGGTTCTTACGCCCAAGCTTTGGTTTACGCATAAACTTAAGCCTTTTACCCTAAAACTCTACGCGTAAGCTCTAGTCTACGCGTAAACTCTGTCTACGCGTAAGCTTGTGTGTACTCGTAAGTTTGTAAGTTACGTGTAAGTTTGCTGTCTACGCGTAAGCCTTCATCTACGCATAAGCTGGTGTTTACGCCTAAGTTGTTACGCTTAAAGTTTGTTGTCTACGCATAAGTGTATAAGTTTTGCGGTTTATCTTGATTTTGTAAAATCCCGTGAAAGAATCTATTTCCCGGTTAAGTCAAAGATTTGTAAAATCCCGTAGAATTTAAACATGTCCTCTGTTGCTGATGATGTGAAAGCTGCAGGATCTGATACTCGTCCTCCCATGCTTGATAGAACTGACTATGAGTCTTGGTCACAAAGAATCAGGCTGTACTGCTTAGGAAAGGTGTTAGGAATTAGAAATTCCATAGTGAAGAGTCGGTCACCCCAAATATAATCTAGCATAAGTTAGCTCGTAGACATATCGTTATTTACTGTTTTATTAGTTAGTTATTTAGTTTAGAGCAACACCGTGGAGGAAGGACGGGTCTTTACCCACTGTATGCCTGATCCACAGTCCGAAGGAGGACGTTTAGTTTGTAACTATATATACCCTCTACCTCCCAAGGTAGAGGGTTGGACCTTTCATTCATCTTAATCTAACCTTCTATGTTTTCTTTCACTTTCTCTCTCTAGAAAGGCTCCCACTTTCTCTCTCTAAAACCTCTAAATAATTCGACCATATTATTGTTTGTTATGTGTTTATGAAATCCAATATGTTACAATTGGTATCAAGAGCCATGGTTAGATCATATCGTGCACATCTTTGGATTTCTAGTGGTTTTTAGGTGGTTTTTTAGTTTGAAAAAGTTTAGTGGTTTGTGCATCATTTGGTTGATTTCTTGTGTTAAAGCTTGGATTTTGTTAGTACTTTTATGTTTAGAATCATCACAAGTGTTTAGGTTTTCATTTGGTAAGCTTGAATCATCTTGGTTGGGTTGTTTTTGGATTGAAAAGTGATGTTTATGTGGTTTTTCTTGCTAGCGACTTGATATACGAATCTCTTTCTTCGTAGCGACTTGCTTCACAATTTTGTAGCGAGTTACAGTTTTGGAGCTAGCGACTTAGACCTAGCGATTAACAGTACAAGTAGTGGAATCTCCACTACGGGTAGCGACTTGGTGGTAGCGACTTGGTCTGTAGCGAGTTGCTCTTTAGCGACTTGAATCTTTAGCGACTTGAGTAGCGAATTGCTGCCAAAATTTTGCTAGCGACTTGAGGCTTAGCGAATTACTACTTAGCGACTTAGCTGTTTAGCGACTTGGTGCTTAGCGACTTGGTTCAAGTGTTATAGCGACTTGGTTGATTTTTACGAAGAAGAGGTTTGACCAAAGTTGACTTTTTACGTCAAAACTTCAAACGGCCATAACTTTTGATCCGTAACTCCGTTTTCAGCGAAATACCTGTCAAAACGACCGGAACAGGCTGAATATTGTGAGGTTTCACCATGATGTCGTAAAACGAATTTTTCGAGGCCCAAATCCCCTCCGAAAGGAAGTTATTGAGGTTTTAAGTTTTTAGACCCAAAAATTCTCCGTAAAAACGTGCATCAACCAATCCAAATCTCAACCAATCAACATTTCAGCTTTTCCTACGAACAATCTAAAGCCTTATCACACAATCGTCTTTCATTGTATCGATCCATCAGTCATCTTAACACATTCCATTGGTCATTGCTTAACGGTTTGGTCTTGATTTTAGTAAAATCCCGCGAAAGATTTTATTTCTCGGTTTGAATCATAGACTTGTAAAATCCCGTGCATTCTACCACATCATGTCCTACTCTACTGACCCAGTGATTTCAGAAGTACTCAAACTGTATGATGCTGTAGACAACCATGAGAATATTAGCTATTCTGATCGAATACAGATGATGGAATCAATCAATGATGACTTGAGTTCTTCATGCTCTGAGTCCAATGAAAAAGAATTGCACCTGCTTGGACTACAGAATGCCATGCAAAAGGAAAGTAGCATTGAATCTTATCAACAACTTCACTCACACCTTATGTTACTCACACCGATTGGAATGGAACGAAAATGCATTGCCCTTTTCCGTCAAGACTTATCCACATTAACGGGAACAGTACTATTGAACTTAGAACAATTGGAACAACAACTTGATAAAGAGAAGGTTCAAGAGGTTAGTTCCAGTGCTGCACTTCAAGTGATCCACAACCAATTTCAGTCATTCATCAGTGGGGAATTTACATCAGATTATGATCAAGACATGACTGAAATGTCTTTCAAGAGACACACTGGAATGGAAATTAGCGTGTTCATTGAGACATTCATACAACTCATGGATAATGTGGAGAAGTACATTGAGGAAGTTACACATAAAAATGAAAACGTGAATGAGTGTCAGGTGCAGTTGAGAGATAGTTGTGATAAGTTGGGTAATGTATCTGTTGAAGAATCGGGTGTTGCTGAATGCAGAATGTCAGAGTCAACATATAATGATGAGTCGGGTAAAGCACCAGATGATGGATCAGTTGGCACTGAATATAGAGGCTCAGAGATTGATAAGCTTGACACATCCAGCGGTCCAGTGACTCTTGTTACACATGATGTGGATGCAGATATCAGACCAGAAATTGAGCAGGTGTCATGTAACTGAGGCTGAGTCTGAGATTAAGTGTTTCAAAACAAACAATAAGGTTGATAAAAAGGCTTTTGATGAACTTTCAAACAAATTCTCAAATCTTGAAAAACATTGCATTTCACTTGAAATTGCGATACAAAGTAAAGAAGAAAGTTTCCAAATTAACAAACCATGTAAAAATCTGGAACTTCCTGAATTCCTTGAACTTTTTGAAATGAACACTTTGAAAGCTCAGCTTCAAGACAAAGAATCAACCATCAACAATTTGAAGAAACATATTTCTGGTATGCATGTGAAAAGTAATTTGGTTACAAGTAATTCTGATGTTAATGGTATTGATGATATTCAAATGAGAAATGATGAATTAGCTGTTTGTGTGGCCAAATTACTAAAGGAAAATGAGTCTTTGAGAAAGAATCACATAGAACTAAGTGACTCTGTCAAAGAAGCTAGAACTAAGTCAATGGAAACAAACTCTTTGATAGCAAAAATTGATGATCTCAAAGCTCAACTTCAGGAAAAGAGTTTCGCTATTGTTGCTTTAAAAAATGAGCTCAAAAAAACAACAGGGAATAGTGTGAACACTAAGTTTTCAAAACCATCAAACTTGGGGAAACCAGTTATTAGACAACCGAATGCGTTTAGATCTGAACGACCAAAATTTTCAAAAACGCGGTTTGCCTCCCAAGTTGATGCGAAACAAGTTTTGACAAAACCAGTCACTTCACCTCACTTGCCTAGGAAAATTGATATGAATGACTTGTATAAGAACTCTTATCTTGAAATGGCTAGAAAGAAGGCACATAATCATAAAGATGGAATTTTAGGTGCAAGACCTAGGATGATGAATTCTTCAAAATTTCAAGGCACTGCTAGTAGTTCTAAACCATTACCTAGGAACACTAATCTAAAGACTAGGGATTGGCGTACATCTAAGAGTAGTTGCGTTTCGATTAAAGCTATTCCCATAGCAGATCACTCTAAGAAATCTAGATCTATTTCTGAATCCAAACAAGTTGTTTGCTCAAAGTGTCTGAAATGTATCTTTAATGCTAATCATGATAAATGTTTCACAAAATCCCTGAAGAATGTAAATGCTCATGCAATGGTACAACCTGTTAAGTCTAGGATTCACACTAAGTCATCTACAATGCATATGAAGCAAATGAAACCAAAAGCCTCACCTAGATGGTTACCAACTGCTAAATCTTTGGAAACTAGGAATAAGGATAAGTCTCTCACTATGCATAAGATGCCTAACAATCCTAGACCTTGCCATAAGTGGATACCATCTGGTAGAATGTTTAAGGATTCTAGACTTAGGTGGATACCTACAGGAAAGATGTTTACCAATAGCATTCTCAATGTTGACCGTGAAACCCCAAAGGGTTTGGATACTGATGTCACTAACCATAATATATGCAATCAAGTTTGTAATATTAGTGCAGCTAGTCCTTACTCAGTTGCAGATACTTCGATCCTTCAATACATGGACTGGCTTAAAGTATGGATAACAAAAGGATTGATATCTCATAATTCACGGGTTCTAGTTACTCAACATTGATATTCAATCGGCTATGACGTCTGCTCACATCAGTTCAGGCCTCGTACTTCATCATTATGGCGTCTGCAGATAACACTTCAGGCCCCGTTCCTCAACGAAAAGTAAGGTGTACGCTTCAGTGCGCTTTATCTTCTTAAGAAGAGAAATCTTCATGTTTATGACCATTCTTATCGACATTCTTCATCAACATGCTTCATGCTTTTTCCATGCGCTTCAGTCATCAAGTGAACCGGACTACTGATAATTACTCTTATTTCTCTTGCTCAATATGATGAAGATGGCGACATCATGTGCTAATTTTGCGGGGGAGAAGTGTGAATAGAATTCATTTGGATGATAATCACTTGGTTAATCAAGAATGGCATCTCTGTATGCAATTCTTGAGGGGGAGAAGAAGTGTGAATTTTTTGCATGGTTGACTGATATTTGAGAATATATGGTCAAACGACTCCTAACCCATGTAAGAACCGAGATTCTTCTTATCGGATCATCTTCACATGTAGTTTCTTCTAAGAGCCGTTGGTTGACATCTTCACACGGGCTGATATGATTAAATGACAAAGTGCTTCTAGTTGCTGGGCTGATTTCTTTGATGAACATCTTTCTGTTCTTGTTTGATTGGGAGGGATTTTAATTAAGGGGATTTGCTATTTACAAGTTAACGGGAATGCATTTGGTTTGAAGAAGATGTTAACTGTCTATTTCCCCATTCGGATAATCTTGAAGAAGGTCGAGTCTACAGTCTAATCTATATTTGAAAGCTACATGATTAGAAGACTAAAGACGAATTGCATTTGATGATCTAAAGACTTCTTCTTAATCCGGGCTGAGAAGAACACTTGAAAATCTTCGTCAGTTTAGGGGAGAGCACTAATTGGGGGAGATTGAAAAGCCAAAATTTAATCCCCAATTAGACTTGCTCAGATTCTTTAGCAATGATTCATTGCTTGATTTTTGATGACACTCCTCCAACGCCTAATGCTTCAATTACTAAGGATAAATGGGATTCATTGTTTGGGATTCATTGTGTTTCAAAGATATGTTTGACGAGTACTTCCAACCTCTAACGAATGTTGATCATCCAGCTTCTGAAGCTCATGCTCTGGTTTCTACTGACTCAACTAGTTCACCATCTAAGAAGTACTTCTCAGAACTATCAAGAAACCTTATCTCCAGTTACTTCAAAAGGCGTTGATAATGACTATCATGATATTGTAGTTGCACTACTGAATAATGATCCGCTTTTTGGTATTCCCTTGCCAAATCTTCACGGATTATTGTTCATGAATAATGATCCGCTCTTTGGTATTCCTTTGCCAAATCTTCACGGATTATTGTTCCTCTCATTGTGCACGCTATAAATCAACCACATAAACATTAAGGAAAAATGACTTCCTCATCCGCTAGAAGACATTTTTAGTAAATCTTCCAGATCAGCTTCTACATGTATACCTTGAGGAAGAATGCATTGATGTTGAGGAATCATTTGCTTCAGTTCATTCATTAGGTCAATGTTCATCCGATTGAATGTTTATTCAAGTGTTGGACATTTGACACAAGTTGATTACTTAGAAGTTACTCTCTTATCACTTATTTGAGGTTGAAGTTGACATTCACAAAGGTATATTCTTATTTGATAACTTGCTCGGGCTTAAGAATTTGAGTTGAAGTCTTGGGTTATCTAGTTACCAGCAGTCGAGGTGGATGGTTGAAGACCTGGTTAGCTATCACTATTAGGAGTTACTTTGTTTTACTCAGTGTCACACGCATATGTCGGTGTGGATAATCGCAAGAGGTGTTTATGTCTCATACTTTGCTTGAGTAGTGAGTACTTAGAAATTTGCTTGAAGCATAAATTCTCGACACCGTTCTTCCATTATTAAGTGCAAGCTTAAGATACAAATGTGGGAATTTGACTTCAGTTTCAAGTTTGGTATATCGGGTATTCTTCATCAGTGGTCACTTTAAATTGTCTACATATGGGTTGATAAAGATAGTCAGAGAGAGTTTCCGTTGCAGTTGATTCTCACAGGATTCATTTGGGCTATTTGAGTTCTTCTCACAAGATTTCGAGTTTTTGGGTATATTATGTTTTGCTGAATCTGAGGTATCAAAACCAGCAAGGGGGAAGGAGACATATATCTAAAAGCACAACGAGTACACATGATGAACTTAACACTTCTACCTGATTGAAGTTATCCCGGAAAGACAATGGTCATAACCGTAGAGAAACTCAGTGTTTAACTCTTAGCCTTTGGTGTATTACTCCAACTTATTGGAGGAAATGGTCTCTAGAGACTTTTGGTATGTGTTACCTCAGCGTTCAGTTAGAAGAAATGTGAAAAGAATATTTGGTTCGTGAGATGATATTGCATATCGACATCTTCTATATGATTTTTGATATAGTGCTTCCGGTTAGTGCTTCATGTACACAATGTAATGATGATTCTGATGAGATCGCAACGATCAGAGGAGATATATGTGTATATCAGGGTCAGACAACATATTCACATGATCGAGCTTAATCAGTTATTCCAGAGTTGACATCCGCAGAGGAGATCAGTGATTCAACCAGTTAGTGTGATGTTGTTGTTTCTACTCTGGTTGGGTACTTGTGTACATTATGGGCTGATTGGTTATATGGAAGTTAACTGGAATGCATTTGGTAAAATGAAGATGTTGATGTATTGTTCCCCTGCATAAGACAACTGGTCAATCTCGAAGAGTAATGTGTACATCGGGGACGCACAACAGGTTCATGTGATCGGTCTTCATCAGTTATTCCGGATTTGATAACCGCTAAGTCGATCAATTTCTTAACTTGTTACCTCGGTGTTCTCATGTTCTTCGGGGTGTTGAGCTTCATTCAATGAGACTGTTTCTCTTCTCATTCTTCTTCTTGGGAAAATGGTCTTTATTCGAAGATTGACAGTATGAGGGGAAGCTGCCAAAGTCTCTCTTTCTCAAAGGCTCATGTTCTATCTTCTATTCTGGAGCCTCGGAAGCTATGGTGGTGAATGTTTAAGAGATGATGACTTCTATCTTCTACAACGGGGCTGCTCGATATCCCTATCTCGGTACTCGTATCATCATCTTCTTTAACTATATCATCTTCTCTATCTTTGTATATATTTTTCAGAAAACAAAATACAAAAATATAAAACCAACAAAAGAAAATAGAAAAATATAAAATCTTCAAAAAGCCATAAAAATCAGAAAATTTGAAAAAGACAAAAAAAAAAAAAAAAAAAAAAGTTTTCTCAAGACATGTCTTCTGGTATCGATAACATCTACGGTCTTAGAAATGTCATTCAATAATGGCACGGGACTTTAGATGAAGTTCGAGCAGGAGGTGTAAATATTTCTTTCTAAGCATGTCATAAAACTATGGCTTGCAGTTATTTCAGACTGTAACCCGTGCTTAAAACTATGGCTTGCTATCATTTCAGATAGCAACCCGCTCTTAAAAGGAAGGAAAGTGCTACGCTTAAACGTTTTTCACAAATTTCGTGCACTTATCCTAAAACAAAATGAGGAAAGTATGTCGAAGGACTGCTGTTCCTACACAAATGTTTTTCTGTCTATAATTATTCAGAAAAATATTTGTTGTATTCAAAATGGTGGTAAATGAGTTGCTTGAAAAATCAATCAGGATCAGAGTTTTTGTATTAATTTGCAAACTCAATCAATGACTTCTGCGCTTTTAAAATTTTTAAAAAAATGAGTCATTGATTGAGGGGGACATTGTTTTCAAATCTATATCATCTAACGAGCTTTCTTAATTATCCTACGTGCTTAATTAAAAATGATATTTGCCTGTGTCGAAGGACTAGGAATTTAGGATATGATTGTTAGGTTTAGATGATTAGAGTTTGATTAACACATAAACCCCATGCCTTATATGATCTGATTGACATGTTGAATTGACTTTTATTAGTCGATTGTTGTTTGGGTGATGTCGACCACCATATATTTGTATGTGTGTTCACTAACGTATGCAGGTATATTGGTTATAAGAATGTTCCCGATCCGGATCCCACAATTGAACATGATTGGATGCCGAAAGGAAAGGGTAACTATATCTTGGGTTGACAAATGAAGAAACGGAGCTTAATTGGACTTCTATGGAGAGTTGGCATAAATGCAACGTAAGAGGTCTCACTGCATCAGCAGATGGTTTTCTTCTAAGTGATTGAAGAAACAGAGCTTAATTTGACCTCAGTTGGCATTCAAAATGCAACATAAGAAGAAGTCTCACCGCATCAGCAGACGGTTTTTCTTCCAAACCCTACAGCAACAACAACAGAAGCTTCTCAACCACCTAACGTATCTTTGTGCAGGATACCATTTTTAAACAATTTTGAATAATTTGATTAAATTGTTTTGAAAATGGAAAATATTGTTTTGAAAATATATTGGACTAATTTTTTGAAAATCACTGGACTTCTTGTTATCAAAACCTAAGTCACTCAATTATTGACTTCTGTCATGGATTGAGGGGGAGAGTGATTTAAAATAAAATATTTTCAAACGATATTTCTTCACAAAAAGTCCGGTTGTACGAAATTATGTGGTGATCTAAAGATTTAATGTTATGTCATGGTATGATTTTTCTTTTGAATCAAGGTCTTTCAAAATGAAATTTTTTCTGTTCTTGTTTGATTTTGAAATTGTTTTGTTTTACTCAAAAGATCTCTTAAAAACAATCATACCTGACACTAACAATCTTTAATGTCTAACTCTGTTCCTTATTAATCATTTTTCAAAATTAAATCTTGCCACGTCTTTCCCTAAAATTTTTCTAAATGATTTAAATCAGACGGGATCACAAATCTCAAATGGTTTGATATTTTTGATCAAGGGAGAGATAGTGATTTAAATCTCTTATCTGTTTTAATGGAAATGGTTTTAGTCCTTCAAAGGCACTCCTTCCTCCATGTGCCAAACGATTTGAAATACACAATGCACATGTTGAGGAGGAGGATTTATCCTAAAACTAGATGAGTTTTTAAACCAGGCCACATATTCTCCCATGTTTTCTAAACCGTATTAAATCACTTGGGATCCAAAATCTCAAAGGGTTTGATATCTTTGATCGGGGGAGAATTTGTGATTTAATTATGAAATTTGATAAATGATGATCGATTTGATGAAATTGTGCAGGCTGCGCTCTCATATGTGCTAAACGCTTTCGAATCTCGAAGCATATATTGAGGGGGAGCATTTTAAAAGAAAAGAAACTATCGAGGTGCAAATGCTTTTATGTTTTAACATAATGTACCTTGATTGAGTTTTCAAATGGTTTCTTAAATGACTTTTGTAATCGTGGATGTGCTTCAAAAGAACTCTTGCCTCTATGTGATAAAAATGATTTCAAATATCCTATGCACATATTGAGGGGGAGAATTTACCAAAGAAAATCAAATGGCCTTTTCCATGGAAATTGTGATCAAGAAATTATTTCAAAGAAATTATTTCAAAGAACTCTTGCCTCCATGTGCTAAACAATTATAAAATCATATGCACATGTTGAGGGGGAGCATTTCTAAATGATCAAAACTATTAAGGTACAAAATGCTTTGATTTTATATCACATGTACCTTGATTGATTTTCCAAATGATTTTTCAATTGGTTTCGAGAAGGAAAGAACAATACCAAAAGACTGACCAATTTACTTTATGCATGGTGTTATAAGGATGGTTAGGTTAGGTATTTGTTCCCACGATCCGCCAGAACCGGAGGGATCTACCCAGGGATAATCCACTAGATAGTGTAGAGTCCTTAGGTATGATGAAAAAAAGAGAAAAGTGAGATATGGGAAGAGTGCGGACTGAGACAGAGCTAGTACTGGAATTAACCCAACAAGGTTCTAGTAATGAAGTCTCGGTAAGCACTGAAGGGGTTGAAGAATGAAAAATAACTGAATGTGAAAGAGGGTGAAAAGAAATAGCCCTCCATCAATTCAACCTTAGGGCAGTAACCGGGTTCAATACATATGCTACTGGTGTTTACCAAGGTAACGCCGGTATTGAAGACAAGACGTCATGGACCCAGTGACGCACTGCACTACAACTTCCCAAACCACTCAAGTTCCTCTTAAAAGGGCTTGTTTCATTCTCACGGGGAACCTACATAATCTATCGACTTTCTCTTAGAGATTGTTGATATTGAAGAAGGAGACCCTCTCCCTAGTCTCCGACACAGGAACCAAATGTGCACTTTTGAGTCTAGAGCCAAGAGATCATCCACAATATCTCATTAGGACACAAAATTAATGAAAACTTGCTGTTTCACACAATGTGGAAAGTAAGAATATATTGAGAGTCCTACGCATTATCCTTGTGGTTTTGCCAGAACATCTGAGTGGTATGTAAAAGTATTCACAATGAAGATGGAAATCCTTCTAGAGCCAACATCAAACAAGCTCTTGGTGGGTGACATGTGAGATCTTCTCGTAAGATCAAGCTTGTGACAACTGGATAGAAACTATGGGGAGATTCAAACCTGAATCAACCTTGGTCCAGGTATGAAATTGACGAATACTTTTGGAAAAACCGTTCGATGTGCAAACCTTCTTTTCTATAGCACGTCGAATGTGTACTTATGTTTTCAAATTCAAAAAGTATCTCTGATTGAAAAATACTTTTAGAAAAACCGTTCGATGTGCGAATCTCTTCTTTTCACTAGCACGTCGAATGTGTACTCATTCTCTAATACAAAAAGTATTTTGTTTGAAAATTGATCTTTCTCATAAAACCTTCGTCGTATTGCAAAACTCTTTCTTCAACCAATACGCGATTGTTTTTCAAATCATTTTTCATCAATCAGTGAATCTCAATTTGCTGGTTCACTCACTCCGTGTTGTCTTCTTTGAGACGTTCCGGTTTGAGAACGGCTAGAGCAGCTGCGAAACCCTGTCAAGTAGATTCTTAGGAATCCTACCTGATCACAGGCAGTACTTGTACTGATCAACGGGGAACCGTGGGCCGTGTACCTCAATTCAACGAAAGTGATCAAAGACACTTTCGTGTGTTTTATTGCTAACTGTTGTTTGCAGGTACATTTGGACGGTTGCAGCTGATCAGAATTGAGCTGTCAATCCAAAGCCGCATGCTCACAGCATCCACACTTAATTGAAGAAATCATGACTGGTGCATATCTACATAACCTGGTTCTGATATTTTTATACTATGCTTCTGCTACGCTGCTACAAATATCATGAACTAGTAAAGCTTCCGCTACTCTGATGGAAAGATGTCATGATCCAGAATGTGTGAGCATGTCGGTCCGAAAGTCACAACTTCACATGATGGCAACATAATAAAGGGTGATCCAGAGATTTACTGTGGCTGATGATCTCATTTAAAGCTCGAAGATCATCAATGATGTAGATCAGTATAAAGGCCTCCACTTAAAGTACAAAGTTATCAGACTTTAAAGAATCACTGCAAAAGCACAAAGATGCAATGTTGAAGAATTAATGTCTGCGAGCTCAAGACTGAAGATTAAATAGAATGCTAGGATTCGAAATGTAAAATATGGGGTGACCTCCCTTAGGGGGAGATTGTTAGGAATTAGAAATTCCATAGTGAAGAGTCGGTCACCCCAAATATAATCTAGCATAAGTTAGCTCGTAGACATATCGTTATTTACTGTTTTATTAGTTAGTTATTTAGTTTAGAGCAACACCGTGGATGAAGGACGGGTCTTTACCCACTGTATGCCTGATCCACAGTCCGAAGGAGGACGTTTAGTTTGTAACTATATATACCCTCTACCTCCCAAGGTAGAGGGTTCGACCTTTCATTCATCTTAATCTAACCTTCTATGTTTTCTTTCACTTTCTCTCTCTAGAAAGGCTCCCACTTTCTCTCTCTAAAACCTCTAAATAATTCGACCATATTATTGTTTGTTATGTGTTTATGAAATCCAATATGTTACAAAAGGAGAATGGAATTAACATCCTTAAGTCAATTGATGAAGGACCTTATCGGGTTGAGACCACAAGAGACATAATTGATACTGCAGCAGATGGTACAATGATCTTTGGATTAGACAGACCAAAGACATATGATGAGCTGAGTGATAAGGAGAAAAAGAGATTTGATGCTGACATCAGGGCTTCTAACATCATACTTCAGGGTCTTCCAAAAGATATCTACAAGCTGATCAATCACAACACAGAAGCCAAGGCGGTTTGGGATAATGTCAAGATGCTTCTCTCTGGTTCTGAATTGACTATAGAAGATAGAGAATCACAGCTGTATGATGAATTCGAGCACTTTAAGATGAAACCTGAAGAAAGTGTCTATGAATATTACGTGAGATTCCACAAGCTGGTGAATGATATGAGGAATATCAAGATGACTATGCCAAACATTCAGCTAAACTCAAAATTCGTAAACAACATGAATCCCGAATGGCACAAGTTTGTCACTTCTGTGAAGCTTACCAAAGGACTTAAGAACACCAACTATGAGCAGCTGTATGCCTTCCTTCTTCAGAATGAGAAACATGTTATGTTTGAAAAAAGGATTCTTGAACAGTTCAAATCTCAACCAGGAGAAACAAGCTCATCAAATGATACAACTGCATTCTTCACCAAAGCATCACAAGTCATACCCAGTGGAAATGATAATCACAAGCCCGTTCCTGATTCGGGATATAAGCAACCTAATTATGATGAAGTCATGGAGAACTTTATCAATAAATTGTCTCTTATGGTTAAATAAAACTTAACCTTCTCTCCACATACCAACAGACTTCACACTAACAATGAAATCTGGACTGCATCCAATCTACACAACCATGCTTTGGTCAGAGATGGAAAGCTTACAGTACAACCAGTTCAAGAAAGGCAGTACGAACAAGGAAGAGGTGGAGCTGGTAGAGGCTATGCTGCTAATCAGAATTGGGGAAGGAATGGAAACCATGGTCAAGCAAAACCAATCAAGTGCTACAACTGTGGTGGAGAAGGGCACATTTCTAGGAACTGTACTCAACCAAAACGCCCTCAAAACGCAGAATACTTCAGGGACAAGATGTTGTTGGTTCAAGCACAAGATAATGGTGTAATGTTGAATGAAGAGGAGCTGTTGTTCTTGACTGATGGGAATGCTAGAACATATGATGGAGATGTGGACGAACAACCAGTGCATGCTGCTCAGAACAATCCCAACGCCTTTCAAGTTGCAGACTGTGATGCATTTGACTCGGACGTTGATGATGAACCATGTGCACAAACTATCTTCATGGCTAATATCTCTCAATGACCTCTTCATCTCAACAAGCCAGTCCATCCAAGGAATCTATCATTAAAGAGGTACTCAAACTATATGATGTGATTGATGAGCAAAAGATTCACCATGAAGTACAATCTACTGAAGTCATTGAGTCAGATATTGAAAATATGGGAAATAACAATGTTATCCCATATGAACAATATGTGAAACAAGATGACAGTCTTGTTGTACCTAGTGATGAATCTTCTGCAATTAACAATGAATGCATGCCTGATGAATACACTGCATTTGTGCCTGATGATTCCTTGACCACTGTGCTCAATACTGTCACACCCTCAAATTACCTGTTTTGCAGCGGAATGGAATTCCTGGGGATTGACTGTCATAGCATCAAAGTTATAGTTATATTGAACGACCTAAAGTGTCGTTTGGAAAACACATCGTTTAATTTATTAAAACAATCAGAGTTTACAAAGTATAGGTCCCAAATGAAAATCAACTTGTGCAGAAATAAGTTTGTTACAAGCCAAACGATGTTTTAAAGTTTATAAAACCCAAGTGAGACGCGTCGTCTCCGCGACTCTATGATATGTCCATATGCATGCCATGAAGTGAATGCCTTAGATACCTGAGATAAAACATGCTAAAAAGTGTCAACACAAAGGTTGAGTGAGTTCATAGAGTTTGTGTTGAAATGTAAAGCTTTTCAAAAAAAATTATGCAGCAAAGGCATTGTAAATCCACTGAGTTCCAAGTTCCGCCCATACAAAACTTGCAACCTGTATGTTTACAACCCACTGCCAAAATATGGAATTGTCAATCTTGTTTGTAAGTAGGACATATATGCATACGATATATACAAGTACTTAATGCAAAGAATCACAGCCAACTGAACCTCTTGACAAGTCTACATTGTTTGTTGTGTCTCATTGAATAACGGATTATATTCACCCCAGGTCAAGTCATTAGGGACACAAGGGTGGGGGCGTCAGCCCGATAGTACCATCAATACCTCTCCGCCGGCTCCCGCAGGAGTTAACCAGTTGCTAATGTATGTATGTTGAGGCATAATTGAAAACAATTTTAGCACATTAAGGACATATCGCAATAAACCACACATAATGTCCAAAGAGTATAAGAAGTATAGTGTAACACAATTGTATAAATGGTTTGAGTATTCGCAAGAGTAAAAACAAGTATTTAAGCATGTATCTCCCCCAAAGAGTTTGTAAGAATTTAAACGAGTAGAAGCGGGGTATGAACTCACGGTAATCCTTAAAAGTTTAGAGTACTTATAAAAGTAAATGAAATAGTTGAGCATGTATCTCCCCCAAAAGTAATTCAAAATGTATAAAAGTAGGGGCTATGAAACTCACCTGGTGCAATAGTTATGATGACAAAGTGGATGCACAGAAATGAGACGCAACTCTCTAACTGCGACCTATTATGAATGATATGCTCTAATATAAGTCATGAAACAATGTCGTGCATGCAAACTCATATGATATCCATACCACTTGTACACTTTTGAAAATAAAGTTTATCGTCGAAAAATAATCTTATAAAGTCTTGACAATTTAATAATTACTTTTCAAGCATTTACATTGAAATGATATCATACGATAATCATTTAAGGATTTATTATGAAATTATAACTTTTCGTCATAAAATAATGTCATTTGAAGAATTCATGAAAGTGACTAAACGGCCTTGAAAAGCTAGTCGAAAAATGGTGCACATCGAGTGTTAGGAAACAAACTCAACGGTTTTGGGAAGCTTGTATCATTATCTCAAAGTTTTCGCATTTAAGTTTTCGTCATAGAGGTTCCGATCATAGAGAAAAATATAGCTAAAGTATGGTACTTGTGTCAAAAAAGGGTGGATTTCGGCAAAGTTTGAGTGACTATATTTTATTCGTTACAACTCCGCTTGATGAACGGTTGGACATTTTGGAAAATAGGCTAGGCGAAGTTACTTTTACTAGAAGACATCATTTTATAAAAAGTACTCCGTCATTGTTAAAAACGACCCTCAACATGGTCCCTCGTTGCCGTAGTATGTGTTTAATAGAAAATATATTAATTATGCTTATATAAAATAGTTACGGCAACTTGTTTAAAATGTGAATAACTTAGTCGTTATAAGTCCGTTTTCTACGTTTTATATATCCTTGGAATCGTGATAATATATACTAATATATTTTTGATAAGTCGACACATTTAATAACGCTTAAGACTCATTTTTGACTCGTAAAAAGTTAATATAACATGCTGAATTTTCTGGATTTTATAGTTTTCGTCGTCAAATTTGAAAATAGCATAACTTCTTCGTTATTACTCCGTTTTAACCCATTCAAGCGGCCACGTTGTCGTTTTAAAGTATATTTTCCAAATATCTAGCCCAAATATTTTTATCAACTGTCGAAATTTCCAGATTTCAAAAATAAGGACAGGCCCTTAGTTACACTTGTCGAAATGGGTTTTTCTCGCGCCAAACCTATTCTAACCAATTCAAAACAACTCCGAAGCTATTCCAATCCTACCATGCACCTTCTTAGGGTGTCATGGGTTCCTAGACATCACCAAAAGTGATATGTTTCAAGGAGTAATTATAGGATGACATAAATATATATAAGTCTTAAAAACAATGAAATAGTGGTACAAACATCATATGACTTGCATGTTTTCTCAAATATGATGAAATGAATATGAAAGATGAAAAATGGACATGAGATGCTTACTAAATAACTTGATAAGGTTTATGATCAATGGTTTTATCCTAATCACCTAAGGTTTTTATTTCACAACCTTAAACAAGAGTGATACTAGAGTGTAAATAACTTGTCTAGAAAATATTTTGTGAACTCCTTCTTGCTCCTTGTGGTTGCCGGTTCTAGAGAGAAGAGAAAGAGAGAAATGGTTTGATCTTTCACTTTGAAAATATTATGTTGTATGTGTTGAGTAGCAAGAGTATAATACAATATTTGCAAGAGATATTTAGCAAATCCATATGACTCACCCCCCTTGTGTCGACAAGGGGGTATTGTCATTTACTTTTATTTTATATATATATATATATATTTTTTTAAATTGTATAAGTATAAGTAGTGTGAGTTAATTAAATATAAGTAGTAACTTGTATACACATTTGAGCATTTAGGGTAGCGTTAGCTAAAGATAAATTTTAACGGGTCTAAATAAAATATATTGAAGTCACAAAAATTATAAAAATACATTTCTCGCAAGAATTGAGTGAAATAATAATTGTCGTGTAGAATTTACGAAAATCGTCGTAATTATTTATATATAACAATTTATATACACAATAAATTTAAAACACCGGGTAAACTAATAATATAATTTTTATGGTCTTAAATTGAGTATAAAAAATATATCAGGATAAGTTTTGTGAAGTGTCGGATCAATTGTTCAAAATAAAAGATCGTACGATAGCGTTCATTTAAAAGAAATATATACGTTAATGAAATATAAATTTGAAAAATGACCGGAAATTGAGAATTGTGACAAATACCTATAAGGAACAAGTTGCTATTTATGAACAGCGTGCTATATAAGGAACGCTTTGAGTTTATTCTTCCACGACTAGGCTTAAAGAGCCTTCAACCATAAACGCTCAAACGTCTTCAGGAAGACATCGAGGAGTAAAGGTGTTCGACTCTATCTATTTCTTTGTATATATCTTTTCAAAAACCAAATACAAAAATACAAAACCAACAAAACAAGAATAGAAAAATATAAAACTTTTCAAAATCCATAAAAATCAGAAAATCTTGAAAATCTTCAAAAATATTGTTTATTTATCATGTTTTTCTTGTCAGTTCGATAACATCTACGGACTTTGAGTTGTCACTCAAAGAATGGCACGGGTCTCTAGATGAAGTTCGAATTAAAAAAAAAAATAAATAAATAAAAAAAACGAGATGGAGAAAAATGTTGGTTTATTGTCATTTCAGACAGTAACCCGTTTTTCAAAGAAAGAACAGAGCCATGCTTTATCATGTTTTTCAAATCTCATGCTCTGATTCAATAAACATTTATCTGCTATCCAATGAAAACTAATTGCTTTGTAAAATAACTCGGACTCTATTTTTTTGGAAATCATCTGGACTTAACAGTTTGTCAAAATATCTATCTCTCAATCAACAACTTATGTCATTGATTGAGGGGGAGAATGATTTCAATTAAAATAAAAGGTTATTTGTCATACAATTGTTTTCAAAAGATATTCATGCATGTTTAATTAATGGAGTTTAAAGTCTCTAAATCCGATCCTTATCAGTTAAAACGGTTTCATAATCAAGTCACAATTCTCTTTAAAAGCTTTCAAAATCAATTTAAATCTACAGAGATCGCAAATATCAAATGATTTGATAATTGTGATCGGGGGAGAATTTGTCATTTAAATTGGATTTAAACTGATAATTCGATAAATGGGTTCATATGTGTTTAGCAAGTTTTCCTCCCCGCATGTGACAAACGATTTCAAATTTTCCATGCACATGTTGAGGGGAGCATCTATCTTAAACCACTTAGATTTGAAACGTGATCAATGTGCAGGTTTCCTCTTGTATGTGCAAAACTCTTTCAAACCTCAAGGCACATATTGAGGGGGAGCAAACTTATGAAAACCTCATCCTTCCCCAAAATGCTTTATCTACTTGATTTGATTAGGGAAGTGATGTTGATATCTTTTAGAAAATGGTAATCAAAGAAGTTAATTCTTTCTCTTGCCTCCGTGTGCAAAACGATTTCAAATACTTGATGCACATGTTGAGGGGGAGCTCTTGTTCTAAAATTATCAAAAACAATTCAGGTACAAAATGCTTTGATAATATATCATAAGTATCTGGATTGATTTTCAAATGGCTTTCAATTGGTTCCAATGGCAGATGAAAAATACCAAATAGACCGAACAACTTTACTTTATGTATGGTGATATAAGGATGATAAGGTTAGGTATTTGTTCCCATGATCCGCCAGAACCAGAGGGATCTACCCAGGGACAATCCACTAGTTAGTGTAGAAGTCCTTAGGTATGATAATAAAAGGAGAAAAATGAGATATGGGAAGAGTGCGGACTGAGACAGAGCAAGTACTGGAATAAACCCAACAAGGTTCTTGCTATGAAGTCTCGGTAAGCACTGAAGGGGTTGAAGAATGAAAAAGAATTGAATGAGAAAAGGGTGAAAAGAAATAGCCTTCCATTTACTCAACCATAGGGCAGAAACCGGGTACAATTCATATGCTACGAATGGTAACATCGGTATTGAAGACAAGACGTCATGGAACCAGTGACGCTATGCACTACAACTTCCCAAACCACTCAAGTTCCTCTTAAAAGGGCTTGTTTCATTCTCACAGGGAACCTACATTATCTATCGACTTTCTCTTAGAGATTGTTGATATTGAAGAAGGAGACCCTCTCCCTAGTCTCCGATACAGGATCCAAATATGCACAAATTGAGTCTAGAGCCACGAGATCATCTTTAAATCTCATTAGGACACTATCAATGAAGACTCTCTTTTTCACACAATGTGGAAAGAGAGATTATATCTTGAGTCCTACGCATTATCCTTGTGGTATTGCCTGAACATCTGAGTGATATGCAAACATATTCACAATGAAGATGGAAAGCCTTCTGAAGCCAACATCAAACAAGCTCCTGGTGGGTGGCATGTGAGATCTATCAAATAGATCAACCATATGACAACTGAACAGAAACAATGGGGCGATTCAATCTTTTGAATCAATCCTGGTTCAGGTTATGGATTGACGGATACCTTGAAAAAACCGGTCGTTGTGCTTAAAAACTCTTTTCTTTAGCACTTCGACCATGTACGAATATTTCAAATCAAAAGGTGTTTATGATTGATAATTGATTTTCATTAAAACCTTCGTTGTATTGCAAAAACAATTTCTATTGAGCAATCCACGTTTGTTTTTCAAATATCTTTTCATCAATCAGTGAATCTCTATTCGCTGGTTCACTCACTCCGTGTTGTCTTCTTTGAGACGTTCCGGTTTGAGAACAGCTAGAGCAGCTGCGAAACCCTGTCAAGGAAATTCTTCGGAATTATACCTGATCACAGGCAGTACTTGTACTGATCAACAGGGAACCGTGGGCCGTGTACCTCAATTCAACGAAAGTGATCAAAGACACTTTCGTGCGATTTATTGCTAACTGTTGTATGCAGGTACGTCCTACGTTTGCAGCTGATCAGAATGAAGCGGTCAATCCATAGCCGCATGCTCACTTAACACATTCATCTCAAAAGAAATCATGATTAGTAAATCAATGACTCTGATATTTTCACTCCATGCTTCTGCTACGCTGCTGCAAATATCATGAATCAGCTAAAGCTTCCGCTACTCTGATAAGAAGTTATCATGATCCAGAATGTGAGCATATCGGTCCAAAAGTCACAACATCACATACTACCAACACCACAATGGATGAGTCAGAGATTTACAGTTGCTGTTAATCTCAATGCTGGTTCAAATACTCTAACATCACGTGGATCAGTTTAAGACCTCCACTCGAAATCTCAAAACATGCAGAACATGATGATTCAAAGACTACGAGCTAAAGAACAAAAGTGCTTAATCAAAGAAACCAAGAACAACGAAATGTTATATCAGTTTGTAATCATTGTAAGTTGAGGTGACCTCCCTTAGGGGGAGATTGTTAGGATTTAGTAAATCCAGTACTTAAAGTGTCGGTCACCTCAAGTATGTATTCTCGTTAGAAAGCTCGTAGTCATAGTAAGTCTATGATAGTATTTAGTTTACGTTGTAACACCGTGGAGGACGGACGGGTCTTTACCCACTGTATGCCTGATCCACAGCCTTAAAGAGGCGTCTCATGTTGTACCCTATAAATACCCTTTGCCCTCCAAGGCAAAGGGTTGGAGCTTTGATAATACATTTTTCTTTGTCTCTCTAGGATTCCCATTCTCTCCCACTTTCTCTCTCTAAACCCTTAACCTAACGCCGCCTAATATGTGTTTGGTATAAACCAAGATCCTTCAAAATTGAATGAATAATAGTTGTTTACTCAAATCAAGGCCTAATCTAACCTAGAGACTCAATTCTAATAGAAAGGGTTTAAAGAATAAGACACTCAACACAATTCACAAGAGTGGATTAGGCTCTTGTGAATCCCTCTTGCGGAAGATTTGTGATCTTTCAATTAGGGATAGAAGAGAAGTTTATATCACAATTATGAAGTATTAGACTTAGAAGGTTGAGAGAAAATAAACTGGAGAGAAAGAATGTATCGACAAGAGGTGAGTAATCAAATGATAAGAGTTGGGTATAAATAGGCAAAACCTAAAAATCCCATATAGCGAATGGCGGGCTGGGGAGGCACTGGCGCGTCACCCAGCGCCGGGTCAGTCCCGGGATTTTTCAGCTTTTGTTTATTATATACCTGACTTTTGTTAAACCTCTAATTGCACTTCGACCTTTCCAATAACATACCAAACTCAAAGTGGGATAAGGTCAACCAACTCATTTGGTCAAAAATTATACATTTAAAAATATTTGGTGAAGTGAAAACTAGATAATTAGGAGTTTAGTCCAATTCAAATAGAAATAGAAGAATCATTGGACAATAGAGATTGGATGTTAGGTAATAACCTTTGAGTATTCTCCAAAGGTTGGTTATTACACAATGGATAAAGCTTTACCTCCTATATTTGATATTCAAATTTCAAATTCAAAACTAGTTGTTACAAGATGAGTTGTATGATATGAAGTATGTAAGAGAAGAGGACACATGTATAATACTATATTTATGAATGTGTAAGAATGGGTTGGTAAACTTTGGAGAGGGAAGGAGTTGGAAATATGAGTGATATGAGTTGTCATTTGAATTTCAAATTCAAATTTATGAGAGGAAGAAATGTGTGCCATAGATGTTTCATAAGAATGGTTGGCAACACAAGCTTGAAGAGGAAGGAGTTGAGTGTGTGTGTTGCAATTTGAAATTCAAATTAAAACTAGTTTTTGGTTGTAAGAGGAAGGTGTGTAGAGGAAGCAAAACTATGACACCATGTAAGAGTGTGTAAGAGAATGTGTTGGCAATGAAGGTTTAGCAACTATCTTGGAGAAGGTAGAGATGCGGAAGGTTTATTCAAATTTAAATTTGAACTTTGAGAGTGTGTGTGTTTTTCATTATTTGTGTGTGTGTGAGGGAGATTCAAATTTAAATGTTAAACATTTGTGAGGAAGAAGAAGAGTGTGAGTTTGGAAAAGAAATATTTAAGAGATGTTGTTTGGAATGAAGGGGAAACAAGTACAATTGTGTAAGAGGGAATGTAAGGGAATGTTTGTATGTGTTGGATTTAAATTAACTTAAAGGATGTATAAACTTTCATGAACTTAAACTTAAGTATTCAAACTTTGTAATCCTTAATTAACGCACAATTAATCATTCACTAATAATCTTGATGCAAGTAAGAAGTGTGCTTTGCATCAAGGTAAATCAACATCTCATAAATGAGAGAATTGCGTTTACGCAAAGTGACCTCGGCTTAATTTATTAATGAGGGAGTAAACCCTTTACGTGATTAGTAAAGATGAACGTAAGGATTATGGTCACTTGAATACTTTCGTTTGAAGTTCTAGTGAAAGTATAAACGCCCTAGGTTTGAGGAAAAATAATTTTGCCCTGGCTAGAGGCTTTTGTAAAAACGTTATGAGTTGGTGTTTTATAAAATAGGGCGGACTTTGTTTTGAGCACCTCTCTAAATCTAAATCGCAGAGTAAAATTCTCAAGTATCATGTACGAACCTTAATTGAAAGAAGTACCTTAGTCGGGTAAGATAAAAGCCGACATGGAAAAATCGAGACGCAACAAACTCAGTCACTTGCGCGCTGAGGTGTGACTCGCACCATCCACTGCGCCATGCCCAGACTTGGAGGTTTTTCAGTTTTTGGCTATCGCTTGTGATTTTAAGTATCCCGAATGTATATTTGTCATCATTAAAACATTTTTAGTATCAAGGAAATTATGGAAGAAAGGTTGAGGAAATGATGTGAAATAATGTAAAAGATATCAAACGATGATTAAGGTGAAATGGATTGAGAAAATCAAGTCCATTATAGGTTTAGATACAGGAATACTTATGAAATGATGAATTAAGAGTTTTAAGTTGATAAAGGATGGATCGTGAAAGAATCACACGATCAAACAAATCAGAAATGATGAATTCGTGTTAATGTAATGTACGGTAAAGTTGTTGTGGTATTTTAGCTATAAATTCCTCATACGAACTCCTTTGTTGGTGATTCAAAAGGTCACTTAACAAGAAACGGGAGGTCTATAACTTTCTTGTTTTGAGCTAAGCATGAAACTGAAATATAAATATAGAATTTTTCTGAAAATCCGCTGGGTTTGACCTTGGTAGTCAGCTTTGCGAATTTTCAAATATTAGAAAGTTTGACCTTGCTAGTCAAATCTTGCGGATTTAATGGGTATAATGGCTTTTTTGGTCAAAATTGGGTATTTGGTGTAGAACGTTTATAAATTGGTTATTCTTGTCATTATCATATATAATAATTGATATTAATCTCTACTTATAAAGAGTATATAATTGTGCTTAAAACTCTCAAATGAGAAAAATATAATTACTAATATACCTTCCATCTCAATTAGTATTATGTATTGATATGTTTTGCACAATATCATTTATCTCATTTAATGGTAGTCTATACGGCTATATTGATTGATATGGCATATTTCGAAGTCAACTTTTGAAGTCAATACGTTTTGCATAATCTCATTTAATGGTGCTATATTCAACGGTCTATATATCATAAATCTAGTTTTGGTGATTTTAACCATCTAACAACTTTTTGAATTGTAATGCACTACACCTTTTTATGAATGTTGTTTCTTGAAAAAGAGTAGCCTTTGTTTATATTTAATCACAACATAAACACGTTCTATAAAAATGCATTCAGACATACACTCTACTATATAGCACAACATTTGTGTGAGTTGATGAATTGATTGTGTTAGTTGAATGATGAAAATGAGTGATCCAAAAATTGTTGAACAAGTGTCTAACCAAAACGAGGTTTGTATAATTGTAGTAATATTTCACTTTCAGTTTCACTAAATATTTTATACGTTATTTGATACATTTTAAGAATTATTTTTTGAGTTGAATTATCGCATATAACAAACCTTTGAGTTGAATTATCGCACATAACAAACCTTTTCAATTACAATTTGATTATTTTAAGTTGTATGCATACATGTCACACGTACAATTAACACCAATATCACAACTATAATTGTTTGCCACTATAAAATTCCCGCAGCTATGCATGTGTACTCGCCTAGTATAAACTCGTAAGAGCAAATATTATAAATTTTATTTTTTTGAACGAAAATTTAACTATCTCACAACAATTTACACTACAAATCTATCTCACATGTCGTAAACAGGACTTGACCCTACAACCGTTTGGTTGGGGAGCTTCTCACACAACATGTGGTACCATTTGAACACAAGCCCTTTGATACAAATATTATAAACTAGTTACTAATACTCGATCACTTTTTAACAAGAAAGCACAGTTAACAGCAAAATTCAAAATTTATACAGTAAATATAATGGCATATGACACAAAAAGTTATTCAAGTTAAAGGTTAGTTCCAATTAACGTATCTAACTATAAACACACACACACACACACACACACATATATATATATATATATATATATATATATATATATATATATATATATATATATATATATATATATATATATATATATATATATATAGTGCATCTTTATTTTGAGAACCATGTTAAGTGCGAGAACTGCGAGAACCCGTTGTACACCGTTAGATGAGTTGATCAATGGCCAAAAACGAATGTGCCATTTATGTAAATAATTAAAAGATAATGTAAATTGGTGTAACTAGTGTAAGGGTAATTTAGGCATTTGTTATTTACCACTAAAAAAAAGGAAGAACCAGTTTATTTCATCACTCTTCCTCTCTCTCCTCTCAAAACCTAAAAATTGCCTCCCCAGCCGCTTCTCTCTAATTAAAACCGCCGTCATCATGATATAAAGATCTTTGAATGGTGCCTAAATATTAATACATATATACAAATGTCTCTTTAATTTTAATGGGATAAGGAATGATCGTGAGACACGATTTGCAAACAGAAGGGTTGATGGCTCATTATTATCTTTCAATTCAAAAGGTGCGATTTTATTATATTATTGTTTGAACGTTTATGATTTTGGGTTGTCAATGATTGTTTCTTAATTAATTTTTTTGTTTTCTTCGATATCAAGTTCTAGAACAAAAAAATATATACGTATGATGTAAGATGTATTTGTTCGTATAACACATGGTTCTTTCTGAGAATGGGATCAAAAAAGAAAAATTAAATAATCCTAAACATACTAAGGAGAATAGTTATACGAATGGTAGTGAGATCGGTAATAAAATTTGATGACATGTGTGAAAATCTTAACTTAGTAGAGTAATTAAATCATTATTTGGTTATAAATGTTTTTAATGATGTTTTAATTTTTATTGATTAACGTATAGTTTACATGTGATTAGATGATAAAAGGGATTAAGTGTTGATGAATTTAATAGTTATACGAATGGTAATAGTTATACGAATGATCTACTGTTTTTATCAACTGTTGTTTGTTGATGTTACAAACATACTCAAGAAAATTAAAGGGATAATCGGTTTGATCTATTTGTTAATTTGCATATTCCAACTTTTTCAAGCTAAAATATTTTTAATAATGTGACATTGGGCTATTTTGTTGACTGTACTCTCTTACATGAATTGATGAATATCTACAAAGTGACCAATATCCTCATGTGCAATTCCCTTTTCATGACTACCTCATTTGATTTTTGGATCATATCAAGAAACAAAGTCGAACCGAATAAAACTTTTCGTATTAAATGTTTCCATTAGAACACACATAATGTTATTCTTATCAAAATTAATTAATTAAATACTAATTTCTTACTTTATTTGTGGTAAGCTTGAGTTGTGCTTATATCACCTGTATTTTGGTGCTGGTAGTTAAACTCGTTGTCTGGAGAGTTATACGTATAAAACATATATGTTTTATGTATGAATTATAAAACATATATGTTTATGTTTTGTGATTGGATTATATATGTTTTGCATACATAAAAAAATATCTTGTTTATTTGTGTTTGTTAGTTTAAGTTTGTCTAGTGTGTTATGGTATTTTGAGTTTTATTCTAAAAGTATTTAATCTTGGCTATTATTTTTCTAGGCGTGGCGTTCTTTGAAGTCGTGCACACATATTGGAAGTACATACATGTTCTTGGAAGGCGTGCATGTATGTTTTTTGAAGACATGCACACATGTTCAAAAATAATAATGATGAGAAACTTCAAACACATATGTTTTGTGCACATATGTCCGTTTACGTTAATTATTTCTAGTGCACAAGTGTAAAGATAGATTATATTCACGTATTTATTCTTATTATAAATTTGTATTTTAATTGTATTTCAATCTATATCTAATTTTGTGTTTAACATTATGTTCTTGGTTGTTATGAATTTACATGATCTAAAAACACATATGCACTTTTTCATTTGAAAAACATGTATGTCGACAAAATTATTCCAAAAATCAAAATAATAAAATTAATTTATAAAAACACATATGTACTAAATCAGTTTTAAAACATGTATGTTGAGAAAAAAAAATTGATTGTTTTTAAAAAACATGATTTATTTAAAAAAAATCAAAAATAATATAAAATTGACTTTTACTATTATACCCTTTTGAATTAAATAAAAAAGTTTAATAATTCAAAAATGCCATGTTGCATTGATATGTTGCACAATATGCATTACTAGGAGTACATAAGGGGTTCTCGCAGTTCTCGCACTTAACAAGGTTCTCAAAATAAAGCCCCTATATATATATATATATATATATTTCATGAAATGGAACCTATTTTTTTTCTTCGCTAATTTGGGTATTTATGTTAGATATATAACGATCCTCCACCACCAATCACCATCGCTGCCACCAATCACCAACCACTGCCACCACCAACCACTGATGTACCACCAACCCCGCCCACCACAACCAAAGGCGCCGCCACTGCCAACCCCACCTACCACAAATCACTAACCTAGTGGTGGGTGGCTATGGTGGTGATGGCGGCAGTGGGTTGGGTTAGTAATGATGAAGTGGTGATTAGAGGTGACAATGGTGGTGACGGTGGTGCTGTATGGTGATGGTGGGTGGTGTTGGGGTAAAACGATGATGGGTAGGGTTGGTGGTAGTGGTTGGTTGTGGTGGTGGGTGGGGTTGGTGGTTTGCGGAGGTGGTCGACGGTGACAACGGTGCTTGGTAGTGATAGTTGTGGGTGGGTTGGTGGTAGTGGCGGTGATTGATGGCGACGGGATTGGTGGTGGTGGTGGTGGTGGGTGGGGTTAGTGGTAAAGACGATGATTGGTGGTAGTGGTGGCGGCGATGGACTTGAAATGTAAAATTTTACGGATGACCGTTAAATATTTAACCTAAATACTCAAATTGGCTAAAATAAGAAGTTGACAATTCTTTCATGCAAAATAAAAGGGTTAAATATCTTGATTAGAAATGATCTTTAACTTGAATAACTTTTTTGTGTCATTTGCCCTAAATAAAAGAGGGTATTATCTTCCTTAATGAATCGTGGTTGAGTTGATAAGCATTATAACTACAATATCCTAAAAACGACATTTAAAAAAAGAGTTTGGTTACTTTAAATAACTGACCGTTTAGTTTATGAGTACAAGCTAAGTCTTTCAAATATGCAGTTAAGTTAAAATTTATAGCCAAATAAATGTAATTGTTCTTACTAATTATAGAAATTTGATGGAAATTTGTTATACTTTTGCATAGTCATCTTATGAGTGTGTGTTAGAATGAAATGACAAGATTGCATTTAGCAAGTAGCAACATATTAACAAGATCCAACGTACATAGAATTCGAATTACACTGTTGGTCTCTAAAGTTGGCCTTGTTTCTACGTTTGGTTATATGTTGTAGGGTTCTCTAACGTTTAGTCCCCATGGTTTGATTTTCACTCCCGTTTGATCTCAACACTTCCGTTATACGTAACTAAGTGTCACGTGTGACCTTGTGAAGTTACTAAAATGCCCTCCTCTTCATTCTTTTTTGTTCTTCTATTATTGTTGTTGTTGTTGTTCTTGTTATTGTTACATGTATAATAAATTATGCGTGTTTGTTTAACGCAAATGATAAGAATGAGGTGTATAATTTACTCTAAAACTCGTGAATCTGATATAAATATATAGTAATTAAAAGTAATTATAGTCATGAAAGTCTAGTTGTTAAACAAACCGATAATAGCACTTGACAATCTTTTATATAATAAAAGAATTACATCATTTCGGAGTATTTTTGTAAAAGTCTTCTCACTGAAAAAAAAAATTAGACCAATAGGAGAGGTCAATTTTGCCACGTAAGCAAAATCAAGCGACGTGCTTGGTCAATTAAAAGTCAAAATTGAATCAAATTTGGTCAACGTTTGCAAAAAAAGGTTTTACAAAGCTACTTATTAAAAAAAACAAACAAACACATGGGTTAGATAGCAATTGTTTAATTTACAAGGGTACAATTGTAACTTTTTAGAATAAGAAAGGGAACCATGGATCATAGCCATTGATTCATACATAACCTTAACATTAACATCGACACTTAATCAAAACCCTCTGGAATCATGAAGATCAAGAACCTTTACACGAACAAATAACAAATTTGAACAACCCATAGTGTTCGAAACAGTGTAACCGAAAACCAACTATATCAAAACCCTAAATCAAAATCGACTGAACAAATTCAATCAATCCAGTTTTCTAATGAGATATGGGGAGACAGATTAAATTTTGTCAAAATTCAGGTAAGGGTTTCATATATATTATGAATATAAAAGATTTGGGTATGTTTTTTTTTATTCTTCTTATGATTAAAGTTTCTGTTTTTATATTAAATTTTGAAAATTGAATAGGAGTGGGGATTTGACAAATATTCGAATTAGGGATCACATAGATATTGATCTGTATGGTAAGATGTGTATAACTGCCTTTAAGCTCACTATAGGAATGTTAAAGGAGCCCCAAAAATGATTTTAGACGTTGGATTCTTAGATGACTGAGGTCATGTGGTTGTTCCTTCTATACCCTGATTCTTAGATGAGTTATTGTTTCAATTTAAGATTTTGTCATGTGCGAGTCCAAGTTTTTGTGTTCCACATTGCTTTTTACAAGTTTTTGGATACTTTAAAAGCTGTTTAGATAGGTTTTTATGGTGTTTTAAACACTTTCTATATGCTATTTGGACAGGCTTATATGTTGTTCCATTCAGTAAACCATATTCTATATTGCTGGCTGCATCAGATGGCAAGATATATCAGATGGACATCAGTTCTGGTAATATCCTTTGGTCCATTCCGACTAGTCCATCACATAATTTGGAAGATGATGAGCAAAATTCCTCTAGACAGCAGAATAACTTCTATGTAGATTTTGGAGATGACTGGAAACTTTACATTCATTACAAAAACGCTAAAGCAGAGGTGAGCAATTTCATTTTTTACGTGCTTAGTCTACGTCATATTTATTTCCCACAGTGTGTCCTTTTAATTTATTTTTTGATATAATTGCAAAGGTGTTGACATCTGGTGGTGGCCAAAATAATAAAGATGATGATGATGATTTGTATGATGATCATGCTATACCTACTACACATGGTATGTCGTTTTGAGATTTAAAAAAGTAGAGTGTTTGACTCTATTAAAATGTGGCAGTTTTTTTGATAGGAAAAAGACACCAGTAAGAGAAGCTAAATGTTATTACAGATATGCACAAAGAACCATAAATTAGAACTTTGGAATTTGAGAATAATTAGGATTATTGCATCGGTAGTCTTATTTGTTTACAGAACTTTTTGATGGCAGTCATTGAAAACCTGCATGGAATAGTTGTGAAGAAATATGTTTTGGGTCCAGTCGAACTGTTTGGACCCATAAAACAAATTAAGTATTTTGACCCAAATCTGATTTGACCTGTGACCCAACCCTCCCATATTTCCAACTCTAGCAAAAATCCATGATATGTAACATCTAATAACTGTTGCGCCTTCAGTGCAGGTTTTTGAAAACCATGCGCGAGTCTGATGTCCCACCTGATGTTATTGCATATACAGCAGCTATTAAGGTTTAAAAACTAAGCATCTTTCTGTCGAATCATCCATGTTAATGGATTGGTACACAATAGTCTTAATTAATCTGACTCTACAAATGATTATATCTGCAGGTTTGTGTTAAACACAAGCAATTAAACTTGGCGTTTTCATTATTTGCAGAGATGAAGAAATATCGTATACAACCAAATATGGTAAGGAATATGACATTTGACCATATGATTTAGTTTCATTGCCGGCTTCTACAAAACATTATTTTGTACTATAAAAGCCGAAATAAAGCAACATGCTATTTTATTATAGGTTATCAGTTTATCACACAAAGTGTTACTCAGACCATTGTTTTAAACAAAATACCAAGCCAATGAAATCTTCTTTTTGACCTTTAGGTGACATATAATACACTTCTCAGGGCGCGTACCAGATACGGTTCCCTAATAGAAGTGCAACAATGCCTTTCTATATATCGGGATATGCGTAAAGCAGGGTAAGTGTTTCTTTGCACATGTCAAGATTGTATGGGGTGGTAGATGGTGATCTTATAATGTTGGGTGCTGTTAACTGAAGAAAAAAAAGTCTTAATTGTGTAGATTCAAACCCAATGATTACTATCTTAAGGAACTGATAGAGGGATGGTGCGAAGGGATAATACAAGATAACAATCGATCACAGGCCCAGCTAAAGTCTAGCAACAAAAGGGATTTATGGGGACCTCAAAGTTTACTTCTTGAGAAAGTTGTATCACACTTGGAACAGGGTAATGCAGAGGCCCAATCTATACCTGTTGATGTGCAAGGGCTCACAAAGGTAATCTATAGCTGTTGATGTTCAAGGGCTTTACATAATCTTTCAAGTTCATTAGTTACTGTTTAACATTTTGCACATTGGTCAACAGGTTGAAGCACGCATTGTCATCTTAGCAGTTTTAAGAATGATAAAAGAGAACTACAATCCAGGTAACAGTCAAAAAATTTTGCTTTCATTTCATGCATGGAATTTCCAAAGGTAATGACATGTATTTTGAGCAAGTCTCTCAGTTCTGGAACCAACTGAGCTATGTGCTTAAGGGCTGGTCTGAAGAACTTGGGTCTTTACTTGGAGAATCCCAAGTCCCTACGACTAGGATATCCCATTGGGATTAATATTAGTGAATGAAATGATAGATATGAAGTGAATTATGTTTATGGAAGTAGAGTGATATGTGCTTGATTTTGCATATTTGACATTAAAAGTCAAATGTATTGCTCATTGATGATTAGGATATTAATAAGTAGTTGATTCAGTAATCATCATTGCATTGAATGCGTAGAGTGATATGTGCTTGATTTTGCAAATTTGACATTAAAAGTCAAATGTATTGCTCATTGATGATTAGGAGATTAATAAATAGTTGATTCAGTAATCATCATTGCATTGAATGCTAACCAGGATTTACGACCTATGGTGTTTTTAAAGTAAAAAAAACATGCTACATAGATGTCGTTTTGAGATTTTAAAAAGTAGAGTGTTTGACTATATAGAAATGTGGCAGTTTTTTTTTTAAAAAGGAAAAAGACACAAGTAAGAGAAGCTAAATGTTATTACATATATGCACAAAGAACCATAAATTAGAACTTTGGAATTTGAGAATAATTAGGATTATTGCATCGGTAGTCTTATTTGTTTACAGAACTTTTTGATGGCAGTCATTGAAAACCGGCATGGAATAGTTGTGAAGAAATATGTTTTAGAACATGTAGATTCCAGAAGTAAAGATTACTCTGCTGTAAGTGATTAAGATTAATCTTAAATATATATTGTATTTATCTATAAGATAAGCATTAAAATATTAATTAAAAAACTTATGCATATCTGTTGATACAATTTAGTATAGTTGTAGACAAACTGGGAAAACACTAAAGTTTATCTGTTAGCATAATTATACATAAACTTGGACTACCACAACGTCTATAAATACTCAAACAAATCAACAGTTTCTTCCATTCCATTATAATTTTCCATATTTCTTTACAGGTTTCATAATGACCATATCTTTCCGTTAAGAAGTCAATTCTGAAAAAGATAGATGGACTATCAAAGTGAAGGTTATTTATCTATGGAAACAATATTACATTAACACCAATCCACCAGCGTTAGCAAGCATGGATATGATCTTTAAGGATGAACAGGTATTTATAAATTCACAATCTTTTTTAATTTTATCCTATAATTCTAAGATAACATATTATTGTTATTCAAAATTGGGATACTTTTTGAGCTTATTGTAAAAAACATAGGGTACTACCATTCACGCTACAATAAGGGTTGGATTCATCTCAGATTTCGATAAACTTTTGCAAGAGAACGCTGATTTCTTGATTTCAAACTTTAACGTAAAAAAACGTTGATGGTACAAAGTTAACACCACATCAATGTAAGTTACACTTTGTGAAAAAAACAAATGTTCGACATTGCCAAGAATTTAACTGCAATAGTGATGATGATGATGATGATGGTTTGCACCTTCTGTCTTTCCAAGACTTCAACAATACAACATTCGACACAACATATGCTTTCGGTATTGTTCCTTTTGTTAAACCTTTTACATATATGAAATTTTGCAAATTGTTCATTCTAATAGTATTTTATATCTTTTTTATAGATGTGATTGGTTGTTTGATTAATAATAAAGATATAATAGTTCTGAATCGAAAGAATGGGAGTAAGAAAAGCAGCCTGGAATTTGAACTACAGGATTTGAAGTAAGTCTATATAAAATTAGATGCTCTTATATCTATTTTTCTTTAATAACCAATACGAATAACAGAAGCATATTTTTCCCACAGAGGCGATACAATTCGTTGCATCTTATGGAATGATCTTGCTGAAAAGTTGCATAAATATATCAATGATAATGAAAATTCAGAAGAACCAATAATTGTTTTAATCATTATGGCAAAGTACAGTTCCTGGAATAGTAAGTGTATGAGATTTTCGTTTTATAAATATGTTAAATATACAGTATTTGATTTAAGTTAACAAATGTATGCAGATGTTACACAAGTTTCAAATTGTTTATATGGATTTAATATTTTTCACATATATAAAATAATCAATAACTATTTTTTTTCACACAGCTTCTTAAGTACTGAACTTGCTGGATCTGAAGATACAAAAATACAATTCTCAACAAGTGCTGTCAACAAAAATCCAGAAGACTCTTATACAAGGTTTCCAGTAAAGAATGTTGAAGAATTGTATGAAATTTCTGAGGTAAATTGTAAAACATCAAATCTACATAAAATTACAATGAATTGTAAATCTAACATTCTAACTTTTTAAATAACAGCCAACCGGATGTGTTATAATTGCAAAAGTTTTGGCAATTGTGACTGATCAAGGATGGTATTACATGGTTTGCAACAAATGCAAAAATAAGGCTCAGAAATCGGAAACAACAAACTGTTACAACTGTGACAGATGCGATGAAGAAGTATCAGATGTTTATCCAAGGTATAAATATGTAAATACTGTACATTTAATTTAATCCATATCTTACTAATACCATATTTAAATTTGATAGAATCAAAATACAAATCTGAATGCAAGATGAAACAGGATCGGCTTCGTTTTGGTTATTCCAAAAAGAGGTATGCAAATTGATTGGAAAATCTCCTGGGTACCTAATATCAAAAGCAAAGAAGGTTAGAATCTCAAAACTTGACATGTTATATGAAATATGAAAGTATCAATAGACTATTTAACACTGTTATAACCCTTAATAGGATTTAGATAATACTTCATACCCTGAAGATCTGAATGTTATGCTGAACAAACATTACGCCTTGAAAGTACAAGTTTCCAGTTACAATTTGGAAAACAACTACCACATATTCACCACTAACAAGATACCTGATGATGAAGATGTAATCAAGTCTGTGATTGCAAAAAGTAAAATTGATAAGGTATGTATAATACAGATATAAATTACAGTAACTTTATCTTTAAATTGGATAAAGCAATGATCATTTTAATTCTCATATGTAATAGGAAAAACCCCATATTTGTGAGGAGCAGAAGACTCATTCAGAAGTTGGAAACATTGATCAGCAGCAGCAGCAGCCTATTTGTGATGATGAAAACAATTCAGAAGTTAGGGAAAAGCGAAAAAGAAATGTTGAAGAAACAAGAAAAACAAAGGCCGCAAAGACCACTGAAGATTGAACTTACAAGAGTAGATGTTTACCATTACCAAGTTTCTATTTTACTTTAAGCTTCGTTAGGAATTTAATATTTTTATTATTGTAGGTGACTTTTTATTTTATTTGTTTTCAATAGGAATGAATTATTGTTTTACACTATCTTTTTTCGCCGATAAGATTGTTAACTTAAACTCAACTGATTATATTTCCTCATGAGAATCAATGTGAAGGTTTAAAATATTACGACAAAATGATGCCATAAGTCAAATTAACATATGGGAAAGTAAAACTTCCTCCTCTCATGTACATTTTAAAACAGAAGATAATTTGCATACACTAATCTATTACTGAACAATATCATACATGCAGACAAACAACAAGTATCAAGCATCAACAAAGCATCGAAGATTTATATTAATGACAACAACAAACACAAATCTGTGTTCAAAGAAAGGTAAGAACAATATAACATAAAGATAAAAAAAATTTACACTATGATAATCTTTAATTGTCTTATTGCAGATTACAAAACAACATATCAAATGGAAAATGCAAAGAACCAGAAATAAACCTAACAGCTACCTTCAATGCAAACACACAAGAAAAGATATCAACAACCCGTGACAAGGTATGTTACAACAAAAACAGCCTCACAATCATTTTGAAAAAGTACATTCAAATCATATAATAAATTATTCCATTACTCTATCTCTGCAGATGACAAACAAAAGAAACCTGCAAAAAAACATGGTTATAACACAAATGATATCATAATAATCGAAGATTCAGAAGACGATAATGATAAAAGTGTGGAAGAATCTGCTTCAAAAGTTTGTGGTACAAAAAAAAGACACAATTCTAATGTTGTAGATGTTGATGTTGAAGATTTAAAGACAAAGACGAAACAACAAAAAACAAATGTTGATATACACCATACTATGACGGAAAACGAATGGCTAAATGATTGGGAATCCGCAAATTCAGAATTTATAGAATATTATGAAGATGACGATTGCTATTGCCCAGTGTGTCAAGGGACATGTCAATGCATACCTGAGGAATGTACTTGCTCAAGACATTAATTAGGAATTTTTAGTATGAATTGTTTTAGGCTAATACTGGCTACTGCCCAGTATGTCAACGGACATGTGAATGCATACCTGACACATGTACTTGCTCAAGACATTAATTAGGAAATTTTAGTATGATTTTTTTTAGGCTAATACCGGTTATGTTATACTTCATATATAATTTATTCCGACATATAAATAAACTATACATAGCCCTTTTTAAGTAATCCCGTGCGTGCACGGGCATTATAACTAGTATGGGCTCAAGCAATTTAGAATTCACCACTTGATTGCAAACTATTTTAAGATCGGCCGATAATAGCAAATATCTCTAATATATGATTTACTTTTTATATGTTAGTCGTTTAACATGTCGGTAACAACAGATAAAGTATCAACTTTCTATAAATAAAGCTAAATCTGATTTGCATCTTGTTAGAATTTATTACTTCGTTCGTATGAAATCTAAAAACGGAATTTTGTAACTTTACGTCTATATTCTAGTAGCAGACAGACGAAACCAAAGTCACCTCCACTTGCTATATATATGGTGTAGTAAAATACAAATATATATAGCCATCCACACACCGACCCCATACTTTAAAAACCATACAATTAATCACACACGTCAATACTTCAATTATTGTTTCTTAAAATTCCTCAAACAAAACCAAAAACATTTTGTATTGCAACTACAACTAGCAATCAAACTTCATTTTTATACAACATAGTCATTTTTTTTGTATATATTTTTTGTTACATATATTTGTTGTGTTTCACCTAATTCTTGGTACAATTTCAACTACTTTGATATCTTAATTTTTTTGTACTAGTAATTTTTGATGATATATTTCTATCCGAAACTTTGTTTTTTTGTTTGTTTCAAGATTTCTTGGATGCATTCATTTTGTTTCTTTTTAAAAATCTAATCTGATCCACATGCTTTGCCCATCCGCTGGTTTTTTTCTGTCAGAATAACCCATATTAGATCTAATCTTTTATCACCCATTTGCCATATACTTGTGTCTTGTTGAGCTTCAATCTTACGAACTTTTTCTTCTTTGTTTCTTTTCATTTTCGAAGACGAAGCCCATGGCATCCTAGTTGTTTATGATGGGCTTCGTCTCGAAAACTTGAATATTTAAGTATTTGGAGTTGTGGGTACTTTAAATTTCATCCTATTGGGGTTGGTTTTATTTTAACAAGATGATTTTTATCTTTGTTACATGCTTCTCTTTTATCTTGTTTTTTAAGTACTCACTTCCAATCAAACCACTTCCATCATGGGCTTGTGAAATGAGGTTACTTTCTTTCTATTTTTGGAAAGATTTCTCCATGGTATTCCCATCTGCCAAACTTTTCAAGAAGTCCCTAATGAGCATGTTTTCACAAAAACATACTAAAAAAACTAGTATTAGTACTCTTTCAAGCATCACAATGAGCAGTGAGAGTGTGATGATGACACAAGGTATGATGTCTTTATTAGACTTGCCTAATTTAGCATTAGAATGCATACTTGAGAGGCTTGAGCCTGATGGGCTTTGTAGGATGGCTTGTGTTTCTAGTTACTTAAAAGATATGTGTTTGAGTGATCATCTTTGGGAAGGTCATATGAAGAAAAAATGGGGTAGGATTATTGGTTCTGCTGCTTATAAGGAATGGCAGTTGCATATTTCCTCGAAATTGGAATCGAATTACTTTCTTGGTGGTGAAAAAAAAGGTTTTGTGATGCGATATTTGTCCAAACTATGGCCTGTTATGTTACTTAGATCTAGCTCAGTTAGTTATGATGATAGCAAGAAGATGAAAATTGCATCTCCTGATGATTCGATTGTGTCGTGCTATCGTGCCCTTGAGACCGGAAAGTTTTGGTTTCCAGCTCAAGTCTATAATCGCGAGGTATTGCTTATAAAACTGTTCAATTTTATGAAGTTCATTAAATATTGTATCTTATTTATTGGTTTTGTTACAATTATTTCGGTTTTTACAGAATGGGCATGTTGGGTTCATGTTGTCTTGTTATGATGCTGATCTTAGCTATGATTCACATACTGATACATTTCAGGCTAGGTATAATTCTGTAATGATTTCAAAAAGTATTTTTAAGAAATGTTTCATAGTTTTGTGATGTTTGAGGTATTAATTGTCACAGATACCCGCCTCATGGAAGGAGGTCAGCAGCAATTGAGATTGGGGTGAGTTGGGATAGGTTAAGGGCACCACCGGTCGAAACTTCACCTCATGATCTTCATATTTCAGATTGTTTGAATGATTTACGCCCACGAGATCACATTGAGATTCAATGGAGAAGGAACAAACAATTTCCATATGGTTTGTTCCACATCATATCACAGACATACTTTAGTCTTTAAAGTTCGATATAATTAAACATAAGTGGATTTGTGTACTTTCTCCTCTAATGTTGTATGAAAACCTTTTTGATTATTAAAATTGAATAACGTATGACTTTACAACATGACGCATTCATATGTTTAGTTGGCTGCCATTAACTTAATTTAGGGGGCAAATGGAATCCATTTTTTATTTCTTGTCTTGTTCTAAAGTCCTCTTATTGGAGTATAATCAATAATTCAATACCACTCTGCTTTTTATAAAGTTCCCAACATCCTAGGATGGCCAACAAACTAAAGATTGGTAGAAAGTTGTGTCGAAAATGATAATTTGTTCTTTAAGATACGAAGATTACTTTAATATCTCAAACTAATCTTTTATATGTATTATTGCAGGTTGGTGGTATGGTGTTGTAGGCCACTTAGAAGCATGTGATGGTAATGAAAATTACTGCCATTGCCATGAAAGTGGTAAGTTCACATCAACTGTCTTAAACATAGATCACCTATATACAATTACTTCTAAGTGTATAGTTATTAGGCAGATTTTTAGGCATCCCACCTTCTTATGCCCCACCCCACCTCCCCCTCTTAGATATCTTTAAAAATGGTCCCATAAGATGTATTCTTATCATTTTGTCATAATCTTTATCAAACATTACATCTTGTTGGGTCAATTGATTATGGACCATCGTGTATGCCAATCACACTCTAAAATATTTTAGTGTTCCCTTAAAATCTATATGATGTAAAGTTATAATGATACAACATGTGGCTACAGTTAATTTTGTCGGTTCTATTTTTCCCCCCCTCAATAATCTTGTTGTGGGTCGATCTTTGAAGCATTTAATTAAGCTGACCTTCTAAACGATGCAAACAACCTCTTTAATGCAGAGGTTTTACAAAAGAATCTTCCCCTCCGACCTAAGAAAATTACAATCAAAAACATAAAAAGTTCAGGGGTGTTTGGGTGCGTGCACTTCATGTGATATTGACTAATCAGAATGAGATAATTAACTACAGCGTAATGGGCTACAGGCAATAGTGTTTGCATGTACGTTTTCTGTTTGAAGTTGCAACCCTAGGATAGTCACATATATGAGTGTTTGGCAGGTTCAGATTATTTATAGAGGCGAATTTGTTGTGAAAGAAAAGGAAATAAATCTTGTGAAATGAGAGTGAAAGTTGCAAATTAAGTGTTACAAACACTTTACATTTTAACGAGTAAATAGGTAACTATGGTTTACCATATGATAATAAAATCTTCGTATCTTGTATAATATGGACTGTTGAAAAGTGATTATGGCAGCTGAAATTCGTAATAATCAGATAATCAATCACAAAACACATATTCAAACACCCCCTTATAGATATATTAAGATGCAAAAGTTTGTTGCCATTATTTTTGCTAATAACAAAATAAATCTATTGATAGATACTGTGGTGCTGGAGTTCAACCAGTATGCTCCTGGTTCACGATGGAGACATACCATGATCAACAGGAGAGACCATCGTGAGGAAGGAAACGAAGCTGATGGGTTTTATGGGGGAATAATAAAATTATATCACAAAGACGAGATCTCTACGTGGCAACATTTTTGGCCTGCTGATATCTTGGAATAAGTGAGGTCAACGAAATGTATTAATAGTAGCTTACCACAAATATAATAGCAACTATAGTCTTAGATTGTTTTTACTTTTTAGGAATTATATATTTTTTCATGGCTAGTTAAAGTTTTAGAACTGCCATATTGTTCTGATTCAATCATTCAGAGGTGAAAATACTTCATATAGATTCCCATGTGTACTGATCCTGGCTTTCAACATTGAATGAATGATATTATTTTTTCCATATATTGACAGTGGCGTTCAGATGCTATTAATTATTGTTTGTAACCGATTAATTGCACAAAAAGGTAACCGTCTTATTATTACGTACCCATGACAGAACCCTAAAGTACACTTATGCTGATTTGGTGCACCTTTAAAAGTTAAAATGTTGATCAAGTGGCGAGAGTTAAACAAAAAATAACAATATACGTGTGCTTGTTAGACGTTACGTTATACTAATTCCTTTTGAACGTTCGAAAGTTTCTTTTATGGGCGAAAACGATAATGGTTACACCAAATATAAATTGCAACAAAGTTGTTTCATTACTATGCAGTAACCCTCTGCAAACAGCTGCAAAAGAATTCTTTGCATATAATACAAGGAACCTATGGCATCTTGAACTCCCCTAAGCATAACCTAGTCTTAGAGGGACTTTCATATCATGTTTTACAATAGCCATGAATCTTTTTTCCTCCTGTTTGTCTTCAGTGAGAGACTTAATCGCTTGAAGTAACTTACTTTCGATATTGTTACAATTTCTCTTGACTGGTTACTTTCACTGGTTTCCTTTTTGAAAGATGCATACCGAAATAAAACTGACTTCACTTTCTGCATCTTTGATTCTTTACCGGATGTCGAGTCACTTTGCTTCATCGGCTTCACAGGTTGATTGTGGCTAAAGTCAGCATCTCTCACTCGTCTGCCAAGCCACAGCTTTTTTATTGTGGTTCGGGCCTTTGGCCTGGTGACCATGGTTTGACTGAGCACCCATCTTGAGTACGTCGAGCCTTTGGGCTCCATAACCTTTGTTATGGCTCGTTCCTTTTCTTGACCATAATCCCAGTCCTTGGTGCAGTCTACCTTGCGTGAAAAGCTACGGCCTCTAAATGGAGAATATGAACGAGACCGCCTGTGGACACTCACCCTTCCATCTGTTTCTTCACTAACCTTCTCCAAAGCAATCATGAAAGGATCAAACCCGTCATTCCATGTGCATCGCTGTGCAAATGGGCTCCTGACGCGTGAGCTAAACGATTTAGGTGAGGTAGGCACTGAGGTCTGGAGCCGTGGAGGGAGTTTCAAAGGCAAAACCTGACCATTACAAAAGAGTTCATCTGCAAACGTTAAGGTGGAAAACGAATTGGCTCGAGCTGGTAGCCTATACTGGTGCTCCTCCTCTTTAGTATTAAACTTGAACTCAAACTGATCTTCATCGGTCTTGTCTGTATAAGACTCGTAACCAAACGAACCATACCCAACCTGTTGCAGCGGGCCCGACCATGTGCTGTAGTATTGAGCATTATATGGGCTGCGGCAACCGGGGCTTGTGGGTGCACTTAGGTAGAATGAAGGAAGTGAAACATGGTCCATCTTTGATCATGTAATAATGATGAATATGACAGTCAGTGATGAATAAGTATTGAGGCTATGAGAGCATTACAAAATTATGGCCTTAAAAGGAGGATTTGAGGACTTAGTGCCCAATTTGCATCCTGAATTTAAGGTTGAATTGATTCACATGTGTTGACCACTTAAGTTTTGAACTAATATTCAAAGAATGATATGCTTGTAATTGTCCTTTATCACTAACTTGAGATTAATTAAGACAAAACGGGTATATTTTGAATTGAGAGTATATAGTTAAGCATAGGTGTTATGATTTACTTTTGACATTCATGCTCTATGATTTTTTAATGCTCTATGATTTTTTAAGAGCTCCCGGGTTTCAAGTACCGTCACGACTTGGTGCGGGATGTGTTGTTTGATGTCCTTCGGAGGGCGGGGATTTCGGCGAAAAAGGAAGCTCCCGTAAATTTCCTTACAGACCCTATTGAGGGGAGGTCCTCCCTGCGGCCCGCTGATGTTTTGGTTTTTGGATGGGCAGGGGGAAACATGCTTGTGTGGACCTCACTGGTGTGTCCCCCCTCGTGGATCTTCGGGGCAATGGGTTTACGGCTGGGCAAGCTGTTATGAAGGCTGAGATAAAGAAAGTGGACAAACATGATAAAGCCTGCTCTGAGAATCAACACGTGTTTGTTCCTTTTGCTTTTGACACTTTTGGTTCCTTAGCCCCTGAAGCTGTGCGCTTCTTGGATCGGGTTCGTAAGATTGTTCGCAGCAATATATCGGCCCCGAGGGGTCACGATTATGTTTTCAGTAGAATAGGGTTTGCTATTCAGAAAGGGGTGGCGGCGCAGCTTGTTGCCCGCTTACCTACCACCTTGATGTAAATCCCAAATTACCCGTCATTGATGATGGTAATTAAGAAAAGGTCAAATGACAAACGAAAAACACCTAAATGAATTATGTTTAAATCAAATGTTTTCTATCAAAAAAAAAAAAAAAAAAAAAAAAATTGTTGTAAGATTATTGCTTATCTTGTTATTTTAATGTTTTACATAATAAATGTTAATTGGTTAAAAAAATGTTTTAAGTTTCCAACATTTACTACTTCTAGTGGTGCGTTTGTTAATTATTCAACATTTTTATGGGCTATATTTTACAATTTTGAATTCCAAATTAAAAAGTTGGATTTCTAAAGTATCAAAGAAACTTTTATTTTAAATAGAATATGTTTATATCTTGTAAAAAATGGTATAATATAAAAGATACATTTTGTGTCAAACCCTTACAAGGAGGTTCTTGTCTAGACATGTGACCACGAGTTTGTCCTTGCATTGTTATGTATGAATTCACATGATTATTTGCCCATACATTGACCAACCATTATACTAACGAGGATGGCTGCGAGCCGCCGCGTTGCGGCGGGGCAGTGACCATCCGTGTTGCGGCGGGACAGTGACCATCCGTTTGTACTAGTGTCAGTTGTTTTCTGTAATGTTGCATCAACTTTATGCGTTTAGTTGATGCATAAATGGGGTGTTTGGTATGTGAAAATTTCTAGTGATACTATTATCTAAGCGAAAAAAAATATTAGAGACAATTTACATTAAAAAAAAATAGAACGTTTTTGTTTGTTCACATAATAAAGTCATACTTTTAGCAATGTGCGTGAAAATAAATGATATCTACGTCACAAATGTGAAATTCCATTTTTCTTTTAATCTTAAGACAGTTGACACCAAAGTCGTTTATCATTTTTGGCATTTTGAATAGCCTTGCGCAACCTAGACAAATAATACCAATTCCCACTAAAATTTAGGTCGAAGAGGCGGACCATGCCACTCATCAAATGCTACATGTCAAATATTTTATTAATCTATATATTGTAAAGCCAAAAAGGGGATAAAGTAACTTTTTCAATTATTATATAATATATAATTTCACGGCAAAAACGCTGTCGTTTCACCTCATACTTTTCCCGCCTTTATTACCAGGCTTAGTTTGTTATACGTGGCCCAATCAATTATGGCCCACTGTCCCTTTGGGTTTAGTAACTGGGTTTAGACCTTTAGTAACTTACACGTATATATCCTGTACATTAGCCCAGGGCTCCACTGTGCAAACCTCAAATAAGAGATATGTTGCTCCAACTCTCATACTAAATACATCTTTATACTCTGGCTTATACATTTACTCGATATTCAGTTTAATGCCCAACATATTGTTGTTCACTATGTAGACAATTGTAACTTCTTAAACAAGTGATACGAGGATGAATTTCATCTAGGTACTGCAATTGCGTATTATAGTATTTGGTATCTTGATAGCGCCACAACTACAATCGTAATTTTGACACTGAAAAAAAATACGTTGCAATGATCGACGACGTGAGACGACGCCCCGCCGCAACGCGGCGGACCGTCGCCCACCTCGTTTTAAGAATATGAAGGTTATTTATATGTGGGCTTTAACAACACAATCCATGGGCTGAGTACTTGAGTTCATAAGTTTTGTATGGGCTTTGAGTGTTTGGCGGCAACAAATGAGAAGGCAACGAATTGACGCTACATTAAAACGACATGAATGGTCACCGTTTTGTGACGCCCTATTATATATATATAGTAATTTATAATAATAAAATTTATGAAATACACATTGTTATGCGCATATATTTGCCCGACAATGTATGGTTTCGTAATCATACGATGAATTTACCAAATGTTAGCCCAAAGTATGATAGAGTTGTAGACGCAAAATAATTATAAGGTGGTGTTTGTTTTTTAAGAGGGTCTGAATCTGAATCTGAACTGCACGTCTGAATCTGAATCTGATGCGTAAATGTCTGAATCTGAACGCATCTGAACGAAGAAAAAAAACGCATGTTTGAACGGGATTTTTTTTTTTTTTTTTTTTTTTTTTTTTTTTTTTGTGTCTACAAGAAGCATTCAGACGCGTTAAGACACCCCTCTCAGGTCTTGACAGATTCAGACATTTTTTCCGTTCAGACGCCGTTCAGACGTCTGAACGGAAAAAAAAAACAAACGGTCTGAACGGCAAAATGTCTGACCGATTCAGACATTTTGCCCGTTCAGACGCTGTTAAGAGGCAAAAAAAAAAAAAAAAAAACAGAACCTAAGTATATATTAAAACTCAAATAAAACGACGTCGTATTGTGTACTGTAGCTACAGTACAGCTACAGTAGCTACAGTACATGCTACAGTAATTTGCGTTTTTTGGGCCGGGCTGCTACAGTGTTTGGGCCGGGCTGCTACAGTACGCAAAAAAAAAAAAAAAATTATATTACTATTTATTAATGCACAATCACCTCGGCTAAAAAATTCGCCCACCCGAAAAAAAAAATGATTATATTACTGTTTATTAATGCACAATCACCTCGGCTAAAAAATTCGCCCGACCGCAACGCGGCGGACCAATGTCAATCTCGTGTCTATATATAATATGGAAATTGGAAAACTCAATAGTCCTAATAGCATGAGGTATGGTGAAGAAGCCAAACCTCTTTACTTTGGCTTCACGGATGACAAATCATTTCAACACACCCATTTAAAAATACCCCTCATTCACAATTAACCTCAACCTATTCACTTAGGCCCCACCCACCCTCATTTTATTTCTTTTTCATATTTTTCAAACACAATAAAAAATTTATAAAGTAAAAAGTAAAATATTTAATATTTAAAAGTATAATTTAAAACTTTTTAAATGTTTAAAAATATAAACTCATTTTTTAAACATGTTTAAGGGTATAAACTAAAACTTTTTAATGTATAAGGGTATGAATTGAAACTTGTATGTATTTAAAAACTTTAAAAAAGAAAAAGAAAAACTCACACACACTCAAATCTGGTTTGTCTTCTTCATCTTAAAAACGTGCACACACTCAATCAAACACAAAACACAATTTAAAATCAAAAAAATAAAATAAAGATGTTTGTCTTTTTCTTCTTCACTTCCCCGGCGAGAGACCGAACGACGAGAGATGGCAAGGGGAGTTGTTGTGGTGGCGAGCAAGTGGCGAGCTGCCACGTCGGAAGTGGCGAGCTTGCTCGTCACCATACCTTATGCTCTAAAACTGAGTAGACAAAAAATATAGAATAAGGTATGTTTGACAAAAAAAATAATTGTTGTTGTAACTGTAGATGAAAATGAAACGGAAGCTAGAAACTGATATTATTTTTATAAGCCACGCGGAGTAGTATTTGATTTTCAAAAATTATGAAAAATCAATTTTTAGAAAAACTCTATCAGTTCTTTCCGTCAAACAATTTTTCTATTTCCAAAATAAAAAAGCAAAATCTTGAACATGCCCACAAACACAAATGGATGAAAGTAGAAGCAAAAACGCCCGATGAAGAAATGTTGTAAAATGCCCAACCACATACCTGCGGTATTATGACATCACCAAAATAAACATTAAAAAACTATAAAATTACCCATCTCTACTTTCACAAACTAAATTAACCAAAACCGACACTAATTTCGCCCATTACCATTCTCTACTAAGTGTGCAAATGCTTTTGCACTTCATTTTTTTGCACGCCATGTGCTACGTGTCCCATTTTAATTGGTTGAATAATATTAAAAAAAAAAAAAAAAAAAAAAAAAAAAAAAAAAAAAAGGGACATGAGCACTAAGAGCACACGGTATGGGGAAGGATAACATGCCAAATGCACTATTTTATCGTGCCAAACTTGTGCTAACCGCACCGTCACTTTGTGCCATTCGTGAGACGAAGGTTCCCAAGCCATTTGAATGGCTCAAGCCATTTGATTTTTTATTTTTTTTTATTGTGAGTGAGTGAGTATTTTTAATGAAGTATTTTGTGGGATCCAATAACATGTTAGTGGTGTGTTATGAGAGACGGTATTCTAGTTATTGATGTGTTATTGAAAAGTGTATGATGTGACGCTTAAGTGGCATACCAATAACGTATTATTCGTTATTGTCATACCTTGTGCTCTAAGCATGCAAAAATGTTTGCTCTCTTTTCGTTTGCACCCATAGCTTATAGCATTTTGTTTGCTCTCTTTTCACTTTGTGAACGTACAAATGCTTAATAAAAAAAAAATTACCTTTATACTAGACGATTTATTTCAATTTATATGTATAAGAGAATGGTTTGAATAAGGAGAGTAAAATGCTTAACGTGCAAAAGTTAGAATTTAATACATGTGAAAATCACAAATTAAGAGCTAATAATTCAAATACTCATTTAAGGGGGAAAAAATTAGCTTTTGACCACTTCTTTAAAAATTTGATAAATGGCCTTACATTCCGTAAATGATTTGCGAAGTCACAAAAGTTCGGATTTAATACATGTGAAATCACAAAATTTGCGAAAATCTTTTACGAATTGAATGAATTATTATTTTGCAAAATGGATTCATAATTTGCAAAATGGATTTAAAACTTGCGAAGCGATTTCATAATTTGCAATAATCGATAGCATACATATTGACCCGTTTTCTGTCTTAAGTGTATTTGAGAATTTTCATTTCTTTTAACCTTTTCATAACTTTTAGAGTAAATTACACCATTCGTCCCTATGGTTTGCCAAAAATAACACTGCAAGTCCCTTTGTTTTTATTTTTGCGTCATGAGTCATTATGGTTTGCCAAAATAACACCATAAGTCCCTATCGCTAATGATCGTTAACTTTCTCCGTTAACTCCCACATGTGCCTTACATGTGCCGTCCATTTCTAACGATCGTTACCGTTTTTGGACGTTTTCGTCCGTTTTTGCACGTTTTCATCCGTATTTGCTCGTTTTCATCCATGTTTGCACGTTTTTGTCCGTTTTTGCACGTTTTCGTCCGTTTTTGCACGTTCACGTTCTCGTCCGTTTTTACACGTTTTTGTTCTTTTTTGCATATTTTTGTTCGCTTTTTCAAGGTTTCGCACGTTTTTTGTCCGTTTTGCACGTTTTCGTCCGTTTTAACACGTATTCATCCATTTTTGCACGTTTTTGTTCGTTTTTGTACGTTTTCGTCTGTTTTTCACGTTTTCGTCCATTTTTTCATGTTTTCGTTCATTTTTCACGTTTTTGTTCCAATTTTTACGTTTTTGCACGTTCTCATTCATTTTTTTTATAGGGATGAGCACGGTACCGGTCCCGTACCTATCACGTACCGAATTAATGGTACCGATTTTTCCCGAGCATAAATTACTGGTACCGGTACCGTACCGAACGGGATTCGGATACCGGTACCGGTATCGGTACCGATACCGGGAAATCGGGTTTTCCCCTCTTTTTTTCGAGAATTTCCCGATTTGGTACCGGTCCCATACCGAATTAGTGGTCCCGATTTTTTTCACCTTATTTCGTAGTCCCGGTACCGTACCGTATTTCAAGAATCGGTACCGTTTCAGTACGGTACCGGTACGGTTCCAGTTCGGTTCCGGGATTCGGTTCGAAATGCTCATCCTTATTTTTTTACATGAAAAAATGTACAAAAACGTGAAGAAACAAACGAAAATGTGCAAAAATGGACGAAAACATAAAAAATGAACAAAACGTGAAAAAACAAACGAAAACATGCAAAAACAGACGAAAACATGAACGAAAACATGTAAAAATAGACGAAAACGTGAAAAACAGACGAAAACGAACAAAAACGTGCAAAAATGGATGAAAACGTGTAAAAACGGACGAAAACCTGAAAAAACGAACAAAAGTATGCAAAAACAAACGAAAACGTGTTAAAACGGACGAGAACGTGCAAAAACGGACGAAAACGTGCAAAAACATGTAAAAACGGACAAAAACGTGCAAACACGGACGAAAACTAGCAAATACGGATGAAAACGTGCGAAAACGTGAAAAAACGGACGAAAACGTGCAAAAACGCTAACGATCGTTAGAAATGGACGGCACATGTAAGGCACATGTGGGAGTTAACGGAGAAAGCTAACGATCGTTAGCGATAGGGACTTATGGTGTTATTTTGGCAAACCATAAGGACTCATGACGCAAAAATAAAAACAAAGGGACTTGCAGTGTTATTTTGGGCAAACCATAGGGACGAATGGTGTAATTTACTCTAACTTTTATTTTTTCATTTTTCTAACTCTTTCAATGCATATCACATCGTCCTTACTATAACCATGTTGTGATTGTCCCGGTGACAATTCATGACAATGACAACATTCTTTCATTTCTCATTCATCTCATTAACCTACGAACTTCTACTATAACTATGGAATGTCCCTGAGTAGGTCCCTCAAACTCCGGTCGGACCATGGGATAAAAACCAAACCTTAACACCTTATATCTTCTTGATTACCACAGTGAGTTTGGTTAGTTTGGTCTAAGTGTCGTAGCTATAAAACCATTTGGACAATCGTTCAAAGTGTTTGTGAGAAATCATGTTTTGATTAACACTTTAGAAGTTATTGATTTTGAGAGCTACCTACCCTCCCTACATATGTGCATATAATATTTTAAAGATTTTTCACAAGGAGAAAAGACTTTCAAAATCATTTCGAAATTGAATTTTAATCATATTTTCTCACCCCAAAAAATATATGATATGTTTAATATTTTTCGAAAAGAAAATGAAGAGAAAACTGATTTTCATGAATTTTTAAACATTTGTATTTTTATACTCCCCCTCAAATATAAAGTTCTTTTGAGGTACTTTTTAGAAAGCAAGTTGAGAGAGTTATATTGGTACCAATTGTGAAAAATTTTAAAATTTTGTTTTGATAAATCTTGAATAATAGTACACAAGATTAGCATTATCTTGGTTGCGCGGGCGTTGATCTGACATTTAATCAACAACCATTAGTCATAAGCTCAAAACTTTTGAATATTTTGATTAATTTGCTCAATGAATTGAGAAAAGTTATTTTCTGGTTGTCAGGATAAGTGCACTAAGCATATAACATAGAATGTTTGTTTTGCTCAACACTTTCCTTTATATGAAGTCCCAGTTATGAACCGAATTGTTCATAAGTCAAATAAATTTAGAAATGAGATGTTTTAGAAAACATTATTTGGATAAATGAACTCTCGCTCAAGCATGTTTTCATTTCCATATCATTGTTGAACGACATTTCTAGAAACGTAAATAATATCGATTATACGAGAGACATGTCGTAAGAGATTTTTTGTATTTTACATTTGTAACGTTTTTGTGTTTTATTGAAGATTTATATCGATTATACGAGAGACATGTCGTAAGAGTTTTTTTTTTTTTTTTTTTTTTTTTGACACATTTTGTAATGTTTTTGTGTTTCATTGAAGATTTTATAATTTTTCATTTGTTTTTGTTGGTTTTCTATTTTTTTATTTTGTTTTTCGAAAGATATTTACAGTGAAGCTTTGAGACAATTTCAAGAAGATTCGACAAGACATTCTAACTCTTCAAGAACAACGGAGCACTTGAAAATATCGGCATCGTTCGTGCAACTTCCACTAGCGTGTTATTACGTCGTTCAACCTCGTTCTGCTGTGGAGTCCTGAAGATTAACGTTTGGTGTGTTATGCTGACATATTTGATGTAAGCTTGCAGCACTTGATTAGAAAATTTAGTTCCGTTGTCTGCACGATACTGAAACTGGCTTGAAGTCTGACTTGTACCTGCTTCAAGAACTTGATGATTGTCCCTAGTGCTTCATCTTTTGATCTGAGAAAGTGAACCCACGTATATCTGGAATAATCATCAACAATTACCAGAATATACTTCTTCCCATTGATACTTTCGACTCTTATTGGGCCACACAAATCCAATGCAACATGTATAACCTTTCTCCGAACTGGGTACCGGTTTTGGTTTATATGTTGCGCGTTTGCTTTTGCCTTGTTCACAAGATTGAAACAAGTGATCTTTGGTGTATTTGAATTTTGGTAGACCAATGATGATGTTATCTTTTGCAAGTTTTTTTTATAGTATTGAAGTTAAGATGAGATAAACGACAATGCCATAACCAATACTTGGTTGCGATTGCTCTGGTCATTAAACAGATTGGTGATGAAGAGGTCAATTCGTCGAGATTGATGGTGTAAAGGTTGGTATCGCGAGATCCTTTCAAGAGATCAACTTCGTCAAAGTTATGAATGAAACACGAATTTCTTCAAAATGCAACCTCTAGATCAGCATCAGAAAATTGTCTGATCGAAAGCAAGTTGTGTCCCAAACCCTCGACTTAGTATACTCTAGTTATCAAGATGTTTCCCATTGTAGAACTTCGTATCCCGAAATGAAGTAATTTCTGAAGTGTACAGTTCCTATAAACTTCAAGATGAAATTGATGAGAAGCTTCAAATTCCCAATCATATGCCTGGAGCAACCCACGTCGACGTACCATAGAAACATCGTGATAACCTGCCAAGAATAGAAGTGGAATATGGAAACCGATTGGAAGATGGTTTTTGATTGTTAGAAGTAGATGCTTTATTACACCCGGATATGGTATTTTTGACTGGTGCAACACTATTAGCAATGATCTTACCTCTAAGTTTCATGGTTTTAAAGATTTTACCAGTTAGTTTCCACTTAAGGCAAGTTCTATGTGTGTTATCACTAGGATGTGACTTAGATGGTGCAACTAGATTTCCTTTCTTTTAATGGATTGTTCCGGTTAGAACCCACTTTTTTTTTCTTAGCATTCAAAAATTTAGATACACATTCATCATGAACATCATCAAATAAACATTTCTTGAAAGTTAAACAAACAGAGTAAACACATTCTTTCAAATTAGCAAGTTTGACATAATCATTACATTCAGATGAAATATGTTTCTTATTAAAAAAAATGGTAAATTTCTACGGTGTTACTCTACTTCCAATTCTTTTTTGATACATGTTATTTGTACCATAAGGTGTAATTGGTTTTAACACATCCTTTGTTTTGGGTCTGATTTTTGACCCAATTGTCTGTGACAAGTATTTAAACATAAAATAGCCTAAGTAAGATCTCTGATAAGCATCAGGGAGAACATCACTCACTAATAAGGATCAAAGAGTAAAAACCTACTGATGGAAATAAGAAGTCTTACTCTCTGTCGGTTATCACAAAGTGTTAGTCTTTGATGGTTATCAGAGAGTATAGCTCATTGACAGTTATCAATGAACATTGGTCACTGATGGCTATAACTTAGAGCGACCCATTGATAATGAGAAATCAATGAGGTTTGTATAAAGCTCAATCAACTGTCAAGCTTTAGGAAAGTCGAAGACCAACTGAATAAACACTTTGTAAACTGATACAGTGTCAAGGAGTAAGGTATAAGGAGCTATAAGCAACACCAGAGAACACTGAGATCTGACAAATATGTCTTTGACCCTGAAGACTTATCTCTGAAAGAGTATTTAGTCTTTGATAAATGGGCGAGAAACTTGTTGGAAAGATAAGCTAAGAGTCTTATCAAAGAACGATAAAGTAAGATTTGGGTACAAAAGGTTGTCAGCAATGGGAACCCAAAGCAGCATGCTCCACCTAGTATCCTAGGCACGTGCTATCTACTCCAAGGTCGACGAACTACTATACCCATGTGCATCCACAGTATTTTCCTCCCTATTTATACGAGACTTTGTAACCGAGTTATGTAGAGATCTTAAACAAACACATAAAGTAGTACTTAGCACTACGGGGTTGATAGGATCCCCTCTATTAGGAACTTAAAATGCAAAGCTAGTTGCCTCTTGTTGTGCTATTAAGAGTGCTTCATTTGTCACTCAACGGGAATAGCTTGTCGTGATCTATTCCATTCTGAATCTTATGTTTTATTTCTAATAAGATTTATACATCTTGAAAAGTAGAAATGATGTTATTAGCCGACTAAGTGGTATTGATCAAATGATGTTGTTTTATCTCTTAATATTTCATATATTTCATCATTTTCTCAAAATTCGTGGACCAACAAGTGATATCAGAGTGGGTGGGTTTCTCTTAATCCAGATCCATTCTTGAATGTCTGCTAATAATACAAAGCTGTTCTTGAATGCCGACAAATAACATTAAAACCAGATCCTCAACAAGTCCCCATCAAATACGCCCTCCTCATACTTCATCCCCTCTTCTAGTCTACACGATTGAGTACTTCCATACTTTTACGTGTAGCAAAATGCTCTAAATACTTCCTTCACAGCTCTTTTAACCACACTTAAAAGTTCAAATTTCCTTGCAAGTAACTTCATTCAGAGGTTCTTGTAAAAATATGTGTATTAAGACACACAAGCTATAAGGGTGATTATGGTTACTCTCGACGGCAACCAAGAGGGAGAAAGAAGTATTAGGCATTATCGCAAATTGGAGCTTCCGAAGAAAATTCTAGAGAGGAGCATCAAGGGAAGAGGATATGTCTTCAGGAAAGGTGCATCAAGTGCATCAGGGAGTGTTTAGTTAACAAGACGACCCCTGATCTTTCAGAAAATTCACCAGAAGACATCAACAACAAAGAATCAAGCTTCATTTATTTTATTTTATTTTATTCTTGGTTGTAATTTAGTTGTAAGAAGAAGCTATTAAGCTCACTTACAACTAATTAATCTAGGCTACTCCTGTGTTTAAACGGGAGGAGACTGTTGGCTAGGAAAAGCTGACAAAACGCTTTCTGATTTACTTAGAATAGCCTACTACTATCCGAGGAAGCTAAACCCATGGTGAATAATAGCCCTAGAATTTGAAAGGTTTTCTAACCCTGAAAGTTCAAGGTCTTAGAGTCCTTATATTCTTCAGCAAACAATAAAGAATTAGACTATGATTTTTTATTGTTTTCTTCTTTGTTGTAATTCAGTATGTAAGAAGAAGTCGTAATGCTCACTTACTACTTATTTAAATTACGCTATTTGTATATTCAAATGGGGGGAGATTGTTGGGTCTAATTTTCGACCCAATATTCTCTGACAAGTATTTAAACATAAAGTAGCCTGAGTAAGATCTCCGATAAGGATCATGGAGAACAACACTCACTGATAAGGGTCAAAGAGTAAGAACCCGCTGATGGAAATTAGAAGTCTTACTCTCTATTGGTTATCAGAAAGTGTTAGTCCCTGATGGTTATCAGAGACTATAGCTCGCTAACAGTTATCAATGAACATTGGTTACTGATGCTATCAGTAAGAGCGACCCACTGATAATGAGAAATCAGTGAGGTTGTATAAAGCTCAATCAACTGTCAAGCTTCAGGGAAGTCAAAGACCAATTTTAGAAACACTTTGTAAACTGATGCGGTGTTAGGGAGCAAGGTATAAGGAGCTATAAGCAACACCAAAGGAACTGAGATCTGACAAATATCTCTTTGACCCTGAAGACTTATCTTTGAAAGAGTTATTTAGTCTTTGATAAATGGGCGAGAAACTTGTTGGAAAGATAAGGTAAGAGTCTTATCAAAGAACGATAAAGTAAGATTTTTGTACAAAAGGTTTTCAGCATTGGGAACCCAAAGCACGCTCCACCTAGTATCCTAGGCACGTGCTATCTCCTCCAAGGTCGACGGACTACTATACCCATGTGCATCCACAGTATTTTCCTCTCTATTTATACGAGAGTTTGTAACCGAGTTAAGTAGAGATTCTAAACAAACACATAAAGTACTACTTAGCACTACGGGGTTGATAGGATCCCCTCTCTTAGGAACTTACAATGCAAAGCTAGCTGCATCTTGTAGTTCTATTAAGAGTGCTTCATTTGTCACTCAACAGGAATAATTTGTCGTGATCTATTCCATTGTAAATCTTATGATTCATTTTTAATAAGATTTATACATGTTGAAAAGTACAAATGATGTTATTAGCAAACTAAGTGGTCTTGATCAAATGATGTTGTTTTATCTTTTAATATTTCATCATTTGTTTAAAATCCATGGACCAACACTTTGGACTACTCTTAGAAGAGCCAGGTACTTTCACGGTTTTGTTTATCAAATTATTTTTGTCTCTTTTGGAATAGTTTGTGGAGTGTCTAGTTTTGGTTTAACCATGTTCTCAATGGCTGACGTTGTGAACGTTGATCTTGGAAAAGTAGGATTTTCAACATTGTTTGAACCTTGTGATTCCACCGTAGTCATTGGTTTTGCAAATTAGTATCCACACACTTTCCTTTCAAATTTTCCAACTAAGTATTCAAAAGATCATTTTACTATTTCACGTCATTGTAAGCACACCCGTAAGAAAAATTTTCATACTTGCATTCTTCTTTTTTATGATCCAGATTTTTGAAATATGGCACATTTTCTTTTTCAAGTTTAATGAGAGCATCTTCATATTTTGAAAAAAGTGTGGAATGCTCAAATTGAAGTGTTTCATGATATTCTAGAGAATATGTTTGAAGAATTGTGGATATTATATCAGTAATCATTATTGATTCAAAAAGACGATCATTCTACATGTCAAGTCATCGTGGAAATTCTCAACGGACACTTCTGCAGACACATTCTGATTCATTCTGCGAGTGTTCCTGAAATCAACATCAGTCAGTTCTGGCATTCTCTTATTATCGGTTGAGATATGAAGACAACGACCATTAAACTTGACGGAAAAACAATCAAGTTTGATGTCAATCTCCTTCGCACGGTTCTTGGTCTTCCTCAAGAAGTATCAGGGAAAAACAAAATATTTACACCACCTCCCTCTTTCACCACAATAGTCAAGTCTCTCAAACATCTCGGGTATGATGACTCCACAAAACCTATCACCAATCACTCAAAAGTGGACAAAAGATATCTTCCTTAACCATGGTTGACTTTGTACACCATACTCAATCACTGTGTCACAGGAAAAGAAACTAGACACAAACATCTAAGACTTGAACATTTACAAATCTTCTGGGGTGTGATGAATTCTATGCACCTTAACTTTGCCAAGTTAATATGGGATGATATGGTCAATTTGTTAGAAAACACCAGACACGTCAATTTGTTGCCAAGAAAGGTTATAAGATTTTATTTGTACGATATCATCGCCTACTTCATGAAACAAGACACAGAGATTGACAGAAAACTAGAAGGTGACAAATAATACTCTGAGAAGATAGATCAAATACTTTCTAGAGTGAGAATTCATAGCACAAACACCACCAACAGAGGTCTCATAATTCTAGACTTCCTATTAACTGAGAATGTTAGAAACACCGAAGCCTATCTAGATTATGATGAAGCTGAGAGAGCTGGGATGGTTGGAGTTACTCAGAAGAAAGGCACAAGTTCTAGAAGAGGAAGAGGTTGAGGTAAGAATAAAAGTGCTCAAAGGAAAGTCACACGAGCCTCAAAGAAGAAAACTACGCTACAAGATGAAGAGTTGACAAAAGAATAAGAAAATGAAGATAATCTTAGGACTGAACGACAAAGGCTAATTCAAGTCAAGAAGGAGAAAGATAGTGGACACAAAGGAAAAGATGTCATTGTTCAAGATCCACCACTAGATCCTCCAGCGACTAAGAAAGAAGAAATGTCAAAGCTGAGAAAAGCCATGCTGGAGAACAAAAGGAAATATCTAGTTGACTTAGCTAAGCTCAGCAAGAAAGGTGAAGGGTCTAGGGCAAAGAATGATGATGAAATCATCCATGATGTTCGAGTTGATGAAGAAGAACAAATTGATGATAAACCTCATCATTCTGAACCTCAACATGACACATCTGTAACACTGTCAACCACCAAAGAAGAATCAAAAGAATCTGATGAATTAATCCATACTAACTCTGGGAGTGAAGAAGAGTCTGAAATACATGATGAAAAAGATGATGATGATGATGATATGAAAGATGACGAGTACGATGAAAAGAAGGATGACGACACTGATGATGATCAAGATGATGATGATCGAGATGTATATGATCAACAAGAATCAGGAGGAGATAATTGCACACCCATGCCTCCAAAAAACCTACACCTCTAGCATCATCATATCAACATTCAAAGACAAAGGCCCCTCCAACAACAAAGTTCACAATCAAACTACCCTATAGACAAAATTCTGAAGTCGTTGACAAGGATCAACTGCAATCCATTCAGGAACAAATCAAAGCCTAACAAGCTCAAGCTCAGAAACAACAAAAGGACATCAATGCTCTCAAAGACTTCCCAGTTTCAGATGCAATGGAAGAATTATTTAAACAAAATCTACTCGTTGAAGTCAAGAAATACTTCAACGAAGTACTTCCAGTTGCAATGAAAACATATGTCAAGAACAAGCTTGATGGTATCGTTTCATATCACTTCCAAACTACACCCATCACTATTCAGACCAAGCCATCGAAACCTTCTGCAGAAGACCTCAAAAGTCAACTACTTGGTAAAATAATTGATGATGAATAAGAGGAAGGTGAAACGAGCAAGATGCCTAAGTCTCGCGCAAACATCATCAAGATGACTCTGACAAGGATGAAGATGCACAACTGAGAGAAAAGCGTTCAAAGATAACTGGACCGTCTTCTTCTAGATTCCATACTGCAACATTCGACACACCTCAAGATGATGAAATTCATCCTCAATCCACTGATCAACCACAAGATGAGGATCAACCTAAAAAAACTAAAGACATACCATAGCCACCATCTGATATACCACAAAAGCCAGCTCCAGAATAGGTTGATCCATCATCCAAGAAGTTTGATTGGTCTGAAGAGATGGCCGATGCACATCCAGACGCTCTAGAAGATGAGATCCCTAATGAAGGTTCAGTTGTAGACTTCACAAAAGACCCTGAAGAAAGTCATGAAGAATCAGAAACTGCAGCTATGCAACACTGTTAACATCAGGAAAGCAGGTTTCACTCCATTCAAAAATTCTCTCACATGTGAATCTCATCAAACCAGACCTCAACCACCTGGAATCATAGAAAGGAAACCGTACACCTTCATCCGCACACCATTTGGATTAGTATATGTTAGAAACAAAGTCAACAAATTCATGGGATATGAAGACATTCACAAGTTCAATGATAAAACACTGATGAAAGTCAAGATTGAGCTTGAGAATGTTCTTCGTGATCACAAAGCAGGTCATCAGCAAGGATGGTTGCGTTATATGAAGTAGAAAAGAAACGATGTGAAGCAAGCTGAAAATTTCGTCAACCGAATAGACTCAAGACTCAAATTCAGAGTGCAAATGCAACGACTTGAAGGCTATGTTGGAGGAAAAGCAAGGGAGACTAATATTCTTACGTTTCGTCATCCCGAATGGGTATTGAAGTTAGATAGTTTTTGGTACATTACTAGAGCATTTAAACATTGTCTGTAATAACTCTAACTCTTTACATTCATTATAATATATCAATTGATTATATTTTCTTAAAACCTTGAGCAGAATTATATCATGAATTTTCAACAGTATTTTCTAATACATATCGATATTCAGCTCAAGTAGCATATCTCTCGAGTAAATTTTCGTTTTTGAGGGGGAGTAATTTTGTCAAAAGAAAACAAATCTTGTTCAAAGAAAGGACCATATTGTACGCTTCAATGCAATGCTGAATCAAGGAGCGAAAGCTTCTTAAATGTTTGAAAAACAAAATCTTTGTTCAAAATCAAACTTTCTTGAAATCCGTTTCTCCCTAAACGAATTCTAAAACCTCAAAAAGCATATTTTAATCAACATGTTTCAAAAACAACATTCATATGCTATTTTTAAGGGGGAGAAATGTGATTAAAATTTGCTGATCAGAAAGATATGGAATCTCATTACGAGCTCGACTCAGAAAATACCAACGAATTGACGAAACATAAACTGTTAGTAATCGAAAAGAATTGTCCGAGACGGGTAATAATTTCAAGTTGGTTTCATGATAACATCAAATAGTCCTGAATATTAAGTGTCAATTTCCCCCGATAATGCTTGTAATTTATATCATTTATATGGATTTACGCTTGTTTTCCATTGTTTTCCACTTTCAGGTGAGCATTAGAGCTATAGATACGCGGAATTGGAGAAATATCAAATATTTATCATAGTATGCTAACTTTGAAGAAGTTACATCGTAACTCATCTCTCACATTACGCCGTAACTAAAGCGTGACTCAGAATACCAACTCTTCAGAAGGTTACGGCGTAACTCTCTCCAAAGACTACGACGTAACTACATTAGGTCAAATGAGGTTCCACGCCGCTGATAACTACGCCGTAACTATTCCACCAACTACGGCGTAACCAAGTATTATTGAAGAATACGGCGTAACCACTCATAAGGTTACGCCGTAACCAGCAGATCTAGTGCAAATTACGAAGGAATTGAAGATTACGGCGTAACTCTTATTTTAGTTACGCCGTAACCCAGATCTGGCCTATAAATACCCCACGATTTCCAGCATTTCAAAGCATCCCATTCCAAACACCACAACCAAAGAACGTGGGAAGAAGCCAAAGGCAGGTCTAGAGGAGCATACGGAGCTGTCTCCAAGGGAGAAATCACTCCCCTACGATAAGCATTAGCATTTTATCTTTTCTTTACTTTCGATTCATGTATTTCGTAACTTTGAATATTGAATTGATTTGTATGGTTAATATGAGCGGCTAAGCACCTCTTTGTGCTGGCCTAGTTATGATTCCTTAATTGTTTTGTTTGCGTTTATATTACTTCCGTATAATTATTTCTAAGTGTATGCATGCATAGTTTATTGGTAGCTACCCTTGTTTCGGTAGTTTTGAATGGCGGTAGAGGCCAATTGCCTAGGAGATATGACCAACTAACCCTAGGTGAGCGGACTGAGATGGAAAGGGTAAGATATGACCAACTAACGACCCTTTCTACTTGTGCGATTTGACCAATTGATCACCTACCGTTTGGATGAACTTAAGAATTAGGGGGTGAGTGTTTAAGTTGCTAACGCCCGGGCACTCACTATTATAAATCTAGCATGTAGTGGTACTTAATGACTTGGCTTAGGGGACCAGGAACAACAGGACTTATGAGGGGACACCTGACTTCTCTTGTGGTGGCATCTTTGCTGATAGGTTAGGGTGAATTGACCAAATGTTGTCCTCTCGACTTTGACCTCACCTGAAGTAATTGGAAGTAAGTAGACGTAGACATTACTAGCTAGGAGGAATAACTAGGTTAGCACCACTCTCCTCTATTGATTAAACCTTTGACTTTATTTGCTTTTATCTGCTGTAGTAGTTAATTAATTAATTCCTTATCGAAATCATTATTAAAATCTGTGACACTTAGACTTAGTAATAATCCAACACACATAGCTCTTGGGACGACCTCGGTTTTACCAAATACTACACTACACACGACCGGGTACACTGCCCGTTAGTGCATTAGGGTAGACCATAGGTATAACGAGACTTTATAAATATTAAAACCTGGTCAGTAAAACCTGCATCATTTCACCAGTGATGTAAACGTGTCTCGCAAAGGACTTATCCTAGTATAATGTACTGTTTCGAGAATCTCTTGGTAGACATGAACTTTGACGGGTCTAGCCTTCTCACTCGAGAAGTGCTTACACCTTCAAGTTAGTTACTAGAGCTTGTTATCACTTAAAAACTGATAATGGATCCCTTTATATAACAACGTAAACGTGTCTCATGGGGAATTGTCCATCAAGAACCGATCAATTCAAAAACAATATAAGCACATATGGAGGGGGAGTATTTATGAAAATCCAAAACTCTTAATGTGTTAACAAAATATGTTTAATAATCATAAACACTTTGCGAGACTTGTCAAGAAAAGGTATTATGGCAACATAGGATAGTCATGGAGTTATAAGGTGACTAAGGATAGGAAATTTGTCTTATGATCCGACAGAGCCGGAGGGATGTACCCAAGGACAACACCAATAGCTAGAACTAGAATGTCCTTAGATATGATTGGAAAAAGGAGTAATGTGAGAAAGGAGAAAGAATGGGTTAAAGAATTAAAAAGAAAGTTAAGAAAAGGGTGAAAAGAAATAGCCCTCCATAATCAATTTAGGGCAGAAACCGGGTTCAATTCATATACTACTGGTTGTCACAAAGATGACGCCGGTATTGAAGATAAGTCATCATAGACTCAGTGACACAATGCACCTAACCTTCTAGCTACTCAAGTCCTCTTAAAAGAATTTGTTTCATTCTCATGGGGAACCCTGCATATCTATCGACCTCTCACTCCGAGATGTGTTGATATTGAAACCGGAGACACCACTCCAGTCTCCGACTACAAAAACAAAACGCACAAATCAATTCTAGAGCCACGAGATTCATCAAAAGATCTCTTAGGAACACTTAATATTTCTACACTTGTTGTTCAACATTAAGAACACAAGATGTAAAATTTAGAGTCCTATGTAGATCCTAGTAATTTGCCAGAACATTATGAGAGGATTCACACACATGTTCCTCAGTGATTGAATGAAAATTCTTGTCAGGGTCAACATCAAACAACCCTGACAGCAGGTCACTTCGATGATCCTTTACGGGTTACGCTCAGTGTTCGTGGTGGTTCCATATGGTCTACAGTCGTGGAGTGATACCTTGGTGTACTCCAGCGGCTCACAATGACAGTGTGAAGATACTAAGTACGGGGACATGCCAGTGACCCGATTTGAGACTCGTCAAAAAACGCGCCAACGATATGGGATGTACCTGTACAAAATATCCAAACACTTACGTCGGGAACTTTATTGCTAATTGTTTTCATGCAGGTACTTATGAAGGCCAGGAGTTCCATCAAAGACCATTACCACCATCATTACCATCAACATCAAATTTCCACATGCTCATACACACATCATAAAGACACTCTCATCAAAGTCAAGAATCTGCAAAGTTACAAGACAAAGATCAAAGCTAAAAATTGAGAGCTTCATGTGTATGAATGATCACAAGCTTTACAAGAAGTATGAGCATGTTAGAAAAGACATAAAAGTACCAGTAACAAAGATGTTGATAAAGGGCAGACTACACCAATATCTGATCACAACAACAAGAACAAAGAACAAAGAAGCAAAGATTCAAAGACGTCACAAGTATAGAACGCCAAAGAAGTTCAAGACGTCAAACGACCTAAGCATGATGACAAATGATGACCAACCCTTAGGGGGAGATTGTTAGGAACACGTTATTGTTATGAAGTGTCGGTCATTATATTTGTAATAGGTCGTTAGTTAATATGGTTTATCATTGTTTGTATTTAAATATCCGGCTCATGTAGTAAGCCTATGGGCCGTGATGAAAGATTCTTCTAGAACCTAGGGCAACACTCTCATTTGTGTAAACACCATATATACCCCTCTCTTAAAAGGAGAGGGTGTTAGTTCTTTGTGAAACAAACTTTACTTATCATTCATAAGATGCTTCCACTCCCTCTCTTTCTCTCTCTCTCTCTATCTTTCTCTCTCTTACTTTCTCTCTCTAAGATTTATGTTGTTGTGTGATAGAATGGTGACCTAACAAATCTCATAAATGGGTGGCATATAAGTTAGTTTTGATAAATAAGTGACCTAAAAATGTTTAATAGTTAAGTGGCCTCACAATTCCTTTTGTATTTTGTATCTAAAAGTATAATAGTGTCATAAAATATGTCATATAAAAAGTCTTTAAAGTCTCGATGAATTGTGAATGCTCTGATTAATATCCACATCTAAGTTGTATAAATCAACATTGACTCCTCTGAATTATATTGATTGGCAGGAGTCAAGGCCATCATCCATCTATTACTGGCAAATAGAAATTCAACCAAGATATACATAGCTACATGAATATTTTTTTCTTCATCTTTAACAATCAATCTAACTAAAAACGATGGTAACCTTTGAATTCACACATCCAAACCACAAGTTAAGTTATATTGTATTTTATATGGTCGGTAGAAGAACACAATCTGAAATTTATTCAATATAAAGTAATAAATTATGTGATGTTTATGATTTTCTTTTTATTTTATGATACACTACTTCAGATATTTAAAGGTATACAAAACTATGTGAAAATAGTAGAAGTTGGTGCAAGGGACAGGTTACATAATGAAAAGAATATGGTACCGACATCTCTTAATATTATACCCTTCACATTTGCCTGCAGTCACTTCCTAATAACATAAGGGTAAAAGGCACAAAATAACAACGTACTTTTCAAAATTTTCCGACTTGAAACACTTACTTTTTTATTACCTTACTTCACCAACGTACTTTCAAAATTTGTTCCGACTTCACCCATATAACCCGTTTATATTAAAATAATAACTGAAATAATTATATTACCCTTGTATTCTTTCAAAGTTGTTCCAAATTCACCAACGAACTTTTAAAATTTGTTCTGACTTCACCTATATGCCGAGGGTAATATAGTCATTTTAGTTATTATTTTAATATTAACTGATCATATGGGTGAACTCAGAACAAAATTTGAAAGTACGTTAGTGAAGTAACATAATAAAAAAGTAAGTGTTTCAAGTCGGCAAAATTTGAAAAGTACGTTGTTATTTTATAGCTTTTACCCATAACATAATCCTAACAAACATATCCGATCATTCCTCTAAAACCACCATCGACAACCATTTGCTACCCCATAATTGGCTAAACACAATTTCAACTGTTGAGGATGATCAAACCTCATTACTAATGAAGGTTGCATTTGATTAAAAGGAAACGAGAGATCATGTTTTGAATAAATAATTCCCCTCTGAATTTTGAAACTAGGGTCTATAATACCTGATTTTGGATATTCCATTTGTAGGCATGTATTTGCAGGGACATGTTCATATATGAAATCTCAGACGTGCCATTGTTACTACGAAGCTTATTAAGAAATGGGTCATTGGTAATTACATCCTTAGTTACAACATTATCTTCTCCATCATTATGAAACTCAACAAAATCAATACGATCTTCTTCATTTTGAAAATCCATTGCATCATAACCAAAATGCTTCGTATACAAATCAATTACCCATTTACTTTCATAACCAATCCTTAGAAAATCGTCAACATCCCCATCATTCTTAGTTCAGTTATACTAACTCTTAATGGCGTGCCTATTTTGCAATAATACAACCTAGATATCGGGGCATGCACTAAATGTCTAACTATTTCACATAACTCTTCATAATACATAACTCCGAAGTTAATATATGTGATTTTCTTTTCGTCACCTTGAACATAGTCGAAAGGAATACATACGAAAACCCCGCCGTGTTTTAGGTTAACTATAAAAACACGATTTTTATCGCATTTACCTGAAAATTGGGGTTTTAACGTTAGTATAAAATTAGGCAACATAACTCAATAAACAAACATGATATAAGAGATTATTACACTAACCTTTAGCCATATCGAACGCTAATTGAAGCAAATTACATGGATTTAACATTAGGGTTTATGGGCAGAAGTCGGGGGAAAACTGGTATTTATATGGTGGACGACTGATATAGTTAAATGTAACTCGTTGACCTAGCTAAGGTGGATAAGAGAAAATTTTAAGTTCGGAACAAATTCAAAAGTTTTGATAGTGGTAATAGTATTTTTCAAAGTAAGTAAAGTAGATGTGAAAATTTGAGATAATACATGGTTAAATAATAGACTTAACCTTGTATAAATCAGCATTGATTATGCTAAAATTATATTAGATTACCGGGGTGGTGACTTCTCACCCTTCACCCTCATCTTACGTGCCACCCACTAAAACACCACCCTTACCTCACGCGTGGACATGGGAAAAAAAAGGGACGAAAGGTGAGGTAGTCACCTTTAAGAATTCGTGCAAAGCGGGTATGTTTTATAATTAAATATTTGGTTGTAAGTGTGTGTAAGGTATTTAGTGAGGTATATTTGTATAAAGTGGATATTATAATAAAAGGCGAAGAGTGGTGTGACTAAGACGGGTGAAAGGCGAGAGAGAATGAAAAGAATTGAGAGGAGAAAAAAACTGAAATGACGCTATGAGGCCTTGCCTTTTAACCTGCGGGAGTCAAAGCCATCATCCATCAATTATTGGCAAACAACAAATTCAACCAAGACATACATAGTTGCATGCACATAAATCAAGGGAGTTGATTTACATACTCTAAATTAGAGTGTCTTGATATTTATACCCTCACATTACTTTTATACATTTTTATCTTGTAAAAATATAAATATCAAAACACTTTAATTTAAAATGTACTAATCAATTTAAAAAATATGCAAATCACCTCCTAAAAACATCAGTGTCCTTTTTGTCTTCATCTTATCAATCTAACTGAAAATGATGAAACCTTTGAATTTACACAACCAAACCACAAGTTAAGGTTATATTATATTTATATGGTCGGTGGAACGTAAACAACTCCAACAACTTGCCTCGCTTTTTCGTAACTTTAATAAATATTTTTGAAAAATGCAAAACCACATGTTAGTTAGAGTTAGTAGCAGCCCTGTACCTCACGTTTTCTTCTTTTCCCACCTTCCTTTCATTCATTTAATACCATTTAATATATCTAGTTGGGTACTTGGGTATGTCATTTTTCTGCATTTGACCCATCATATTTAAAGATCATTTGTTTCTTTTATATTAACTTTTGATCTTCATCTGTGTTGCTTTCTTCAGGGGATTTGTGTTTTTTTTGGCTGATTTCAGGTGAGATTTTATTTTCCATTTTTCTTTTTATGTTGACTTGACTTTTGGTTATATGTTTTGATTCCGGTTGGAAACTGAAATGAAATTGCTATTTTGGGAAACTTGTTAGTTTAGTTAAGTAATTGAAGTTCATAAGTTGTTGAGAATACAAGATTTTAGGCTTGTCGCAATGGACAATTTTAAATCGGTTGGGCAAGCCAAAAAGTGAATGTCAACCGATGTTCAAATCGAGCACATCGATTGGGAAGGTGAGGTTGGCACATCGGTTGGAGAGACAAGATTTGCAATATCGAGTGAGTAAACGCTCGATGTTAAATGCATTCCCACCACATTTGGTCATTAAAAAAAAAAAAAAAAACTTGGGTCGTCGACTGGGGCATCCGGGTTGTCCCAGGTCGCTGGAGAGAGAAAGCTGACGTGGTGCAGGTTGTCCCAGGTCGTCCCAGGTCGCGACTGGGACTAGCCTTAAGGATCAAATTTATATAGTTTGGATTACAGTTTTCTTCATTAGTTTAATAGCCTATAATTACTTATTGCCGTATTAGTGTATTAGTATTAGAGATTGATAAATTAACCTTTAGAAAAAAAATATATTGAACTAGTTGCGACGCAGTGGCGGACCCAGGAATTTAGAGGGCGGGGGGCAAAAAAAAATTTTTTTGGTAAAATTCGTGATGCACTTTAATAAAAAGGTCATAAAAAAAACTTTACACTAAAAACTGATAATATTTTAGATTAAGATAGAGATTTAAGATTTTTTACATTGTTTGATCTTAAAGTGGGGGGCAATTTGATTTTGTAATGGGGTGCACTTTAATAAAATGGTCCTAAAAAAACTTTTTTTACACTAAAATTTGATAATTTTTGGCGAACCATGGAGGGCACCGCCCCCCCCTAAATGATATGTAGTTCCGCCCCTGGTTGCGAGTGAAATAAGCTATCTATGAGGAGCATATCCAATGGTGAACCTTTAAAGGCTTGAGTCGAAGTATCATAATATGCTATTAATAAATATACGTTTATTAAGGTTTACGGATAGTATGACATGGCGACTTTAGAAGAGGTTAATATTGTCTATAGTTTGTTTTCATCAATTTCATGGTTTATGTGTCCATCAATATCTTGATTTATTTGGCTGTTATTTGGTTTCACTTTTAGAGAGGTTCACTCAAAGTGCTTATTTTATCATGCTTGTACTAGAGCGTTGCTGTGTTGTATCTTCTGCAATGTCGAGTTTGGAAGAGCCTCTCAGTATGGACAAGTTGCCAAGCCTCAGTAACATTGATCTTTCCCATCGATTTTCATCAGATGGATGCAGTACAAGTGGAGGCGACTCTGGGATGGGACATTGCTGGATTGAGGGAAATACTTCTACCTCGTCGAATAGCGATGAGTATGTGTCTTAACCTTTGCATTTTAGTTTAGTTATACATACTGAAGCATGGAGATTTTGGTGTTGGATCACTTCGCATTACTGAAAGCATTGGTATATAGTATTTACTTAGCAACTTGCATATGTTCAGGGAAGATTTTGAGTATGAGCAAGAAGCGTTCACATGGAGACACCATTCATGTGATATGCCTCAAAATGGAAACCTTGCAGCTTATCGAAATAGGTGTGATTCACGCCATTTAGCAAAGTTTCAGTATAAGTCATACTGCAGTAATGGAGGAGGTCTGCATGATATAACGAATATGGTGAGTTGTTCGTTCTCAGCTTTTGGTACTTAATTTGGTCTTAAATATGATTCAATTAGATAAATAATAATTACCACATGGTTTCTGTTTTCAGAGGTAATTTTCTCGTATTTTTTGCACATATGGAAATATGCTTTTTATCACTTATGATCTAGATGTAAAAGTCAAGAAAAAAACCCTTGCCCGTGTTTACTGATTGCTAAAAATACATCAATTATTGTGGCAAATGGCCACCATTGATGGATAAAATGGACAGCTAAAAATATTCATACATTTAAATTAGTTTGCTTTTTAATCAGTTTCTGCATCCAAGCGTGACAGGCTACCTCTTAACGTTAAAAACAGTTTAGATTCAGTCTTCAAGACTTCAGCACAAACAAAAACAAATACTACATAACAACTTAAGCTTTTAATGTCAGAGGTGGTTAATCATCTTAAACTGCAAGAAAGTTGGATAGCTAAATTATCCTTTTTAGCTAAATGAAATTTGGTTAGAGTTCTTCACGTCAAACGAAGAAAAGGATCTGAAATTCATTCAATATAAAGTAATAACTTATGTAATATTGATGATTTCTTTTTATCTTATGATACACTGCTTCAGATATTCAAAGGCATACCAAAGTATGTGAAAATAGTAGAAGTTGGTGCAAGGGACGGGTTACAGAATGAAAAGAATTTGGTACCGACATCTGTGAAGATAGAACTAATTCATAGGCTTGCTTCAGCTGGTTTGTCGGTTGTTGAGGCCACAAGTTTTGTTTCACCGAAATGGGTGCCTCAGGTATCTGGAGTAGCATTTATGAACGTATATTCTTACGTTTTGTTTCCGTCTATTTCTGATTAGTATTTTTGATAAAGCTGGCTGATGCAAGAGATGTTATTGGATCAGTTAAAAACTTGGATACTGCAAGATTGCCTGTGTTGGTACCTAATTTGAAGGTGTGCCATCTTACTTAAAAAAATATGAAAATAGTTAATTATTTAAACATCTACTGAAGATTATAATTTTCGCCTTGGTTTCAACTTAGGGTTTTGAAGCTGCTGTTAGAGCTGGAGCAAAGGAAATAGCTGTTTTCGCATCAGCATCTGAAGCCTTCTCAAAGTCAAACATCAATTGTACTATTAAAGAAAGTCTTGCTCGTTATCGTGATGTTACTCATGCTGCTGCAAAGCTCAACATTCCTGTTCGTGGGTATGCTCTCAGTTTCTTAGACAACCCACTAATAGTTATGCACGTGCTTCTATATTTTCGAATTGAACCAAAGTTTATTTCCTATTCTTAAATCATCCAGCTCACTATTTGTTTTTTTGACATCACTTGATGTAATATAGGTACGTATCATGTGTGATTGGATGCCCAGTTGAAGGAATAATTCCACCATCCAAAGTTGCAAATGTTGCAAAAGAACTTCATGATATGGGTTGCTGTGAAATATCACTCGGCGATACTATAGGGATTGGCACACCAGGTAATTATGAAATTCTGATTAATATGCACTAGTGGTGTCAATTTTAACACGTTATTTCTAAATGGGTCAATTCGGGTTATATTTTATTAAGGGACAGACAGGTAAAACAAATAAATAATTTGCCTAAAAAGTTGAAAGAAATAAAGTGTAATCTTGATGTATAGAACCACTTAAGTCGTTATATTCAAGTAATCAGATTTTTACTGATAAAAGAACTTTATGCTCACATTTGACATTGAAATATTGAATATTTTAACATTATTTGGATAAATTTAATAAGTCATTCCGATGTGACTAAAAATCCGTTTTGACCTGTTACCCAACTCACCCTAATTGGCACCTGTATGTAGGTTCTTTGATCAGAAAATTTGTGTCGTTACTTGTTGGTTTTAATTCTTGTTTAAATTCTTTTGTGTAGGCACTGTTATTCCAATGCTTGTTGCTGTCATGTCAGCTGTTCCTGTTGAAAAGCTTGCAGTTCACTTTCATGACACATATGGACAATCTCTTTCTAACATCCTAGTATCCCTCCAAGTAAACAACTTTCTCCATATAACTTTCACACTAACTTATTCACCCCATGGTAATATAAAGAAGACTAAACACTGATCATCACCTAGTTTTCTGCTGGCACTAATCGGCCCATTTGTAATGTTTACAAATTATAAAAATCGAATGTGATGCATGTTTAAATCATTCAGTTCAATATGGAAAGATATATCAACATGGAGGCTTGGTCGGCTTTCTTAGAAAATGAGACCTTTCATGTCGATTCTTACTACGACCCGTGGAATTGAATCAGAATATTCTAAATTAGAACATTACCAATGGGCCTTTAACCTAGCTGTATCCAAGGTGTGATATATTGCCTCTCAACGTGATGGTGTTCGAGTTTTCTGGTCAAAAGAAAGATACAGAACCTTGGTTAGACCAAACCTCTTAAGGTGTTACATTCATTTGATTACTAGTTAAAAAATGTTAAAGTCCCATCCATTGAAGATCAAATAACGAAATCTTGTGGATGACAATCAATAGAATTAATAAGTAGTGACGATGACCATAAACATATAGATCGTTCTAACACGGTGACACTAAAACTAAAAGTTTCCAAAAGAAAAGGGAAACCTTGCGATAGCTGTTTCCCGTTTTGACTGCCCATTTTAGCACCTCTAGGATTGAGGAGGTACTTCTGTTCCTTTATGATGTTTTGGGGCCAAGTAAACTTTCGTTGACTTTATTTACCTATATTATACAGATGGGAATAAGCACTGTGGATTCATCAGTCGCGGGTCTAGGAGGGTGTCCATATGCCAAGGGAGCTTCTGGAAATGTTGCTACTGAGGATGTGGTTTACATGCTGGAAGGACTTGGTATCAAAACCAATGTCGATCTTGAAAAACTCCTAGAAGCAGGTAAGTTCATCTGTCAGCATTTAGGCCGTCCATCAGGATCAAAAGCTGCTGTCGCCTTTAGCCGAGTTCCACGAGATCAAGCCTATTAGATATAAGAATTGGAGATCGAGATATATGACCATCTCTTTTGGAGAAGTGATTGTATTTTCTCCACTAAACATAGTATTTACTACTAATATTATTCCTATACTTGCATGTATGGTGAAAATATAGTCTGAATTTATATTTGCCTGTGACAAGCAACATGTGGCACGGTCATGAGATTTTTGATGCCTTGGGCGGCGAGATTATGAAAAATGCCCAAACTAAATATTATACTCATAAAATACACTATGTATTATACTCCTTGCGTCTTAAAATAAGTATGCATATTGCTACTTTGAGTTGCCCCAAAATAAGAGTCTACCTCAAATTTCAATCAATCTTTATGGTTTATAGTTTTTGGTTCATATCATCCCTATCTCATACTATTGACACTAATCATCCTAAGTGGTCAAGCCATCGCCACTAATTATCCCTGAGCAAGCCAGATTTTGGGCATGTTCAACATGAGCCCGCGCACAAGCCCAATACTTTTGAGGGGCACCATTTTTCTACCAAGCCCATTTTATATATACCCATAAATACATTTTTTAAAGCCCGGTAACACACTTTGCAATTAAAATTAGAATACGTAAACCAATTTTTTTTGTTTGTTCAATCTTACCTGCATCTAATCTAGTACATGGCGCAAATAACATATAAAAAATCAAGAGCAATGAATATCATCTCCTAATATCAACATTTAATGATCATTATCACATTTAATTTTTGGCTATTTAAAAGGTACTACTTCGAACTTTTGATTAAGATCCCTAATTTTGTTGGATTTATCTTTGATGTTATAATTAAGTAATCATTTACTTTGCTTACTAGTAACAAATCCACATAAGATAGAAAAGTATTTTTATTTATCGCATATGTTTTATATCATTTTGGTTGGGATATTAAAGTATTCATCAAAATTAATTTTATATCAAGAAATTTGATCATGAAGTTCTAGGTTGCACTGCATTATAAAGTCTTCGTGTGAGTTTTGCGTTTCAGTATAGTTCATTCCTGCAGTTTACTTATACATATATCTTTTGTAAAAGAATATGTAATCAGGCTATTTATAAAAACATTTGTCGTATTTGATAAATTTTGTACATATATTTAAAATATGCTTGTTTTTAGGGGCCTATTTTTTTTTATCGGCCCTCGAAACTCACGGGACGGCCCTGTCCCTGAACATTAACGTCGTTAGTTTTACCCGTTAAATACCCCACGTGCATATCACGTGAGGGGTGTTTAGTGCCAAAACATAAACCACATGGATGATTTTTACAGTTTACAAAAAATAATAAAACCTATTATTATTATTATTATTATTATTATTATTATTATTATTATTATTTTTTTTTTTTTATTATTATTATTTTTTTTTTATTATAACATCACTTTATTATTATTATTATTATTATTATTATTATTATTATTATTATTATTATTATTATTATTATTTTATAAAAACATCACTTCATTAGAAAATCAAAGGAAATTACAAGAAATTAGTGAGGACCCGAAAAACTAACTGGGCCCCCACTCCTCTAGCAATAGCAAAACAAACCCTACTAAAAATATAGTTATTATTATTGTTATTATTATTTATTTATTTATTATTTTTAATTATTTTTATTATTTTTTTTAATTTTTATAAACGAATCTTTTTTTTTTCAACTTTTTAATTTTTACAAATGAATCTATGTAATTTTAAATTTGTTTTACAAAATCCAACCCAAACACCCATTATTTTCTTCGAACAATAGAATACTTAAATCCAAACATCTCGTCATCCGATATTCATCTTTTATAACTTCATTCTTTTATCAAGTATCAACCACCTCATTTTCTTTCAACTCTATTAATTCAATTATCTCCAAACACTCATATAAATGTTAACAAATATAAGTTTATCATGTTTTTTTTTAAAATATATGAGTGCTTTGAGATAATTGAATTAATATGGTTGAAAGAAAATGAAGTCGTTGATACTTGATAAAAAATGAAGATGGGGTGAGAAGGTGTTTGGATTTGGGTGTTCTATTGTTCGAAAAAATAGAGATAAATGGGTGTTTAGGTTGGAATTTATAGAAAAAAATTTAAAAATAAAAAATTAAAAATTTACATAGATTCTTTTATAAAAATTAAAAAGTTAAAAGAAATACATAGATTCGTTTATAAAAATTAAAAAATAAAAAAAAATTAATAAATTAATAAATAAATAAGTTATAAACGACTAAATGTAATAATAATAATAGTAATAATAACAATAATAATAATAATAGGTTTTATTTTTATATTTAAATTGCAAAAATCATCCCTCTGGTTTATGTTTTGGCACTAATCATCCCTCACATGATATGCACGTGAGGTATTTAACGGGTAAAAAACTAACAACGTTAGTGCTCAGGATTGATTGGTGGTGATGGTTTGACCACATAGGGATAATTAGTGCCAATAGTATGAGATAGGGATGATATGTGCCAAAGACTATAAACCACATGGATGATTTTTGTAGTTTACTCAATTTTTTATAAAACACCCATGTGACCAAAGAAAAAGTCTTTCAAGAAACAAAACAAAAAGTCTCGTACTATCTGACCATATTTATCCAATTCATCTTCCTAGTAAATGCCCATCTCGTTGGAAAATTTAAGCTTATATATATTTCCACCAGGTTGCTTTAACCTTCATCATCTTTAGGGTTGAATTATGTTTTAGCATACTAAAACTGCCCATGTTAATTCTATCATGCATAATTTATTATGACAACCACATTTTTATCAAATAAAACCAATTCATGACACCAGAAATTGATGCCCTCTATATATTTTAGTCGCCCAGCCCCAGGGCGGCCCTGACTGGCCTTGTACCATTTTAAAACTACAGAAAACAACTCATTTGGTTACATTATATGTAATGATATCTAATTCATTTAGAATATGAACCATTGTGGTATCAAGGCATGGTTCACGTCGAATATACTCTTTTTTTTCTTCGGGTACTATTGTGGCTGACTAATCCATGGTACATGTTGTATTACGCTTAAGTTTCACGTAGATGGAAACCAAGTTTAGCATATATTAAATAAATGTTTTATTTTGAAAACAAATTTTTGTAATATCGACCAACAACCTAAAAATCTAGAGTGGATAACTCAATAACCCGAAGACGATCTAGCAAGCATTATTATGTATATGTCGACATAAAAGTAAAACCGCACAAGATAATACCCTTAACCAAACGTTTACTGATTAAGTATGAAAATAATAATGTACATATGCCTCATTGCCTCACCTCCTCATATCTATTTATGGAGTATGAGGGGTGATCATAGTCCTAAACCAACTAAGTAAAGGAAGAAAAGGAAATTGACTCAAACTTGGATACAAGTTGACAATATTGATACTAACCCTAACAATGATTTTATAATAAGTATTGTAAATGGTAATTACTAAAATGTTAACGTGTTTACAATATAGCTAACTGGATTGAAATAAGCTTCCCAGGCAAACATCAGCCGGATAAAAGCATTCTTGCTTGGAGAACCAACTCCAGGTGAAGAACAGGTCTGGGATCTTATCCAAAAACCGTTACGCGTTTATGCCATGTGTAGCTACCTCATTCGTGCAGTGGTAGTATGTGTCGTGGGTATTTCCCTAGTACGTGCAGATTTTGTCGAAGATCCCATAACCACCTGAGCCAATTATGTCACGACCATGTCATTCTTGTCTTTTCCATAGGATGCCCAACACGTATACGATCTAGGACCGTTGAATCATCTACGACCACTGGATTACATCCACGTATCCCACACAACCCTAAATGCATTCCTATTAAATTCATTTGGTGATAAGAACCAAGCTATCTTCTCCACATTTGACATACAAAAAATACACATTACAACCTTATCGTATGTGAGTGCTATCCCGACTCAACATGGTAATTTATTATCTCGGGTTCTTTACCGAACACAGGAAACTGAAAATACGATCATCACTCACCTCATATCACACCCTAAATCCTTGCTTTACGTACCATACGTAACAACTGTCATACCCATCAACTCTAGAAACGGATACTTGATCTTCATTCCTAACAAAACCTCTAACATTTCTTATGATTATACTTGAGACAATCCTTTTTCAAACGCTCCTTAGATTGACATATATAACACCGAAGTTTACTGCTTCTACCTCGTGACTTTGACCACACACTACCTCTTCCGTGCGTCATATCCCCTTGATCAGATCTACCCCTCATGTACAAACCCTTCACCACCGTTACCCTTTGCTTTTGTCATTTTTTGAAGTTCCCTAGAATTAAGTGTGGCCAACATGTCTTCCAGCTTCAAAGTATCCCAACCATACAACAAAGTCCCCCGAAATTCTCGTAAGATGATGGCAAAGACGTGAGTAACAATAACGCTTGATCCTCATCTAATATAACAGTATTTGTGGCGACTAAGTCACCGATCAACCTGTGAAACTCATCATTATATTCAGAATTTTCCTTACCCGAATACATATAAAAGGTGCATAGCTTCTTCTTAAAGTACACAAGAATAGCTAAAGACTTCTTCAAGTATAAAGTCTCGACCTTTGTCCATATACCAGCTGCAGTCGTCTCCTTGTTGACCTCCCTTTGGACCCAATCACCCAAACACAAGATCGATGCATTATACGCACTCTTTAGCATCTCATCATATGTCGTGTCTGCTACCCCCGCAGGCTTCATAGTCAACAATGCAGAGTCATATATGCTGAGCTAATAAAGCTTTCATCTTTATTTTCCATAGTGCAAGATCCCTACTTCCGTCGAATTTCACGTCAAACTTGGTACCTGATATTATTCTTTAACCCTTTATTTATTCTAATACCTTGTGATATAAACCTCACAACATCGAATCAAATAAAAAACCTTGTGCAAAACCCTTCAAAGTAATATATTTTCCTTTTATGCTAAAGAAAAAGAAATCGAATATATAAAATCTTTGACTTTTCTTTCCCGCCAAAATATATTTTTGATTATTAAATTACCCTTTGAAGTAAGAACTAAAATATTTAACCACCTGGTCTTCTTCTTCCTTCGTCTCTGTAATGCGACAACAAGAAACCACAACCACCTAGTAAACCCTTGAACTTTCTCTGTCAATGACCTTAACAAACCAAAAAAACCAAGAACCCTTTGTCGAGTTTCGATCTTCAAATACAAAAAAACAAACATAACCCAAAGATTCGGAGAATTGTCAAATCTGCAATGCGAGTAGATGGAAAGAAAAGAACACACTGGGGAAGAAAGTTCCTAACAAGGTTTCACGTTATTTCCTTTGATTCCTAGACTACATCGTATGTACAAGTCTAAACACACTGCAAAGCATATTACTTAGCATGATACTGGAAAGCCTAGTGAAAATGGTAAGATGCAACACCCTATTGATTGTCAAGAATGACAAAATTTTGACACCCACAATCCAAAATTTGTCAAAGAAAAAAAGAAACGTCCGATTAGGGTTGGATGTTGATGGTTTCAATACGTATGTCAACCTTAGTCAGGCATACAACATGTGGTCGGCCATAGTAAAAAAACATACAATATGCCTCAGTGGATATGTATGAAAGAGACTTCTTTTATGTTGACATTGCTAAATCATGGCCCTAAATCACTTGGGAAGGACATCGATGTTTACTTGAGGCCTTTGATTGATGACCTAAAGACTTTATGGGAAACTGAAGTCTTAAAAAGAGACGTTGTTATACGCACTTAATTCACAATGAAAGTGATGCTTTTATAGACCATCAATGACTTTCTTGATTAAAGTAGTTTGTTTGGGTGGAGTGGGAGTGGTTTCATGGCCCTACATGTAATGAAGATGTGGAAAACTAAAAGGGACGTTGAATAATTTTACCGATTAAAATTTTAATTTAAAAATAGTTAGATCAAGTATATGTGAAACCTTTTAGATAGTGAGGTATTGAAACCTTTTGGAAAATAAGAAGGGGTTGAATAGTTTTACTTATTAAAACCTTTTGAAAAACTAGAAGGGGGGTTGAATAGTTTTACCAATTAAAATTTAGTTTCAAAATAGTTAGATCAAGTATGTGTTAAACCTTTTCGAGAGTTTTTAAACACTATGTCAACAAGCTCCTTGTCCACCAGAGAAGCCTCACAACGTCGCTTACACTTTATCCGGTACACAGCTAAATATCGGGTTCTTTACAACGAAAGAACCAACCCAACAACATAAACTAACACTACAAGTTTATGGTACACTGTGATGAATGAAATAAAAGAATCAAATCAGTGATCTAGTAATAATGGTGAAGGCTAACAACACTTCTCTTGAAGCTTGCAAGTCTTGTATGCAAAATTGTGATCTTGTATTTTATGAAGAGCTTAAAGAGAATCACCAAAAACAAAGTAAACTACAAGAATGATATGTGGTCAGATCTAGAGAGATGATATAAGAATATAAGAAAGATTATGTAAGAGATAGGTTAAAAATGAAGAGAATTGGCTTGGTATTTATAGGCTTTAAATCCACTGTTCATCTTGATCCGCCGGATCCCTCCCAAAAGGGATCAGGCCCTCTATCACAGAAATATGGATTTTTTATTTATTAAACCAAAATATCTTGTGTATTCTTGTGTAATTTTTCAAGAATTGATTTTACAATACACCAAGGTCAGCTCTTTGAGTGATGTCATGCATGAATTAAAAACAAATTTACATTTCTTTTATACCTTAGTGTATTTTAAAAACATGTAAATAACTAGCACTTAAAAATGTCTAAATTAAGAGACTTGTGATCATTTTTAATGAATTTGTTTATATGAAAAGTTTTGTATTCTATTATTTTACTTACAATGATTTTATAATTGTTATGAACAAAACATAAGAAGATCATAAAATAGAAATAAATGTTTTTATGGCTTATTTGTATTAACAATCTTCCCATTTTTGTTGATGACAAAACATAAAATTATTGTAGGTAAAAATAGAGACTAAGTACAAATTGAGATCAATAAGTTTAATTGTACTCTCTTTTCACCCTTTTGTCGAAACAAAAAGAGCGAAGAAAAACTAACTTTGCTCCCACTTGACGATAGCTCCCCCTTAAAGAGGGCGTCAAGTAAATCTACAAGAAAAATTGTTAGTGATGAGGAGATATGGTGATCTCATGAATATGAACCTACAAAAAAATGATCAGTGCTCAGAGATGATGTATACAGACGGGTAATGCACACAAGACAACATTAATAGAACATTTCTCATTGTAATAAAACACATCAAATGAAGTGGTATTAAACCACGCATGAATGTAAAACTAAGAACAAGGATAGTTCTTATAACAAGTAAAAAAAATACAATTGAAAATAATCTTAATAAAGTCCTAAGCGTTTGTATATCTCGCACTAATCTCCTATGGATAGTTTTGATGGGCGAGGCCATTTAAGCATTCAAGGATGTGATTAAGGATAAAGCGCATTTCATCTCGTGTTTTATATGCTATGTTTTGTGAGTGGTGACAATGTTCACAAAGAATAGCGTGGGGAATGGGTGGTTGAGGGGCTTTGAACCATACAGGCTTACTAGGTGGAGGGAGAGTTGATGAAAGAGGTGATATAGTGGGACCAACATCTATGATGTCGGGAATAGGTGGTAGTTGATGAGCCAAACGTTCTATCGAGTCAAACGATGGCAACGTGGTGGATTGTTTGTCCTAGGTGGTAGATCTTATAGGTCATCAAAGTATGGATGCGGAGAGGAAGGTGGTGTGGGGAAGATAAGATCTTGTGGTTGTAGGTTGAGTGTGAGTGGGAGTGTATGTTTGGATGGTTGTGTTAGAGCCGGTGGTGGTGTGGTAAGTGGTGGTGTTGTGACTTTAGGAGTTATAAAGAGCTCTCTCAGAGAGGTAACCCGTGGAGATAAGGATGTAGTAGATGGTGAGTCTATGGGGGATGATGGAGGAGCCATGTTGTAGTAACTTGGTGGAGAGAAATTCCTAAGAGGCTAAGAGTTGGTGGAAAGTGGATTGTTGAAATAAAAATGTAGAACACTAATCCTAGTGGTCCTACTTTTTGGAGGTAAAGGTGGTGGTGATTGTCCTAGTAACGGAGACATAGCAGAAATGTGAAGGTTTGATGGTGAGGAAGGTGTATACAAGTATTAAGGACATCTATTTATAGGTCAATGTCATGCATTAAATTTAATGCTAATTTTTCCAAAGAAGGCAAAGATCTAATGATGAGATGTGAACAAATGCAAATTTTAGCCACAAGGTCAAACCCTAAGTGAATGATTGTGAAACGATCAGTAATTAATGAAGTAAGGATGAGTAAAAAGTAAAATTTGAAAAAGAAAATCGTTTTTAACTTGTCTAATGGTCCGGATCTTCCGGATCCCTTGAAAAAGGGATTCACCTGCCTAATCGCAGGGATCCGACTGCTTGGAATAAAACCAGACATCAAAAAATGTAAAATCTAGTGTGTGTCTATATGCAAACTATGTGGAGGTGTAGTTATCTTGACACAAAAAGTGAAAAGAAAAGTAGAAGTGAAAAATAAATGTATATAAAAGTGATACCTAAACACTCCTTAATTTGATGTTGCTATGTTTGAATGTACCCGAAAATACATATTAGTTATGTATTGCCTATAGCATTCAAGAGACATATCAAGTGATGCATGGAAAAGTTGTGTTTACTTTGTATTAATGATGCATGAAAAATTATGAGTGTCCTAGTCGTGAGAAACTTTTAGTAAACATATGAGGTGTTAATCAGAAAAATTGATTTATTAATAGATATCTGTTATGCAAATATATTTGATGTTGTTGTGTTGGTTCTTCTTGAAATGATGTGTTCTGCTCATCAACTCTTGGTAGAGTGATTTCAAGAACTGAAGTTGTTGGAGTTGATGTAGATGAGGTTGATGGAGTGGTGTGTTCGCTTCGACTGTTGTAGATGCATCTTCTGTTAGTGGTGGTGGTTGATTGTTTTGAGCGGGTGTAGCGGAATGATGTTGTGATGCATTTATCAAAGGTCCACTATAGTATTCATCAAACTTTAACTAGAAGAAATTGTCCAGTTCTTGTTATGAAGGTTTTTCAATGGTTGTTCATGGAGATTCTTGAGGTACGAGTCCTGAATAGATGTGTCCAAAAGTTTGAGGGTTTGGTGCGAGTCCTAATCTGAGATGATTATAAGCCATTGGGTTAACCGCGAATTCTAGAACGAGTCTCTCAAAAGCCATTTGTGAGATTTCATCGAACTTTACATTCATCGTCTCCATTAAGATTTTAGTTCTTCTATTATACACCCTGAAAGCCCTCAAGTTATTCGAGTATCCAATGAAGATGCCAATATCACCCTTAGCTTTTAGCTTCCCTAGATCTTCTCTTTCGTTTGCTAGATATCACAAAACGGCAAACATGTAAAGGTAAGAGAGATATCAGTTTCCTATTGTTTACTAGCTCATATGGGGTTTTATTGAATCTTGGGTGGATTAGGGAACGATTCTGAGTGAAACAAGCAGTGGTTGCAGCATCAGCCCATGAAATTAATGGTGCACTAGAATAAATCGGAATTATGCGAGCGGCTTCCATAAGAGTGCTATTTCTTCTTTCAATTACACCATTCTGTTGTGGAGTTCTAACCAGTGGTTTATGATGTGTTAAACCAACATCTTCAAAATAAGCTAGTAACTCCTGATTAGTGAATTTTGTGCCGTTATCCGTCCTCACATTCCTGACTTGAGCTTTGAGAAGGACTTGAATACGCTTTAAAAAGGCGATGATGATGCTTGGTGCTTCGTCTTTTGACCTTAGAAATTTAACCCAAGTATATCTTTAATAGTCATCAACGATGACACGAATATACTTATTCCCGTTTATGCTTTCAACTCTCATTGGGCCACATAAGCCCATATGCAACATATGTAAATTTCAACCGAACTAGGTACGATTTTGGGTTTATATGATGCCTTCTTGCTTTTGCCTAGCTCATAAGATGGAAATAAGTGATCTTTGTTGTATTTGAACTTGGGAAGTCTGGCGACGATGTTGTCTCTGGTGAGTTTGTTAATGGTGCCGAAATTGAGATGGAATAAACATCTATGCCACAACCAGGACTTAGTTTCAGTTGCTGCTATCATAAGACAAATTGGTGATGTAGAGGCCATTTGGTTAATGTCAATAGCATACAAGTTGTTGCCACGATTCCCTGTCATGAGATCATCGCCTTCCATGTTTTGAATGAAGCACATATTTCTCCTAAATGCAACCTCTAAATCTGCATCTCAAAACTACCTGACTAAAAACTAGTTGTGTTCCAACCCTTCGACATAGTAAACTCGAGTGATCAAATAATTCCTGAACTGAATCCTAGAATAGCTGCTACATGATCATTTCCAAAGCTTACACTTCCCATGAACCTCCAAACAAAATTGATCAGCAACATTAGATTCCTGGCCATGTGCTTGAAGCAACCTGAGTCAACGATCCAAAGACATATTTCGATAACCTGCCAAGAACAAAAAATTTTGTTTTTGGAAACCGTTTGGATTTTGGTTTCGTGTGGTTAGTTTTGTGAAAGCATCTTTACAGTCATAGAATTGCTCTACTGGTTTAGTACTGATTTCAATCCTTTTTCATCTACGTCTCATACTGTAAAGATTTTACCAGTTAGTTCCCACTTAAGGCAAGTACTAGGCATCTTATCACTATGGGGTGACCTAGATAATGCAATTAGACTTCCTTTTGGAACATTACTCTTCTGTTAACGATCATCATTCACATACTTAGAAACACAATTATCATGAGCATCATTAATTAAACATTTCTTTCATGTAAAACAAACAAATTCAACACATTCATTAAACTTAGCAAATTGATAGATTCATTACAGTCAGATGATAATGTCTTTCTTATTATAAAGTGGTAATGTTACACCCAAACCCTTTTTCAAACAAGTATGACTCTAGATGAAATTGACTAAGACTTTCATAAGTCAAGAGACTCGATATGATTAGTTAGTCAACGGATGTTAAGTTGTAGGTGTTATGTGATTGGCTAATCAAACCTGATAGTCAATCTAATAGTCAAAGAAGATGTAATATGGTTATAGAAAGATTGACGTGTCTCAATATAAGATATATAGACTTAAGGACTAAAGTTTTCAAATGGTAAATGTTTTATAAAGTTAATGTGACCAAAGTAGAAAGAAAAGGGACTTGAGGGACCTAAGTTTCCAAATGGCCAAACTAGTACTAGAACCAACTTGTTTTAATACTAGAACCATCTTGTTATAGCCTGCAGTGACCATTCCTGCCATAATCCTAAACTAGTACTAGGGAACAACCTTGTTTTTGCCTGTTTGGACTTAATGTGAATGGATTCTCCCATCAGGGACTATTCTTGCCAAAATCTCATAATTGACACTAGAACCACCTTGTTTTAGTACCAAAACCAAATTGTTATAGCAGTTGAAGGACTACAGTTTCCAGAAGACCAAAGATGAAATAGCTTCATGGTGAAGCATGTCTTAGGATAAATCCCAGGACTTTCTACCCTTCTCCAAAGTATCCTATTTTGTATGTGTGTGATGAAAGTCAGTTTTAGAGGAGCAAAGAGGAGGCAAACCATAACTACTTGATGATCTAAAATGAAGATTAGTATCTCATATCAAGAATTGAGGTCATAGCAAAGAACACTCATCAAGTAATTAATCTTATTTAGGTTATAGAATGATTGAAGAGTGAGGGTTCATGTACCCTAATTTGGGGAAAGTAGGTAAATCATGTTTTAAGTTAAATTAAAGAGTTATAGTGATTATGAGATTATTTATATTGGGTTAAAGTTAGTAATTTATCGGTTAATTATTATATGATCAATATATGATTATATGATAATTAGAGGTATGGAAAACTAGAAGGGGGGGGGGGGTTTAATAGTTTTGCCAATTAAAACTCGTTTTAAACTATTTGGATCGACTTATGTCAATCTATTTGGATGTGTGTTGGATGTTGATAAACAAACATATAGAAGTATAAGTATGTAATGAAAAGATAAGAGTAAGAAGCACAAAACCACAACACGAGTATTTATAGTGGTTCGGCTACAAGGACACCTTCCTTGCCCTACTCCACTCCCCGAGTCACCTACTCGAGAGTTCGTAATCACTACACAACACAGACTCTTATGGTGGAGAAACCTTCACAACGTTGCCTACTCTTTTTCCGGTACTAGGCTAACCACCGGGTTCTTTCACACCAAGGTGAACCACACCTACCACAACGTCGCCTACCCTTTATCCGGTACTAGGCTAAGTACTGAGTTCCATTACAATGGAGGAACTACTACCCAAGACTACACCAATTAACTAACCCCAAAGGAGATCTACTCCTTATAATGTCAACAAGGATAACAGTATCCTTTGACCCAATACTAATCTATCTTGTACATCGAAACACACCATATCGAATGTACATCTTAGGCACCTTTCACTAATGCCTTTAACTAGATCTTCAAGACACCTTTCACCAATGTCTTGTGACTTGACTTCTAGACACCCTTCACTAATGCCTACAATACGGATGATCGACACCTTTCACTAATGTCTTCGTCTTGACACTTGAGACATCTTTCACTAATGTCTTCAACACTACACTTCTTAGAAGAAAGAAAAGAACCATCAACAAGAGGACTTCAGTAGTCTTGATGATGAGGAAGCATGGCAACTCATGTACTTGAGCTTGCTTGATTTCAAAGGTGGTGATCTTGCCTTTAAGAGGAACCTAGAGAATCACACAAAAACAAAACTACAAACATAGATCACTTGGATCTGGGGTTAGAGAGTTTTTAACTCAAGGAGAAAGTATGTTAGAAAGGGGTGAGAAACAAGGAAGAAATGGCTCACTATTTATAGAGAGAAAATGCCTACTGTTCCCTGGATCCCACGGATCCCTCCCACAAGGGATCCGTCTAGCGTAAAGCTAGGGATCCGTGGGACGCTCCTCTTTGCCCATGGGTATTTTGGTTATGGGTTATGGGTTGATCCATGGGTCTTTTACTAGATACAATGTATCTTATGAGTGCAATGCACCTAATCAAATGGGTATGGGTCAATACCATGGGTTATGGATATTATCCACATATGACATAAGCATAATGTCATGCAATGGGTTATGGGTCAAGCTCCATGGATATGGGTCATGGAATTTGGGTTGTACCCAACTACATTCAATGTATTTGGTCAGTGGGTTATGATACTTAAGTTTCTACCCATTTATATTACCCAATATACTACATACTAGTTATGTGTATATTTTACCCAAATATGTAAACACTAGTTGTTGTACATATGTAATACTAAATCATAAAATCACTTTGTAGGACCTTAAATATATCAACCTTATCACTTTACCAAACAAACCCAACACGTATACCACGTTAAGTTCTATGCGTAGAACATAAAACACAAACACATACGCGTATACGAATAAGAAGAAGAAAGATTAAGATGGAAAGATGGTGACTTGAATGATATGGATCGTGTATGTATAGAGAGATAAAGGAAAGAAGATGAAAACAATATTCATATGAAAAACACACACACACACACACTCAAGCACACCCCTCAAATGAGACTTTGAGGGGTATTTATAGTTCCTTACATATGCCCTAATGGTCTTTTGGATGGGCTTGGATTGGGCTTGGATTGGATGACAACTTATACAAGGCTAGCTTAACATAACATTTAGCCATTTAGCTTAGTCCAATCCATGAGCCCGTCGACTATTCTAGCACGATATCTAACACACGTTACAAAGTTCCTAAACGTGAATGACCATCACTTCTAATAAAAATATTACGGCTAAAAATCTCCCCCTAAGGGGTGGTCATTCAAAATGATGCTCCACTTGATTAGGTCTTTACTTTCTTTGAGCTTGAACTTTGTGTGTAGATATAGAATAGTCTTGATTCTTTGTTCCTTCATGCTTTGTGATGAATTAATGTGGTTGTCTGCCGATGTCAACTTCGTTGGTTAGGTGTCTCCACGTCTTTCTCCACCATGCACACACTTCTATTTGACTTTTAGTTACTAATGATGTATTTCTCGAGTCTTTATACTTTGAAGATTCTTTGACTTTGAAGAAGAATCATCTTTAACTTTGAGTTACCTTTGATTATGATGAGAACTTTCATGTGTTGTTGGTATGAGCATGGGAAGATGGTGCGGTCTTTCCTCCAGGGACGATCATCAGTACCTGCATAAGATTATGTCAGTGATAAATGAGTTCCAGCACTTACAAGTTTGAATTTCGAGGGTATTAACATCATAGTGTGAACACATCTCTAATTCTTACAAAGGCAGTTCCTAAATTGGAGTCCTTCAAGAAGGATAACACGATATACCGAAGTATATCTACAATTCAGATGAGTCGCTGAAGTACACCGAAGCATCACTTCACGACTGTAGACCGTTTGAGACACACTAAGCGTAACCCATAAAGAATTACCGAAGTGACCTGCTGTCAGGGCTGTTTGATGTTGACCCTGGCAGGAATTTCCATTCAATCACTGAGGATCACAATTGTGAAACCTCTCATAAATGTTCTGGCAGATTGCTAAGATCTGTGTAGGACTCTAGAATGTATCACTTGTGTCCTTATTGATGAACAACAAGCGATAAAATGTCACGTGTTCCTATGAGATCTTTTAATGAATCTCGTGGCTCTAGACTCGATTAGTGCATTTTAGTTTTCCTAAGCGGAGACTAGGGAGAGGGTCTCCTTCTTCAATACCAACGATCTCTAAGAGAAAGTCGATAGATTATGTAGGGTTCCCAGTAAGAATGAAACAAATCCCTTTTGAGAGGAATTGAGTGGCTAGAAGGTTTAGTGCAGTGCGTCACTGGGTCCATGACGTCTTGTCTTCAATACCAGTGTCAACTAGTGACAACCAGTAGCATATGTATTGAACCCGGTTTCTGCCCTAAGGTTGATTATGGAGGGCTATTTCTTTTCACCTTTTTTCATTACATTTCTTTTTAATTCTTCAACCCCTTCTTTCTCCTTTCTCGCATTACTCCTTTTTTTTCAATCATTCCTAAGGACTTCTAATACTAACTATATGTGATGTCCTTGGGTAGATCCCTCCGGCTCTGGCGGATCATAGGACGGATTTCCTATCCTTAGTCACCTTATAACTCCATGACTGTCCCATGTTGCCATAAAACCATTTTTCTTGAAAATCTCTCAAAGTGTTTATGATTAGAAAACATGATTGGAACACTCTGAGAGTTTTATATTTTCAGAAACACTCCCCCTTCACATGTGCTTATATTGTTTTAGCTGAAATCTGCACAGAGAGGGTAGAGTTTGCACTTTTTGAATTGATCGGCTCATGATAGACAATTCCCCACGAGACACGGTTACGTTGCTTAGTTAGAGAGTTCCATTGTCAGTTTTTAGGTGACAACTAGCTCTAATAACTACCTTGAAGTTGTAAACACTTCTCGAAAAGAAGGTTAGACCCATGAAAGTGCATGTCTATCACGAGTTTCTCGAAATGGTACATTTACTGACTTTGATTCCCGTCAATTCATTGGTTCCGTCTGAGTCGAGCTCATTATGATATTCAAACACCGATCATTCAACATTTTTGATCACATTTTAATCACGTCTCCTCCCCCTCAAAAATAGCATATTCGTGATATTTTTGATATCAACGGATTAAACAACATTTTAGAATCTTTTGGGGAGACAAACGGATTTGTTTTAAGCATGAATTTGGAATATTTTTGTTTTATACTCCCCCTTTAGTAAAGCATAATCAATTAAAGGGTTTTAGAGGGAGTTATCTTGAGCACAAAAATATTTTGAAAGATTTTGAAAATCTTTTTGCACAATCTTGAGAAGGTGCTCAAGATGATGATGATTTCTCACCATTTTTAAATGTAGTGCACTGAAGCGTACACTTGATTTTTCTATAAAAGCACGAGTTTTGATTTGAAAAAATAATCAAAAGTCATCATTTTTGTCCGGGTTTCGTACTGAGATATACGAAAGCCATAGTGAAGGAAATTTTTGAGAAACGACATGTTTTAGAAAACATTTAAAGAACTCTCGTTCAAGCATCTGTACATGCCCGTATCATTGTTGAATGACATTTCTAGAAACGTACAGAATATCGATTATACGAGAGACATGTCGTGAGAAGAATATTTTTGGATTTTTGAATTTCTATTGTTTTTGTATTTTTGAAAATTTTATATTTTTATATTTTGCTTTTGTTGGTTTTTCAAATTTTGTATTTTGTTTTTCAAAAATATTTACAGCGAAGCTTTTTGGAAAATCATTTTCAAGAAGATTCGAGAAGACGTTCTAACTCCTTAGGGGTTAGGCTTCGCATTCCAATTCGTCGAACTAAATCGTTAAAACTTTCTTTTGGAAGGGATTTAGTAAATATATCGGCGAGTTGGTAATCTGTCTTCACGAAGAATAATTCAACAGTACCTTCTTCCACATGTTCTTTTATGAAGTGATAGCGGACACGGATATGCTTAGTCTTTGAGTGATGAACAGGATTGCATGATATGGCTATGGCACTTTTGGAGTCACAATACATAGGTATTTTATCGAAGGTAAAGCCATAATCTGTGAGTTGTGTTCTCATCCATAGAACTTGAGCACAACACGCAGATAGAGACACATACTCAGCTTCAGCGATTGAAAGTGCAGTGCAATCTTGTTTCTTTGAAGACCAGCTGACTAACTTTTCACCCAAAAATTGTGCTCCTCCTGATGTACTTTTTGCTGTAACTTGGTCACCTGCGTGGTCCGCATCTGAAAAGGCAATTAGATCAAATCCGGATTCCTTCGGATACCAAAGTCCCATGTGAATGGATGTCTTCAGGTACCAAAAGATCCTTTTAACCTCTTTGAGGTGCAGTTCGGTAGGCTTTGCCTGAAACCGTGCTAATAAGCAAACAACAAAATGAATATCTGGTCGACTAGCAGTGAGGTACATGAGAGAACCAATCATGCTCCGATATTTCTTCGGATCAATAGGTTTCCCAAACAAATCGGCTCCAATTTTTGGTGAAGTTACCATTGGTGTTCCGACCGAATCACAATTATCCATACCATGATTTTTCAAAATCTCAGTTGTGTATTTAGCTTGATTTATAAAAATTCCACCAGGGGACTGATGTATTTGTAAACCAAGAAAGAATTTTAGTTCCCCCATCATGGACATTTCAAATTTGCTTTTCATGAGATTTTCAAAATGTTTTGAAAGATTCGGATTAGTGGACCCAAATATGATGTCGTCCACGTAAATCTGAACAATCAAAATGTCGTTTTTGCATTTTTGTGTAAACAAGGTAGGATCAACTGTTCCTTTGGTGAAATTGTTTTGGATAAGGAAAGAGGAAAGTTCGTCATACCACGCTCTCGGAGCTTGCTTTAATCCATAGATTGCCTTTTTGAGTTTGTAGACGTAGTCTGGATGTTCCATGTCTATGAAGCCTTCTGGCTGACTCACATACACTTCTTCTTTCAGAGTTCCATTCAAGAATGCGGTCTTAATGTCCATCTGATAAACCGTGATGTTTTTGTGAGCTGCATAGGCCAAGAATATCCTGACTGCTTCTAGTCTAGCTACCGGCGCGAATGACTCTTCAAAGTCTATCCCTTCCTCTTGTCTATATCCTTTGGCCACAAGACGAGCTTTGTTGCGAATTACAGTCATCTCTTCATCCCTTTTGTTCTTCCATAACCATTTGAGATCAATGACGCGAACGTCAATTGGTCTTGGAACCATATCCCAAGAGTCATGTAGACGGTATTGGAGAAGTTCCTCCTGCATCGCTTCTATCCATGCTGGTTCTTCCATTGCCTCGCGAATGTTCTTTGGCTCTATATTACTAATGGAGCAAAGGTAAATGCATAAGTCGCAATCGGTGGCAAGTTGGCGTCTCGTCTGAATTGGCTGTGAAGGTTCACCAATAACTTGTTCAATCGGATGGTCTTTTGTCCACTTCAGAGTAGAAGGATACCGTTGGTTAAACGTATGCGAGTTAGATGGTTCTCGTAAGCATGAAGAGGATTCAGCTGATTCTGTATCAAACGGATTTTCAAATAAGTCTTCATCTAACGTTGCATTGTTCTGTTGTTGCTCATCAACTGTTGGTAGAACGGGTGCAATAACTGGAGTAGATGTAGATGATGTTGATGGAGTTGGTGCATTGGTTTCAACCGTTGTAGATGCATCTTCTGTTGGTGGTGGTGGATGATTTTGAGCGGGTGCAGCGGAATGATGGTTTGATGCATTTGTCGAAGTTCCACCATAGTATTCATCGAACATTAACTCGAAGAAATTCTCCCATTCTTGTTCTTTAGGATTGTCAAACGAAGTTGATTGAGCTCTTTGAGGTACGAGTCCTGAACTGATGTGTCCAGAAGTCTGCGGGTTTAGTGCGGGTTCTAGAGCGAGTCTCTCAGAAGCCATATGTGAAAGTTCGTCAAAATTCACATTCATCGTCTCCATGATCTTCCTAGTTCGTCTGTTGTACACCCTGAATGCCCTCGAGTTATCTGAATATCCAATGAAGATTCCAATATCACCTTTTGCTTTCAGTTTTCCAAGATCTTCTCTGTCATTCGTAGGATAGCACAAAGCGCCAAACACGTGAAAGTAAGAGATATCAGGTTTTCTGTTGTTCACAAGCTCATATGGGGTTTTATTGAATCTTGGATGGATTAGGGATCGGTTCTGAGTGAAACAAGCAGTGGCAACAACATCAGCCCATAGAAATAACGGTGCACTAGAATAGATTAGCATCGTGCGAGCAGCTTCCACAAGAGTACGATTTCTTCTTTCAACTACCCCATTCTGCTGTGGAGTTCTAACAACTGATGTCTGATGTGTGATTCCAACATCTTCAAAATAAGTTCTTAACTCCTGATTGGTGAATTCTGTGCCGTTGTCTGTTCTTACAACCCTGACTGGAGTTTGAAGAAGTACTTGAATACGCTTCAGAAAGGTGATGATGATGCCTGGTGCTTCGTCTTTTGATCTCAGAAACCTAACCCATGTATATCTTGAATAATTATCGACGATAACAAGAATATACTTTTTCCCATTAATGCTTTCAACTCTCATTGGGCCACATAAGTCCATGTGCAACATATGTAACTTTGCTTCCGAACTAGGGACGGTTTTGGGTTTATATGTTGCTCTTTTGCTTTTTCCTTGTTCGCATGATGGACATAAGTGATCCTTGGTGTATTTGAACTTTGGAAGTCCGTTGACGATGTTGTCTTTGGCAATTTTGTTGATGGTGTCGAAATTTAGATGGGATAACCTTCTATGCCACAACCCGGACTGTGTTCCAGATGCTCGTTTCATAAGACATATTGGTGATGAAGAGGCCATTTGGTTGATGTCGATAGCATACAAGTTTGTATCACGATTCACAGTTAAGAGATCAGTGCCATCCAAGTTTCTAACGAAGCAAGCATTTTTCCTAAAAGCAACCTCTAAATCTGCATCACAGAACTGCCCGACTGAAAACAAATTGTGTCCCAACCCTTCGACATAGTAAACTCGAGTGATCAAATAATTTCCAAAAGCTAGATCTCCATAACCCATGATAGCTGCTACATGATCATTTCCAAAACGTACGGTTCCCATGAATTTCCAGATGAAATTGATCAGCAGCTTCAGATTCCCGGTCATGTGCTTGGAGCAACCCGAGTCGACGATCCAAAGATATATTTCGATAACCTGCCAATAACAGAAGAAGAAGATTTTGGAAACCGTTTTGATTTGCTTCCTTTGGGTTAGAGGTAAAATCCTGATCACACTCAAATAAGCTTTCTACAGGGTATTCTGGTTTATCACTCATTGTACCATTCTGGAGTGTGAAAGTTCTACCCGTGGGTTTCCAAATTTCATCTCTAAAGTAAACAGTATGCTTCTTATCAGTAGTGTAAAGCCTAAGTCTTGCAACTAGTCTTCCTACTCGTTTAACATAGGTTCTTTTTGGTACGTTCTTCTTCACAGGCTTATCATTCACATTCTTAGAAACACAATCATCTTGAACATTAATTAAAGATTTCTTGCAAGTTAAACAAAGAGATTCAACACATTCATTAGACTTAGCAAGTTTCATAGGTTCAGTACATTCAGATGAAATGTCTTTCTTATTCAAAAGTGGTAAATTCCTAGGGTGTTCTTCTACTTTTTTCTCTTTATTCAAGCTACTACTCTTAGAGGCATTCGAGACTCTATTGTTCCTTGTATTGCTCTTAGGCTTTAGTCTGCTGCTCCTAGAGGTGCTTTCTAGTCCTGTAGAAGGTAAGGCACATGCATTAGGATTCACATTTTTATCAAGGGAGGTGGTTTCAGCTATCCTAGTCTCTTTAGAGTGCTTGTTTAAACTTATGTCGTTTGTTCCATATGGTTTAGATGTGGAGGCAGACGCATTAGTGGTACTCATCTTAAAAAGGCCAGGTGCTAAAACTTTTGGTTTCTCTATAACCGCTTTTCCTTTATCAACATTTTGTTTAGGCAAGGCAGGTGGAGTGACTGGTTTTGATAAATCATTTGTCTCATTGACTTTTGGAGGAGGCATAGAAACAGACATTTTTGGTTTGAAAACCGGTTTGGGAACATTTGCTTTCTCCTCAGTCAATGGTTTTGTAATCACAGTTTCCACTGCCTTTCCTTTTTGACTTTCTAGCTGAGCCCTCAAAAGATCATTTTTCGCTTTCATGTCGTTGTAGGCATGCTCATACGACAGTTTGTCATACTTGCATTCCTCAGTTTTTCGATCAAGTTGTTTAAAATATGACACATTTTCTTTTTCAAGTTTTTCAAGAGCTTTTTCATATTTTGAAACAATTTCGGAGGTCTCAGACTGGAGTCTTTCATGATCTTCAACAGAATATGTTTGTAAAATAATGGACATAATATCAGTGGTCAGAACATCTTCGAAGAGAGAATCATTTAAATTTTCCAAAACTTTGATGTGTTCAACACTTTCATTAGCTTGCTTTACCAGGGATTTATGATCTTTGACAAAGTCAGCTGTTTCTTTAAAAAATGCTTGTTCAAAATGAATTACCCTTGCACTGATGGCATTCAGCTGAGGCGCAATTTCAGTTTCAAAAAACTTTTTATTTTCATTATCAAAACTATTAAACCAGATGTTAGATGTAATATTGGTTTTAGATTCGACGGTCTCTTGAAGTATCCCAATTCTGGTTTGAACATCTTCTAAAATGCTTCTGGCATCACTTGTGTTAAAAGGATTGTTTGAAGACATTTGTTCTATTTTCGAAAAAGATTTTGAGACTACAGGAGTTGCAACTGGTTTTGAAACTGGTTTAGAAACTGGTGTTGACACTTTGTTTGAAACACTTGGTGTTATGGAAAACTTTGATTGTTCTTTATGAGAAACAAACGAAATACCATTAATTTTGTTCCATTTGTTATAATCAATTGGTTTGATTTCCGGATGTTTTTGTTTCATTTTTGATCTACTCTCCTCAGATAGTTCTAACGTTTCAAGAGAATCATGAACAATTATGGGATCATGCAAAGGTTTTCCATTGTTCAACACATTCTGTTCTTTCTGAGCTTTCTTGAGGAAACAAGGAGGTGAGTTACCAAGAGCCATTTTATGCACAATATGAAAAATCGGATTTACTTGATTAGAAAGCATCTTGTTTGTTTTAGCGGAATGACCCGTTGTAAGAAGCAAATTTTCCAATTTTTTGATAGTTTCATTTTTATCCAGAATTTCATCAAGAAGAGAATCTTCTCGTTTTGAAAAATCAGTTATCAACTTTTTCTTCTCTTTTTCAAGATCAGAATACGTTGCTTTTTGTTTAGAAAGTTGGTCATTTAGTTCAGAAATTTCCTTGTTTAAAGATTTTATTTTCAAGTTCAAATTCACATCAAGTGTGTCATACTTGATTTGCAATTGTTTTTCTCTTAAAACAGAATCTCGATAACCAATTTCTAATTATGATATTTTGTTTGTATGAAATTCAAAGGCTCTTGCGTTCTCTTTGTAACTCTCAAGCTCAGCGGTCAATTTAGCATTCGTTGCCTTAACTTCGCGATTGACCATTCTAACTTTCTCAATTTCAATGCCACAGTTATTGATTAATGATTCAAAATAAGCACGTGTTTCCTCATCAGTCTCAGTATTTTGTGCCACACAGCCTCCACTAGGATCCACATCTGGAGTTTCAGAGTTAGTATTGCTACAACTCGGATTGTCCAGGTATGTATCATAAGTAGGTGCTGACGTCACAGAATGCTGTTCGTCATGAGTAAACACATCAAATATGAGATTGTTATAGCATGGATCAATGATTGGTACCTCAGATACTGCGTTGGCGTCATAGACAGGAGGTGCGTCAGAGTCAGTTTCGTACTTAGTCTCCTGAAGATTTGCCATGAAGATGCAGTTCGCATTGATTTCCTCGAGGTCTTCCAAATCATCCATAATAGCGAAAAAATCATTTTCCTCAGCACTCAACTGCATCCCTGCTTCTTGCTTCTGTGCTAACATCATAGCTTTCCGAAGAAACTCAGCATTCTTCTTTTGTGGCTTAGTGGGACAGTTTCTTGCCATGTGACCCACTCCTTGACAGTTGTAACACCTAACCTAATTACCCTGATTCACATTTCCATAATTCCCAATGACTGGAGCTGCAACATTCCCATTATGATTACCCACTGCTCTATTCCCAACTAGGGCTGAGCATCGGTCCGGGACCGGACCGGACCGGACCGAGACCGACAAGACCGAGACCGAATTAAGGTAAAAACCCGGACCGAGACCGAGACCGAATGTGGTCGGTCCGGTCCGGTCCGGTTCGGTCCGGTCCGGTCTTCGGTCGGTCCGGTCCAAATAGGCAAGATTTTCGGTTTTTTGGTCGGACCGGACCGGACCGGACCGAGACCGACAAGACCGAGACCGAATTAAGGTAAAAATTAGGACCGAGACCGGACCGCCGGTCCTTCGGTCCGGTCGGTCTCGGTCCGGTCCGGTCGGTTTTGTCGGTCGGTCCGGTCGAAACGGTCGGAATGCTCAGCCCTATTCCCAACATTCTGTCCCATCTGATTTCCAACATTCTGACCCAACTGATTACCCTGATATGGAACCGCCTTATTACCCATGCAAAATCCAGTAGCATATCCCTGCTGATTCCCAATAACGCCAACCATTTGTCCTTGGTTACCCATATTCACACCCGGCTGAGCAATTTGCCTGTTGCGAGTGTTTGATGAAATCCTTTGGTTGTTGTTAGTTGGTGTGGAATAGCGACTTCTGAATGCTTTACCCAAGAAAGAAAATGCCTGTAACAAAGCTTCTTCTTGTTCAGTTTCAAGATCAGTGATTCCTTGTTCCTGGTATAGTGGATACTGTTGTTGTTGAATGACTTGTTGTTCTGGTGGATAGAATTGTTGTTGAGGGATAACAGCTTGTGGTTGAGAAATGTATTGCTGCAAGTTGTTGTTAGTGGAAGATGATGAAGCATGTTGTTGTGTATTCACTGTAGTTTGAGTCTTTGCAAGTAGTGCCAATGGATCATGATTCTTTGCCAATCTTTCTTTCCTGACTTCATTCACTTCAGCTTGGTTTTGTTTCAGAAAATCGTTTAGTTGATCAAAATTCACCTGATGTAAGTCCTTTGTTAGGTTGACAATAGTGACATATCGTCCCCATTCTTCTGGAAGATTGTTGAGAAATTTGATGTTCTGCACGATTGTTCTGGGTGCCAACTTGTTTCTGATAAGCTCATTCATCAAAGTGCAAAACCTTCCATAGTAGGATTCAATGGATTCTCCTGGTGTAGATTTAAACTTCTCCCATTCAGTTAGCAGCTTGTTCTCCAAGTCTTGTTGACCAATTTCTGTTCCATGACAAAGCCGTCTAACACGTTCCCACATATCGAAAGCAGTTTCACAGCTGTCTACAGCAGCAAAGATGTCTCTTGGTAAACCCAGTTGGACAATGTGAATTGCCATATCATCTGCGTCGACTTGCTTCTGATCCTCTTCAGTGTATTCTGATTCAGTTTGAATATGAAAAGATGGTGGGACGGGAGGTGTTGCATCAGGATTTCCAGGGTTTTGGACTTGTCGAAGCTTGAAGGGTCCATTCGTAATGGATTGAATCATCAGTTTTCCATTAGGTTTGGTCTTGATGTAGCGGAGCATACGACTTGTCCATTGAAGATAACCACCTTTTTCCAACATATGAGGACAGTTTTCGGCACCGGCTGCATGAATATCTTGTTGAGTTGCCATTGATGAAGGTATGTGATGATAAAGTTGATGTAGGATCGATTCAACGATAAAGGAGTTGTGTTTGATGAAGATTAAGCTCGGTTGTTGTAGTGAAAATTTCTCTAAAAACTTAAAAAACCTCAATAACTTCTGTTCGGAGCGTTTTTAGGACTCGAAGGTTGACCTTTAGTTCATTTGGCGTGTCATTCTCCTCGTTCTCACGGTCGTTTTGATGGGTAGAACGCTGAAAACGGAGTTACGGTTCAAAAGTTATAGCCGTTTGAAGTTTTGCTCAAAATCTTACTCGTAAACCTGTTCTTAAGCGTAGAAAATGAGTGCTTATGCGTAAAACCCAACTTACGCGTAACTTAAGGTTGAACGTAAAGTTATGCGTAAACAAAATACTTAGTCATAAAAACCTTACGCGTAAGTGTTAACTTATGCGTAGAGTGCTTACTCGTAAGCGTTCTGCTTATGCGTAAGATTAGGTTTAAAACAAAAAATCCTTTACACTATCACAGTGTAAAAGATATCTACAAGTCGAAGTGTTCCACAAAATTATCCAAGTGAGGGAAGCACTGAGTAACCGTTGTTGCACGAAGATTCGTCACCAAAAAGTTATGCGTAAAATTCAAATCTTACGCGTAAAACCTTACGCGTAGGATTAGGGTTTTGACTTTCTTACGCGTAAAAAGAGGGTTTTGACCAAAAGTTGCTTACGCGTAAAAACAGCCCAGATATGCAAAAACACGATTTTTTCACCCAAAAACACGTTTCCACACGATTTCTTTTGCACAAACTTCTTTCAAAACACTTGAAGACCAATAAAGTCTACAACTTTAAGCTTAATAACACGTAAAAATCAAAACTTTAAGCAAAAAAGGCCACGTTTATAGTAAAAAACGCAACCTTTTTGAAAATCTTGAACCAAAAAACGTAACACACCACTCCTAAACCATTGTTAGGCGATTGATACCAATTGTAGGACCTTAAATATATCAACCTTATCATTTTACCAAACAAACCCAACACGTATACCACGTTAAGTTCTATGCGTAGAACATAAAACACAAACACATACGCGTATACGAATAAGAAGAAGAAAGATTAAGATGGAAAGATGGTGACTTGAATGATATGGATCGTGTAAGTATAGAGAGATAACGGAAAGAAGATGAAAACAATATTCATATGAAAAACACACACACACACACACACACACTCAAGCACACCCCTCAAATGAGACTTTGAGGGGTATTTATAGTTCCTTACATATGCCCTAATGAGCTTTTGGATGGGCTTGGATTGGACTTGGATTGGATGACAACTTATACAAGGCTAGCTTAACATAACATTTAGCCATTTAGCTTAGTCCAATCCATGAGCCCGTCGACTATTTTAGCACGATATCTAACACACGTTACAAAGTTCCTAAACGTGAATGACCATCACTTCTAATAAAAATATTAAGGCTAACACACTTGTACTTGTTTTAGTGTTTTATGTGAGAATGTAAGTGTGTTAGAAACTATTAGTTCAAACCATTTACGTATTTTATTTGTTTCGTTAAAATGATTTTACGTTTGTTATCGACAAAACATTAGAAGATCGTAAAATATAAATAAACGTTTTTACGGCTTATTTGTATTAACAATCTCCCCCTTTTTGTTGATGACAAAACATAAAATTATTTTAAGGAAAAGCTAAAATTCGTAAAAGTTTGAATTTGTAGTTTTTACTTTCTTCTCCCCCTTTTTTTCGAAACAAAAAGAGCTTCGAAAGGAAACTAACACATTGTTTTAAGAAAAACATGTGAAAAATAGAAAAGAAAGAAAAAGTAGAGAGCAAGTACGGGAAAGGATCTCTTCTTAACTCCTCCTTGACGAGTCCATCCCTATGGGCGTCAAGAAAAATAGTACTAAGCTAGTTAATTTGCAGCTAAGTTTGCAAAAGATTTCGTCTATCTGACGAATGTGCTCCCCCTTGATGATTGCAACTTTGCAAAGGGATGTCATGAAATGTAATCCTAATATTGCAAGTAATTTTTCAATGTATTGCTTTGACACAAAGTTCCCCCTAGCTTTAGGGTGTCAAAGTCTTTATGTGTAAATTGAATAACTACAAAACAAAGGTTAGAAAACAAGTATAATGCATAATTTCCTGCAAATATGACTCAAGTTAGTAGAAAAATAGTTTTCTGTCTCACGGATCCCACGGTTCCCTCCTTGTAGGGATCCGTCTAGGCAAATTTAAGGGATCCGTCTGGCTGATGATTAATTTCAGCAATGGTGATATAACAAGTTATGTTAATATCAAAGTGAGATATGTATTATACAACATAATCATATACTCAGAAATATAGCAAGTAGCATGTATTTTCATTTAATAAAACTAGAGATATGATATACATGACTCTAAAAACTAAGAAAATGATCGATACATGAGTTGGAATTACTAGAATTATCTAAGTAACGCTTGATACTAGGACACCACTAGAATCCTCTAGCTCAAGTTTGTTTAGGTTTAATCTCGTCGAAAAGTTTGAGGAGGTGATAGAACATGAAACGTTGATCTTCTCGTACTTCATGTATCAAACTTTCAACATGTTGACAATGATAACAATCTTTGTCATGGCTAGGTAGTGGTGGTGGAAGAAATGAAATTGCTTGATGCGAAGAATCAAGTGAAGTGGGTTGTGGAGCCTCAAACGACGGAGGGATTAGTGGAGGCACATTTGAAGATTGCTCGACCAAGAATGATGGTGGTGGTAGAGAGGTGTCAACTTCCATATGGTTGGGTGGTTGACTTTGATAATTTCTCATAATCCAAATGGGATTATATGATGGTGACGGCGAAAAGGAAGCCAGAGCTAGTGTTGACTCAACACCTTGGTTTTGTACCATTATTCCTCCTAATGAGGAGAATGGTGCCAGTGGAGGAGGATGACACGGCCTAGGAGGAAAATCCTTTAAATTGTAAAGGTGTGGTGATGATAGTGGAGTTGTGAATGAGATAGCACTAGGAACTAATGGTGATGGTTTAGTGGAGATGGGATTGTTTGGCTTAGGAGGTATGGTAGTGTTTGGCATAGGTAGTTTTGTGGGTATTATCCTTTTACGGATTGGTTTGATTGGTGGAGGAGAAATCCTTGCATTTGTGGACTTGACCGGAGATGATTCGGTTGAAGAGATTTCGTGTACAACACAAGCAATTTTCTTGGGTGGTTCTTTGGTGGATAAGTTGCTACTTGGAGTTTTCCTCATGATGAGATGATTTCAAGAGGTTTGCAAAGGTTTCTAAGTGCTGAAAATGAGGATAAAGATGATGACTTTAGAAGTCCAAACAATGTGGTTTATAAAGCAAGGGATTTGGCAAGTGCATTCAAGAATTAAGCCACTAAAATTCATTGGAATGTGATGATTACCATGCACAAGAGTCAACTTCAAAGTTTGTACTGATCTAGGAACTCATTTAAGATGAGATGGAGTGTTTAAGTTAGTAAGATGAGCTAGAAATGACTGTTTTAGCTAGAGTTGGTATGAGTATGTCATACGGATCCCACGGTTCCCTCCAACGAGGGATCCGCCTAGGCTAATCCTAAGGATCCGTCTATCAGCAGCTAAGAAAAGATAGCAATGATGTTTGTAAGGTCTAATGCTTATTTCTTCTTAAGAGTTTCAGTTTATCTAAGTGTCTTAAATGAAGGGGTGCTTAAGTACTTGAGGGTAATGAGTGATGTAGCTAATGATTGCCTTTTATGGAAGAAATTGGAACTTTCATAAGTACCAATGAATGAACAAAGATGACACTAAAGATTTTTGAGAGTGTCAAGTGGAGCTAAATGATCCTAGAGATCAGATAGTGACTTAGGATAATGTTTTGGAGAATATCCTAAAGGCTTAAGATGGAAAAACTAGAGTTTGATCAATTTCGACCAATTTTGAGGTATGGATGATTATGATCAATTTTGCCATAATCGAAAGATTTACAAAGCTAGATATGAGGGATCATGTGAGAAATGATGAGTAAGCTTGAGAGCAGAAGAGTAATGGGTTTAAGTGAAATGATAGATCAACAAGCGTCTTGATTGTGATCTAGGTGAGTTATGTGTGAGTAGGAAGAATCTACTTAACTTGATAAGGACTTAATTTTCCTTAAGATACTATGTCTAGCTTAGTGTGAGGTGTTCTAAGGACATGTTCGAAATACAATGTTTGCAATTGCATTTTCTGTTTGTCGGATCCCACGGTTCCCTAAGAGTAGGGATCCGTCTAGCACAACCTTTGGGATCCGTCTATCTGCTAAGCAGAACCTTTACTAAAGGTATGCAATGATTTTGACAATGCGTTATATTTCAAGGTTAGTTAAAGAGGTTCTAATAGTAAGATATCAAATGTAAGATGTTTATTTCATGAAGGAAATTGGATTACATTGATAAAGCATGAGTACAAAGGATTGACCCTATTTGAAAGACTATTAAGTTCCTTGGGCATTTTCGCTAGAAGGATCATCAAATGGTTGATGAGTGTTGGTGGATTCAGGAATGAAGAAAGTCTTCGTGAGAGATGTGTTTAGCGGTTCCATCATCTTGTTCACAAGTACGTACAACGGACTTTGAAATTGAGGATAAAAATGCATGACGTTATGATAGAGGCCCTTCAAGAACATTCCATAAGGGATGAGTTTATTCTTGGAGTCTTGAAGATTTACAATTCGCCTTGCGAAGAAGTAGGTGAGATTGTATGGTTGTTGTGTTAGCAAACAATACATTATGTGAGCACAACAAGCGGGAAGGATTTCTCTATTTCCCCTAAGACTCCAAACATTTTCACGTAGGATGAGTGCAAGAGGTTTGTACTCTTCTCGAATGTCCCGTGTAAAGATAATGTTTGGATCGGAGTAATATGGTCGAGGTTTGCATATTATGCGATTCAAATCCTTCGGGGAGGGTATGTGTGAACAATATGGACTATTTTCTTCACGAAAGTTGAAGAGAGAATCAGGAGACCAATCTTCGGTGAAAGCACATTGTCCATGATTTGGAATCCGGAGGATGTGAACAAATTGCCCAAGGATTAATACAAACTTTTGTTTTTTGATCCAAAACCAAAGAGATAGAGAGCGATCCTCGTTACGAACGAGTTCAACTTGACGGAAGAATTCCATTATGAACCTTGGACATATTTTCTCGTTGATTTCGAGAAGACATTCTAGTCCTATGGCTCAGAAGGAGGTATTGATACCTTCTTCGAATTGTAGAGAGGTGTCTACAATACGTCCTTCGTGGAAGTGACGGTTTTCGAGATTATTGAACCCACGGACATGATTGCCAGGTGTGTTGGGCTCAAGGGAGATGTTAGGAGTGTAGACGCTAGTGAGTGAAAAATCAAACTCATATTCATGCGACATAGTTGAACCTATAGAAAAGATGAGTTAATAGAAAGTGATGTTTTGTGGTCAACCAATGATTATCTAACGTTTTTACTAGATTTTTATTAACAATGGTTTTAACAACAATGATACTTAACTCACTTAAGGTTTTGACATTCTAGTGGAATATTACTTTTAGAAAGAAAGCGGTTTTTATTTTGCATGAAAAAACTGTTATCCAGGAGTACGGTTCCCACGGTTCCCTTTCATATGGGATCCGGCTAGTATATCTTCCGGGATCTGTGGATCTGTAGTAACAGAAGCAGATTTCTTGATAAAAACATAGGTTTTTAGATCTTATAGTTTTAAACCAAGATATGTGTTTTAGTTTACATTTTTTTAGCATGCATACATGGCTTCTAATGTATCACGAGAGAATGAAATAAATCAAAAAGAAATGGTAAACACATTAAGATAATAATAACCTAGATAAACTAGACTATTAGTAATATTTCATTTCAAGGCTAAGAATGATACAAAGGATTGGGTATACGACCCCAATGTAGATTAACAAAACAAAGTAAATGTCTCCGTATGAGAACTTCGTCATAGGGAACACAAGAGCGATGAGTGTTAAGGCGATGAGCACGAGGGTGATGTAAACCATGTTGATGACGAACCTTCTTGGTTTTGGTTTGAGATGAGATGAGATGAGAGGAAGATGAAGTTTTAAATGAGAGGTAATTTTTTTTTGAAAATGGAAGATTTGAAAAAGTGGGGATTTGATAAAGTGGGCGACGGATGGTTTATTTATGGGGAAGGAGGAATTTTTGAGATTTGTGTTTCGTTTTATTATTAGAAAGATATGATTTTTGGATTAAGCGAAATAAAACACAAGTTTTATATACCACGACTTTAGACGAAAAAATAACACGTATGTGAGAAAAGGCTTCCTAATGAAGCTTCATGTAATACATGTATATGCACAAAAGATAATCATATAAATACCTATATAGGCATACTTAATTATCAAGCTAATGTCATTTAGAGATAAGTAGAAAGTCATACCTCTAATGCACTTAGGAATGTCTTTACAAATGACACAACAAATGTCAGTAGACAATTCCAGCTCCTTTGTGTTTAAGATACCTTCTTAGGGAAGGTATTCTTGTTACCAAGCGATTCCTATGACTTGGTAGGTATGAGCTTTGACTAATCAACATGACAAAGAGGATTAGTGCAATTAAATGAAAAATGAATAATAAGAAAAATGTTGTCATCTAATCAACATCCAAACAAAGAGTTTTAAAAGACATGGTGTTTATTGTTATGAAAAACCTTCTTTGTAGTTTTCAATTAACCATGGATCGTATCAAGTTTTTAAAGTACAATATACTTCAAGAAACTTGGTAATGAAGCTCTGATGCCAATTGTGGAAAACTAGAAGGGGGGTTTAATAGTTTTGCCAATTAAAACTCGTTTTAAACTATTTGGATCGACTTATGTCAATCTATTTGGATGTGTGTTGGATGTTGATAAACAAACATATAGAAGTATAAGTATGTAATGAAAAGATAAGAGTAAGAAGCACAAAACCACAACGCGAGTATTTATAGTGGTTCGGCTACAAGGACACCTTCCTTGCCCTACTCCACTACCCGAGTTACCTACTTGAGAGTTCGTAATCACTACACAACACCGACTCCTTATGGTGGAGAAACCTTCACAACGTTGCCTACTCTTTTTCCGGTACTAGGCTAAGTACCGAGTTCCATTACAATGGAGGAACTACTACCCAACACTACACCAATTAACTAACCCCAAAGGAGATCTACTCCTTATAATGTCAACAAGGATAACAATATCCTTTGACCCAATACTAATCTATCTTGTACATTGAAACACACCATATCAAATGTACATCTTAGGCACCTTTCACTAATGCCTTCAACTAGATCTTCAAGACACCTTTCACTAATGTCTTGTGACTTGACTTCTAGGCACCCTTCACTAATGCCTACAATATGGACGATCGACACCTTTCACTAATGTCTTCGTCTTGACACTTGAGACATCTTTCACTAATGTCTTCAACACTACACTTCTTAGAAGAAAGAAAAGAACCATAAACAAGAGGACTTCAGTAGTCTTGATGATGAGGAAGCATGGCAACTCATGGACTTGAGCTTGCTTGACTTCAAAGGTGGTGATCTCGCCTTTAAGAGGAACCTAGAGAATCACACAAAAACAAAACTACAAACATAGATCACTTGGATATGGGGTTAGAGAGTTTTTAACTCAAGGAGAAAGTATGTTAGAAAGGGGTGAGAAACGATGAAGAAATGGCTCACTATTTATAGAGAGAAAATGCCTACTGTTCCCCGGATCCCACGGATCCCTCCCACAAGGGATCTGTCTAGCGTAAAGCTAGGGATCCGTGGGACGCTCCTCTTTGCCCATGGGTATTTTAGTTATGGGTCATGGGTCATGGGTTATGGGTTGATCTATGGGTCTTTTACTAGATACAATGTATCTTATGAGTGCAATGCACCTAGTTAAATGGGTATGGGTCTATACCATGGGTTATGGATATTATCCATATATGACATAAGCATGATGTCATGCAATGGGTTATGGGTCGAGGTCCATGGATATGGGTCATGGACTTTGGGTTGTACCCAACTACATTCAATGTATTTGGTCAATGGGTTATGATACTTAAGTTTCTACCCATTTATATTACCCAATATACTACATACTAGTTATGTGTATATTTTACCCAAATATGTAGTTGTTGTACATATGTAATACTAAATCATAAAATCACTTATACTTGTTTTAGTGTTTTATGTGAGAACATAAGTGTGTTAGAAACTATTAGTTCAAACCATTTACGTATTTTATTTGTTTCGTTAAAATGATTTTACGTTTGTTATCGACAAAACATTAGAAGATCGTAAAATATAAATAAACGTTTTTACGGCTTAGTTGTATTAACAAGAGGTGTTAAGAGGTGAGCTATGGTTGTATAATCATTGTTATAGTAACTTGATTAAGTGTTGTGTTTATATAATTTGACTTAGATGCAAGTAAAGAGGATGTTGTTGTTGATGATGATGATGATGTTCTTGATACTTAGCTATGGAATAAAAGGTAAGTAACTATGATTATTATGTGATTTATATGAATATTCTCATGTTATGTGATTAAGAATGAGTTGTAAGATAAAGTTTTGGATTAGTAAGCTTAGTGTCATAGAAGGCTTGACTAGTGAGACTATTCAAGGGATAAATCATGATATGGAAGGATTAAGGTATGTTTGTGACTGTTATATGTTATAGATTATGGTATTTCTATAGTGATGGTTATGAGGTTATAATGGCTTACTGTGTTTATGATGCATACTTGCGAATTGAAGTATTATTGACATGATAATCTAGTTGCTTACTAAGCAAAAGCTTACGTTATAGTGTTTCAATGTCTTATTGTATATTGTGAAAGTGCTATGGAATGGGTTAAGCTTAAGGACCGTAAGAAATGTTGCAAAAATCGGCCTAGGCGGTCGATTAATCGATAATCGGCCTTATACCTTGTTGAATTTTGAAAATCGGTGGAAAAAATCGGCCTAGAAAAAAACCGACCACTAATCAGTAAAAAATCGGCCGAATCGGTCAAAAATCGGACTAATTGGTCAAAAATCGGACTAATCGGCCAAATCAGACTAATCAGTCAACTTTAAAAAAAATAATAATTTAGGGATTCGACTTAATTTGGGGATCGTTTGTTTCACTTATAAACAGAATTGGAGCCTTTTATTAAGGTTTAGAAATATAGTATGCTTGGAATTAGTTAGGATCTTTAGTTTAGTCTCCAAAAATTCCCAAAACTTGCAGGAAATGCCAATCCGGTTAATCACCTATTAATCCCGCCTTGACCGATTAATCGCTGCAGAGTGGTCGACCGCCCGACTACCGATTCACGATTTTTGCAACATTTACCGTAAGTATGGATGTTAGAAGGTTATTGGTTATGCTAGAGCTTAGTTGTAGTTACCGAGCTTAAAGTCAAGGCTGAAGCCCCGTTGGTCTTTTAATGGTTGTTTATGTGTTGTCGAGTGCCATATTCTATGTATTGGTCATTCAAGTATTTTGGTGGTCAAATGGATTGTTATAGAAATGGTTAAAGTATATGTAATGGGTTAAAGGGGTGTTTGGATTATAGTTTATTTATGCTCATTTTGGGGTCAAACAAGTTACAGTCATGTAATATGTTATATTATGGTTTGTTAAAGTGTTGTGGTTGACAAAGTAAAATTGTGTCAAGTTAATTATTTTAGTAAAGTGTTATGGTGTTTGAAAGCATGTCAAAACGGGTGTTGGCAAACCCTGTAAGGTATGAGTTCACAAGTCGTTTAGACCAAAAATATTTATAGAAATGATGTATTATGTTATATTAAATGATTCTGGAAGTTTGATTTTTATGTCATGTTATAGAAGTTGTTTTCTGGAAAATGGGTCAAATGTGCATAAAAAGGATATGCAGAGAAAGGAGTGTTTGGGACAACAAGTAGTGCAGAAAAAGGGTCATGTTCGAAAAATCATATCTTTTAAACCGTAAGTCGTTAAAGGTCGTACCACCTGTCATTTCAAAGATAATTGAGTCTAGTTTCATTTAAAAATACTTGAAAAGGTTGATTTGTTAGAGATTTGTGTCAATTTGTTAAAGTGTAAAAGAAGGTTCGTTATAGATGAGTCTTTTCCGCGTAAAAGTTTAAATTTTTGGTCAATTCGGGAACGGGGCGTAACAGGTAAAGTCCAAGGGTGTTCTTCTAATTCTTCAACTTTATTTTTGCATATACCCTTAGAGACATGCGAGATTCTATTATTCCTTCTATTGCTCCTAAGTCGTTGTCTCCTGCTCCTAGAAGTGCTTTCTAGTCTTGTAGAAGGTAAGGCACACACATTATTATTCACATTTTTGTCATTAGAAATGGTTTCAGCTTTCCTAGATTCTTAAGGATTATTTTTTAAGCTCATGTGGTTTGTCCTATAAGGTTTAGATGTGGAGGGAAAATGCAGTGCTTGTACTAATCCTGTAAAGGCCATGTGTTATAACTTTTGATTTCTCGACAATCGCTTTTTCAATTGTATTTTCAACAGTCTTTTCATTTTCTTTTTGTTTGGGCACGGGTTATGGAGTGACTGTGTTAGGAATTATTGAAAATAATGTAATATTATAGTGAAGTTCCTACTGATAGGTTCCTGCTGTTAGCTATAGTTGTTTCTGCTGATAGTATTATTACTGCTGATAGTTATTGTTTCTGCGGATACTATTATCCGTATTATTAGTATTTAGTTAGGATATGCATGAGTTATATTAGGAAGAGATAATGCATATCTTCTTTACGTTTTGTAATGGGCTGTATTAGGGTTTCTTATATTATAAAAGAAACCTGCGGCTATGAGTTTTGTATGTGCTTGAAAATATTCTTAGTGAATTAATATAGATCCATAGAGGATCAAAGTATTTAGTTGTTATTGCCTTCTTTAACTCTTGTGTTTATATTCTGCGTAAGCATAAGTTTATAAGAGATTCTCCATAGTTTACTTGTGATTACATAAGTATTCTATCAGTTTATTAAAGGCTCAAAAGATCTATCTAGGACTATTCTTACAATTGGTATCAGAGCCTCGTGGCTCTCGATCTAGGGTTTATAAGGTTTCATGTAATTAGGGTTTATGCAGCAGTTTTGAAAAGAAAAGAGGCAGCATGCAAAAAGGGTTGAATTAATTTAGCAAATACTTTGGATCTGAATCTGATTCGTTGTAGCAGACAACGACATCAATTTCTGTACAACAAGGTAATTTTTATTCCTACTCATCGGTACAGATTGTATTTATTCATGCACATTAAATATGTTGGTGGCTATTAATAATCATTGGTTGTTGGTATTCACGTGGGGTACATCACATGACCAACTACATTTGTACTGGTATCGATTCATTTTCATGTCTTCATTGTATTTAATTGATATATTGGGATACAGTTGGTACTGATCACGTGGGATCAATCTTATATGGTTAAACGATTTGTAATTGGTACTGATCCTCTAGTCCCACGATCTCCTATTTGATTGGTTATTGCATTGATGTCGGTGGGGTCACCGCCCATTTGGGTTTATTCGAGTATTGATCCCTCATGATGATCCGATTGGTTGATCATATCAGATCATGGGGTGATCACGTGGTCCCATTTTTACTGCTGATAATGTAAGGGGATAATATTGGTTGACTTATTCAAACGATCTCGTATGACTAGACCAGTGAACCTACGTGATTGGTTCACCTTTTATATCATCTCACGTGATGTTGACAGCAGATTTAATTCACTCGCTGGTCCCCTTTTTAATTAATCCTCTCGTGATTATGTTGTATATTTCCTTGTAGCTGGTATCACGTGGGATTATAAAATTGATGGGACATTGGTTTATATTGGGCGTGTATCTGCTGGTGGTTATCATTCCTGCTGATTGTATTATTTGGTTCTTGCTGGCTTTATTTTTTGGTTCCTACTGATCAGTTTCTGCTGATAGCTTTGATTCCTGCTGATCGGTTTCTGCTGGTAGTATTGGTTTCTGCTGATTAGTTGCTGCTGGTTGTTCTGGAGTTCCTATTGGTTGATCAGATGCGTGTCTTATCATATCACAAAGTGAGCAGAGACACTTTTGAGGTAACTTGTTCGTACATTAATGGTGTGACAAAGACTTGATAAATCTAGCGAAGGGGTGAGATCTACAGACTAAAGGTACTTAATGCGCACATTTGCTAACACTTTAAGGAGTTACGTTGTAGTTCTCAGTGTTAGTGAAGGGGTGTGATCTACAGATTGAAGGTGCTTAATGCTCACATTTGCTATCACTTTAAGGAGTTACATTTGAGAGTTGAGTCACCATGGGGGTATGGCTCTGGTGTGTAACACCCCCAAAATATCGCAGCGAAAGATTGTGTCACTGGGGTGCTACTTCATAATACAAAGTACAAGTTATAGAAAACGACCTCTAAATGAGACGTTTTGAAAAGTTACCATTCGATTAACGAAATCAGAGTTACAAACAATGAGGTCCCAAAGTATAATACATAAATATTTATAAAATGTTTTGAATGGTAAATACGAATGTATAAAGTCTTCAAAACATGTCGTGCGACTCTAAGTTCCATGCAACAACTATCGCCTTATTGATCTGAGATAAACATGCTAAAAAGTGTCAACACAATGGTTGGTGAGTTCATAGAGTTTGTTTAACATGTAAAGCTTTTAAAGAATGTTTACACAGCAAAGGCATTGTAAATCCACTCAGTTCCAAGTTCCGCCCATACAAAACTTGCAACCTGTGTGTTCACAACCCACTGCCAAAATATAGTTTGCACTATACACCGGATTATATTCACCCAAGGTCATGAATCTGGTACACAAGGGCGGGGGCATCTTCCCAAATAGTACTATATTACTCCCAAGGTCATGAATCTGGTACACATGGGCGGGGGCATATACCCAACTTATAGTACTATCAATACCTCTCCGACAGTATAGAGTATTCTGGTGCGTATGTAAATACAATTCATGTATTTAAATTAAGCAAGTAAAGTATTTCCAAGCATGTATAACGAAATCAAGTATAACGTAATCAAGAATAATGCAATCAAGTATAATGCAATCATGTATAATGCAATCAAGTATAATGTTTTGAGTATTTATACAAGTAAAAGCAAGTAGTTGAGCATGTATCTCCCCCAAAGAGTTAAAACAAGTATTAAAAGAGTAGGGGCTATGACTCACGGTAATCCTTAAAAGTTTAGAGTACTTGTGAAAGTAAATGAAAATAGTTGAGCATGTATCTCCCCCAAAAATAATTCAAAACATATAAAAGTAGGGGCTATGAAACTCACCTTAATAAAGGTGATATCAAATGTATAACGAATCGATGGATAAGCCGAGAAACCTCTACGCGCAACCTAGAATATGATGGTGTGTCTTAGTTACTAAAATATCGCTGTGAATGTATAAACATGTCTCATATAGTCATTACATCAATTATGCTTGGATACTTAACATTTGTGAAGTCGTATAAGTGTTTACGTTTCGTTTATTTAAGTTTTCCCCGTCTAAATCTACTCGTTACTTCTAAACCGTAAATGATCACGACTCGGTTTTTATGTCCTTGGAAAGGTAATTGAATGTAATAAACAGATTAGTGGGCCCTACTTCCCTAGAAATTATTCAACTATTGTGAAATTACCAATTTACCCTTGGATGTACTAGTTATTTCAATCAGCAGAAAAATGTCTCACGGTTTTGGTCACAAGTTTAGTTATACAACTCCTTTTAATGCACGGCCAGCGGCCACGTTCAATTTAGGGTGTTAGCTAAAACTTTTATTCTTTGACTAACAAGGGGTTATATGTAATTTTTATGAGTTCTAGCCATTTAAAATCTGTTATTCAGTTTTGGACACGTTTTGCCGTTTTGGCTCTAGTTTATTCATCGGGATGAGTTACGGCATGAGCCACCCGGCGAAACGACCACAAGACATCGATCTATAATCCTATGTTATTACCTAAGTTTCTCAGTTCATGAATTTTTCCCAGTAACTACGTTTACAGCCCCTGTTCAGTTTCTATTTTGCAAAACTAGTCCTATCGACGATTTCTAGTGTTTTAGTTCAATTATCCAAGCACAATCAACCATAATAAGCATATAAAACATATCACATACATGAAATGCTAGTATATACAGTAATAAAATGATAAAATAAGAGTTTGCTTACAATCCTTGTGATGAATACTAACAAGAAACAAGAACTAGGACACTAAAACCTAAATCCTTCCAATATGAACCCGAGCTTCCAAATCCTTAACACACCTTGCTAACCCTTGCTATGCTTGATCTAACCTTGTAAGAACACTTCTAAATCAGCCCTTTTCAGCTTGTGTAGCTCCTAATTCAACCATGGAATCACCAAAAGAACACTAGAACTATGTAGAGAATAACTAGGCCTTGAACTTTGATATATAACTTATAGTTTGAAGATTAAAGAATCATGGTGCTAGAGATTGTGAAGTGAACGACCAAATGAAGGAAAAGAGAGAGTTTTTGTGAGTTTATCTTGATCTTTTATGTTCTTATGAGTCATAAAACAGTTATATAGTCTTGAAATACTTAGTTGTTAAGTTTACTTACATGTATAAGTCTTCCTTTGTAAGTTTTCTAGTCTTATCTTGATGACACATATAGAAACACCCCATATGGTCTAAAATTTCGTTCCATGCCTATCTTGGATGACTAGATATGAGTTTTGATAATATCTTGCTTTTACGGAGTGAGTTTTGGTCCTGTTAATCGCTAACCGTAAGTCGTAAAGTCAAGAAACTTAAAACCGGGTATCCTAATAATATGAATATTATAAATATGTTAAAACTTATAAATATACTCTATTTAAGCATATTAGATGAGTGATAAGTTCTATCGAGTTGCTTAAACACTGCTAAAACTGGAAACGTATGTTTAAAACGCGTAAAACGCAGAACTGGAAAACGTAAATTTCCAAACTTACGAAAATGTCACGGAAGGTGAAAAACTTATATTTCTCTTATTTGTAATGTTTTCGGACATATCGGGATGCCTAAAGGTCGTTTAAACCTAAACGTAAATATCAGACACGGTTTCGTAAAATTTGCAGAAATGACCCGATGAGTGTCAAATTCTCGGATTATTACTAAAATAGGTTAACTTACAAGAATATGAAATAAATTTTTTTGGTGATGAGTAGTAAAAATGAATAGTAAGTGAATAGTAAAAATCAAAAATGGATAGAAATCCTAAAAATGCGAATTGTTACATGGTGGGATTCATCAAATCCGTTGATAGTTGCTCATTTACTAAAAATTAGAGGGTTATCAATGTACCCTCGTCTCGCACACCAAACATTGGCTACTCCATGAGCAAACGGCTCTGGTAAAGCGATATCAAATCCGTTGGATGGTTGAAAATTTGCCAATAAATGGTATGGTATTCAACTCACCATGTCCTCATAGATGAAGAGTTGGCTAGCCCACAAGTTCATGGCTTGTGGTAAAGGCAGTGGAATACCATGGCTAGTCCTGAGTTAACGGCTTTAGGTAAAGAAATCTCAAATCCGTTGATGGTTGTGATGGTTTGCAAAAACCATTAGGGTTTTCCAACATACCATTGATTCACGTTCTAAGTGTTGGACCGGTTATTAGTTCACCAGGGTGATGTCATGATTCCACCAAAGGACTAGCTAGCCTAAGAGTGAGTAGCTACTTGGTAAAGGCTTATCAAATCTACTCAGGGTGCTGTTGCTGCTGGATTCAGATGCTGCTGTTATAGGAATTGCTGTTGGATCCCTGGATTTCATTGTTGCTAGTGGTTTCATTTTTTGTTGCTGCTGGTTACTCTCATTGCTTCGGATGCTACAATATTCAATCCTCTTGCTGTGAAAGATGTATCTAGAAACTTGAAGTTAACCAAGTCAAATTCAAGTTTAGGGGAGGATTGTTAGGAATTATTGAAAATAATGTAATAGTATAGTGCAGTTCCTACTGATAGGTTCCTTCTGTTAATTATAGTTGTTTCTGCTGATAGTGCAGATTCTGCTGATAGTATTATTACTGCTGATAGTTATTGTTTCTGCGGATAGTAGTATCCGTATTATTAGTATTTAGTTAGGATATGCATGAGTTATATTAGGAAGAGATAATGCATATCTTATTCACGTTTTGTAATGGGTTGTATTAGGGTTTCTTATAGTATAAAAGAAACCTGCGGCTATGAGTTTTGTATATGCTTGAAAACATTCTTAGTGAATTAACATAGATCCATAGAGGATCAAAGTATTTAGTTGTTATTGTCTTCTTTAACTCTTGTGTTTATATTCCGCGTAAGCATAAGTTTATAAGAGATTCTCCATAGTTTACTTGTGATTACATAAGTATTCTATCAGTTTATTAAAGGCTCAAAAGATCTATCTAGGACTGTTCCAACAGACTGGTTTTGTCAAATCATTTTTCTCGTTAACTTTTGGAGCGACTTGAGAAATAGACATTTTCGGATTTTCAACCGGTTTTGAAGCATTTGGTTTTTCCGCAGTCAATGATTTTGATAACTTAGTATTCACACTCTTTCTTTTTTTACTTTCCAGCTGAGCTGTGCTTTTTCATGTCCTTGTAGGCACGCTCATACGATAATTTTTTATACTTGCATTCCTCAGTTTTTCGATCAAGTTGTTTAAAGTAGGACACGCTTTCTTTTTCAAGTTTAAGAAGAGCATTTTCATATGTTGAAACAATTTTGGAGGTCTCATACTGGAGTCTTTCATGATCTTCAATAGAATATGTCTGTAATATCGGTAGACATAACTGCTTCGAAGAGGGAATCGTTTAGGTTTTCCAAAACTTTGATATTCTCACGACATTCATTAGCTTTCTTCCCCGGGGATTTGTGGTCCTTGATAAAGTCAATTATTTCCTTTAAAAATTCTTGTTCAAAATGAATTTCCCTCGCATTGATGTTACTCAGAGGAGTAGCAATTTCGGTTTCAAACACCTTTTTCAAGTGTTAACAGTAAGAGTGGTTTTAGATTCAACATTCCTTTGAAGTTGCTCAATTTTAGTTTTAACGTCATTCAGAAATCCTCTTGCAACACTTGTACTAAAAGTATTGTTTGAAGACATTTATTCCATGTTCGAAAGAGATTTGGAAACAACTATTGGTTTTGAAACTTGTTTTGTAACACTTGGGTTTTTGGAAAAATTTGAGTTTTGTTTTTGTGGAACGAAAACAACCTGAAAGTTTGTTAAGCTTGTTATAATCTATTGGTTTTATTTATAAGTTCTTTTGTTTCATCTTTGTTCTACTCTCTTCAGCAAGTTCTATCATATTCTCATAATCATGAACAATGAGAGGATCATGCTTAGCTAACAAAACATTTCCATTATATAAAACATTTTGTTCTTTCTAAGCTTTCTTAAGAATACAAGGATTTTTGTTACCGAGAGCCATTTTTTGTGTTGTATGGTAAAAGGGATCTGTATTACTAGTAAGCATATGAATTGTTTGACTTGAATTACACGTTTTAACAAGCAATTTTCCTATTTGTTAATTTTTTTCATTTTTCTTAATGAGTTCATCAAGAAGTTCATTTTCACGTTTTGAAAAATCCGCTTTCAACTGTTTCTTCTCTTTTTCTATATCAGCACAAGTTGTGTTTTGTTTAGAAAGTTGGTTTTTAAGATCAGAAATTTTCTCGTTTAAGGATTTTATTTTCATGCTTAAATTTACATCAAGTGTGTCATTCTTAATTTGCAATTGTTTTTCTATAAAAACGGAATTTTGATAACCAGCTTCTAATTCCGACTCTCGTTTTTTTTATTGAACTCTAAAACTTTTTCGTGTTCCTTGTACCTCTCAAGCTCAACGGTCAGTTTCTCATTCGCGGCCTTAACTTCGCGATTGACCATTTTCACTTTCTCAATTACAATGCTACAATTATTAAGTGACGATTCAAAAAGCACGTGTTTCCTCATCAGTCTCAGCATTCTGCATAACTGAGCCTCCACTAGGATCCACATCTGGAGTTACATAATTAATATTGCTACTACTCGGCTCATCCAAGTATGTATAATAAATGGGTGCTGGAGTCTCAGAATGTTGTTCCTCATGAGTAGACATATCAAATATAACATTATTATAGCATGGATTGAGTATAGGTACCTCAGAAAGTGCATTTGTGTCATAGACATGAGGTGTGTCAGAATCACTGTTGACTTAGCCTCCTAAAGATTTGCCATAAAGATGCAATTCACATTGATATACTTTCAATCCTCCATGTCATCCGTATAAGCCATAAAATCATGTTCTTCAGCAGTCAACTGAATCCCTGCTTTTTCCATCTATGCCAACAACAATGCTTCCTGAAAATATGTTGCATCCCTCTTTCTTGGCTTAGTAGTGCAGTTCTTCACAATATGACCAAGTCCATGACAGTTGTAACATTTTAGCGGATTACCCTAATTCACATTTCCATAAGTCCCAACTACTAAAGCTGTAACATTCACACTTTGATTAACCACATGTTGATTCCTGACATTCGGAACCCTCTGATTCCCACCTGCCCTGAATTCTGCATCTGATTCCTCATCTGTATTCCCTGAGCATATTCTTGCTGATTCCTAGTAACTTTAACCATTTGTCCTTATTGATCCATATTCAAACCTGGTAGAGAAATCTGCCTATTGCGAGTATTGATAAAATCCTTTTATTGTTGTTAGTTGGTTTGGAGTAACAGAAGTTGAATGCCTTAGATAACATAGCAAAAGCATCTGAAAAAGTAGTAGTACCCTCATCCTATTCGTAATCAGTGTTATCAGGTGCTTGGTATCGTTGTTGTGGAATAACTTGTTGTTGTTGTTGTGGAACAACAGCAGTTTGTTGTTGTGGAATGTATTGTTGTTGCATGTAGTTGTGAGTGGAAGATGTTGGGAATTAAAAGCACAAGTACTAGCTGACTTAGTACTGCCAAGCTTACAGACAAGGACTGCTGAAGATTACACTAACAGTACTAAATGACTTAGTACTGCAAGTACAAATAGTTTGTACTACCTATGAAATATGTACGCTTTTTTTATTTATAGAATAAATATTATGTATATCTTATACGAATAGATTGATAGTTATTTTGTACAGGACTCCTTGTGCTATAAAAGGAGGTCCTAGGTTAGATGTTTAAGTACGTAACTTTGGTTAAGCTTCAAGGTCGTAAACCCTAGTGATAGTTGAAATCACTCGTATTATAATCAATAATATTGGAGCTTTTGGTTATATAATTGTTCAAAACATTGTTTACTGTTTCATTCATTCTAATCTTCTAAAGTATCAAATAGTATATTTCACATACTATATGGTATACACTCAAAGTATCTTCAACACTAGTCTCAAGTTTTTAGATCCTTACAAGTGGTATAAGAGCCTTGGTTTTTGATACTTTTATTTAGAGTATCCTTACTTAATCACTTTGTTTTCCCATCAAGTTAATAGACAAGGAGACTTCACAAAAACAATGATGCTGCAAAGTTACCCATGCTCAAACAGAATGAGTTTGAGATGTGGAGGCTCAGGATTGAGCAATTCATTTTGGTGCTGGATTATAATCTCTAGGAGATTATCGGAAATAGAGACTCTTTCCAGTCTTCTACCACTGAAACAACCCATGAAGGCAAGGTTGTTACTACTCTTAACAAGGCTCCTATTACTGCTTATGAGAAATTAGCAAGGAAGAATGATCTCAAAGCTAGGAGCTTGTTGCTGATGGCTATCCCCAATGAACAAGTACTGGATTCCAGTCAATTTAAGACTGCTAAAACTCTGTTTGAGGCTATTGTCACAAGGTTTGGTGGTAATGAAGCTACCAAGAAAACTCAAAAGACGTTGTTGAAGCAAAATTTTGATAACTTCACTGCAACAAACAATGAATCTCTTGATCATATGTTCAATAGATTGCAGAAGTTAGTCAGCCAACTGACTGTATTGGGTGTCAATATTCCTCAAGAAGACCTCAACTCCAAGTTTCTAAGGAGTTTGTCTGCTGAATGGTACACACATGTAGTTATCTGGAAGAACAAACCAAAGATTGATACCATGACTCTTAATGACTTGTACAACAATTTCAAAATTGTTGAACAGGAAGTTAAGAAGTCTGGAGGCACAAGTTCTAGTTCTGGGAACATGGATTTGTACTTGCTCACAGCAATACCAGTCCTAAAGATGTTAATGTGGCTTTAGGAGTTAGTACTACAAACCCTAAGGTTAGTACTGCTAGTTCACAAACTAGTCCTGCTGGTATTAGTGATACAACCTTCTATGCTTTTCTATCAAGTAAAGCAAATGGATCTTCGCTCTCTCATGAAGATCTTGAGAAACTTGATGATGATAACCTAGAAGAGATGGACATTAAGTGAAATGTTTATGTTCTAAGAATGAGGGCAAAGAGTTTTTGGCAGAGAATAGGGATGAAGATCACCATCGATGGTGATGATACAGCTGGATTCGACAAATCAAAGGTGGAATGCTTCAACTGTCACAAGATGGGGCATTTTGCTAGGGAGTGTAAACGGCCAAAGCAACAGGACAACAAAAGCAGATGGAATAAGAGTCAGAAGGATAGTGGAAAGAAGATAACTAAGGAGGAACCTTCTCCAAAGGATATGGTGGCTATTGATGGTCTTGGCTATGACTGGAGCTTCATGGCTGATGAGGAGGAACCATCAACAGAGGCAGCTATGGTGGCTAATGAGATGGCACTTATGGCTTTCTCTGACTCTGAGGTACATTCAATTAAAAGTTGTTCAAAATCATGTTCTGCCTTAAAAGAATATGAATCTCTTAAACAACAATATGACAATCAGAGAATAAAGCTAAATCTAACCAGTTTTAATCTAGAAAATCATAAAAGAGGTTTAATTGTAGTAGAGGTGCAAATAGTGCATTACAAACAAAATACGTCTTATTTATCTGAAAATATTGTTGTGCTTAAAAGAGAAATTTCTCATAAAGATGTTGAGATAAGTATGCTTAAAGAAGAATTGGAAAAGATAAAGAAAGCTAAAGAAAATATTCAAATCAGTGTAGACACTCTAGAATATACATCTAAAGGGGTTTCTAAAATGCTTGAGTGTCAAATTTTCAATAAAGCTAAGTCTGGAGTAGGTTACAAATCTGTTACACCTCCATTTAGAGGTGTTCCTTCACCTCCAAGTATTGACTTAGAGCACACTGGTTTGGAAGAGTTTAAAGAGCCAACATTTGAATATGAACCTAGTACTAAAGAAAATGTGAGTCTAGAAAAGTCTGAGGTCAATGAAGCTTTTGAAAGAGATAGTAATACCTCATTGGTTGAGGAAAATAAGTCTGTGGTAAAAGTAAATGAGGAAGTAGTTAGAACTGCTAGTGCTTAAAAAGAAACTGCTAAGCCTAAAGTTGAAACTGTTAAAAATAAGAAGGAAGTAAAACAAGATAGGCCAACAGTTAGATATGCAAAGTTGTATAGGACAACTAGTAGGTCTCCACAGCCTAGGGGAAATTAGAGAAACTGGAATAATCTAAAATCCCAACAACTAGGCATTGAGTTTGTTATGTGTAATAAAGCTTGCTATGTTTGTGATAGTTTTGACCATTTGCAGGCTGTGACAACTGGTAAATTTCGAAAACTATTTTTAAATACCACACTATTTCAAATTTTAGCAAGTTAAACTATCGACTATAAACTCTTGATATTTTGCGAAACCATTCGGTGATTAGACTTTGTTTGTGACATTAGACTAGGCACTACTAGACCTTGGCACTAGGAAAAACCAATTAATTGAGAAAACATGAGAAAACCACTCGTTTAATTCCATAAGCATATTTGTGACCGGTTTTATTGGAAAAACATAATTAAATCTATTGGTGCACTCGAGAGGAACTTGTTAGACTTTTAATTTATATATTTGAGCTCGGGATTAGAGGAATCGGGGAACTTTAGAAAAATTGCGGTTTGGCCCTCGTGGTTTTATGTTGGCCGCGCCCCACTTACACACCATTTTGAAAATGTGTCAAATTTTAAGGGTAAATTACATAAATTCGTCCTAGGTGGTATATCACCCACCTCACCACACATACAAACATAAAAACACACATTATTACCACCACTTTCATCTTTCTCTCTCGCTCTCTTCCAACCCTAGCCGCCGGCCACACCATTCTGCCACCACCACAGCCACACTGCCACCTCCACAACCACACCACCACCTTCAAAACACTCCCCTCATCCTCCTCTACCAGATCCCTAAGGTTACGCGCCACCAAACCCTCCCCTCCCCTCTCGAAAATTATACACGCACCACCAATAGCCACCACAACTCCACCACCATCAATTTTGACGTGATAAATCGAAGGTAGGTTTGAAAAATAACGAGTTTGGCTCTTTTTTGTTGGTAACTCATGGTGAGTCACGAGTTGACTCACCAACTCGTTGGGTTTGACATATAAAAACATGGGGAAATGATTCTTGTTAAATATAAATGCGTATAATCATGTTGGTATCCTAGTTGTGTCGTGTTTGTTTGTCGTGTGTGTCGTGGCATCCAAGCCGAGAGCTTTGGCTCTCGGTGAGGGTTGTTTGGTTAATTTATTTCTTGAATATTGATGCTACTTTTCTTGTTATTATTGTTGTGTTTCGGGTTTCGGGTGAAAACCCACATGGTGATGATAACTTGGAATATTGGAGGTTGATTTTGGGTTGGTTTTTGTTGATGTCGAATGAGGACAAGGCCTCGAAGGGGCGTTTCGATTGTTGGTTGTCAAGAGTTGTGGGTCGAGACCCTCAAGGTCTCGACAACTTTGTTGGAGGAATTGATATATTGTTGTGTTGTTGTTTTGGACTTGAAATGGGATTTGAATAGATATGACGGAGGATAGGTTAGACGTGAGTCGTAGACGACCACGTGAAGTTGAAGTTGTGATATTGGGACTTGGCGTTATTGACTTATATTATACTTGTGAGCTTTGAGCCAAGTTGGTTTCATGTTGACTTTTTAGTCTTCTTTGACCCGACAAGGCCGTGACATCGACTTTATTTGAATATTGGACTTGATACAAATTGATAAGTCGAGAAGTTATGACTCGGACTTGTGACTCGAAACAAATAGTAACTCCAATAACAATAAACATGACGATAACGTAAACTATATATAATAAATGGTTTTTCCTAATAGAAACAAGTATATAATACTTGTTATAAACTCTTTTGTAATAAAACGGAAAAAGAGGAATATAATTAATAACGAGGGAGTTACTTAATGTTTTGAGGGCACGCAAAACTAGAAATGCCTTGAACATTAATTGGATATCATTAATTGCTAGTCACGGATATTTGGAGTTAATAAACTTTACTTACCTAACTAATGAACTTATTGGGTTGACGAACCAAGTGAGACCTCGTTAGTTATGTCGGGAGAGTTTAGTAATGTAACATATTGGATTTCACAAACACACTAAACCCTAATCATAAGTAGGCGAATAATATGTTTTAGAGAGAGAAAGTGGGATATTCTAGAAAGAGAAACTTGTGGAATGTTAGATTCCCAAAATGAACATCCAACCCTCTACCTTGCAAGGTAGAGGGTATTTATAGGTTTCAAACTAAACGACCTCCTGACGGCCTGTGGATCAGGTATACAATGGGTAAAGACCCGTCCTTCCTCCACGGTGTTGCACTAAACTAACTAAGAAACTACTTAATAACGTAAATAACGACAAGTCTACGAGCTAACTTAGGCTAGATAACATTTGGGGTGACCGACTCTTTAACTTATGGAATTTCCAATTCCTAACAATCTCCCCCTAAGGGAGGTCACCCCATAAATTACATTGTGAATCCTAGCTCTCTAATAAATCTTCAGTCTTGAGCTCGTAGACTTCTCTTCAACAAAGTATTCAAACTATGTGCATCTGTGGAGATTACATCATTGAACAACTGTAATGAATATTTCGTGGAGGTTGAAAGTCTGATCCACTATGATAACCTTTGAGCATTATAAGAGATCATCAGCCACAGTAAAGCTCAGCTTCATACATTGAAGTGTTGCCAGAATATGAAAAATGACAAATTGGACCGACATGCTCACATTCTGGATCATGAAATCTTCTCATCAGAGTAGCGGAAGCTTTTGTTGATTCATGATATTGGCAACAGCATAGCAGAAGCATGGAGTGAAAATATCAGAGTCATTGATGCACTAATCATGATTTCTTTCGAAATGAATGTGTGAGTGAGCATGCGGCTATGGATTGACCGCTTCATTCTGATCAGCTGCAAACGTAGGGCGTACCTGCATAAAACATTTAGCAATAAAGCGCACGAAAGTGTCTTTGATCACTTTCGTTGAATTGAGGTACACGGCCCACGGTTCCCCGTTGATCAGTACACGTACTGCCTGTGATCAGGTATAACTCTGAAGAATTTCCTTGACAGGGTTTCGCAGCTGCTCTAGCTGTTCTCAAACCGGAACGTCTCAAAGAAGACAACACAGAGTGAGTGAACCAGCGAATAGAGATTCACTGATTGATGAAAAGAGATTTGACAAAACTATCGTGTATTGCTCAATAGAAATTGTTTTTGCAATACAACGAAGGTTTTAATGAAAATCAATTATCAATCATAAACACCTTTTGATTTGAAATATTCGTACACGGTCGATGTGCTAAAGAAAAGAGTTTTTAAGCACAATGACCGGTTTTTCAAAGGTATCCGTCAATCCATAACCTGAACCAGGATTGATTCAAAAGATTGAATCACCCCATTGTTTCTGTTCAGTTGTCACATGGTTGATCTATAGAATAGATCTCACATGCCACCTACCAGGAGCTTGTTTGATGTTGGCTCCAGAAGGCTTTCCATCTTCATTGTAAATATGTTTGCATATCACTCGAATGTTCTGGCAATACCACAAGGATAATGCGTAGGACTCAAGATATAATCTCTCTTTCCACATTGTGTGAAACAGAGAGTCTTCATTGAAAGTGTCCTAATGAGATTTATTGATGATCTCGTGGCTCTAGACTCAATTTGTGCATATTTGGATCCTATTTCGGAGACTAGGGAGAGGGTCTCCTTCTTCAATATCAACAATCTCTAAGAGAAAGTCGATAGATAATGTCGGTTCCCCGTGAGAATGAAACAAGCCCTTTTAAGAGGAACTTGAGTGGTTTGGGAAGTTGAAGTGCAGTGCGTCACTGGGTCCATGACGTCTTGTCTTCAATACCGATGTTACTTTGGTAACCACCAGTAGAATATGAATTGAACCCGGTATCTGCCCTAAGGTTGAATAATTGGAGGGCTATTTGTTTTCACCCTTTTCTCATTCAATTCTTTTTCATTCTTCAACCCCTTCAGTGCTTACCGAGACTTCATAACTAGAACCTTGTTGGGTTTATTCCATTACTAGCTCGGTCTCAGTCCGCACTCTTCCCATATCTCATTTTTCTCCTTTTTTTCAATATACCTAAGGACTTCTACACTATCTAGTGGATTGTCCCTCGGTAGATCCCTCCGGTTCTGGCGGATCATGGGAACAAATACTTAACCTTATCATCCTTATATCACCATACATAAAGTAAAGTTGGTCGGTCTATTTGGTATTGTTCATCTGCCATTGGAACCAATTGAAAACCATTTGAAAATCAATCCAGATACTTGTGATATATTATCAAAACATTTTGTACCTGAATTGTTTTTGATATTTTTAGAACAAGAGCTACCCCTCAACATGTGCTTCATGTATTTGAAATCTTTTGGCACACGGAGGAAAGAGAAAGAAATAACTTCTTTGAGTTTCATTTTCTAAAAGATATCAACATCACTTCCCTAATTAAATCAAGTAGATAAAGCATTTTTGGGAAGGATGAGGTTTTCAAAAGTTTGCTCCCCCTCAATATGTGCCTTGAGGTTTGAAAGAGTTTTGCACATACAAGAGGGAACCTGCACATTGATCACACCGCCATACAGAAACCAAATGAAAATCAATCAAGGTATTTTATGATGAAACATATAACTCTTTGTACCTTGAAGGTTTCTTTTCGATTTGAAATGCTCCCCCTTAATATATGCTTTGAGATTTGAAAAATAATTTAGCATATATGAGAGAGCAGTATGCACATTGAAATGGTCATCTTTTATCATCTTTCATATTTATATCACATTTTCTCCCCCGATCAAAAATTTCAAATCCTTTGAGATTTTGGATCTCAAGTGATTTAAATATGTATGAAACAAAACATTTGTTGGAGAAAAATGTGTCTGGTTTAATAAGATTGAAGTGGACAAGACTGAAGTTCCCTTTTTATACATAAGGGAAACCACAACACACAACCTAGCACTATTACATACATTATAGTTGTTTATCGACTGTTTACCACAAAATACACATAAATAATACAAAACAGAGACTACTTCCGGAAGATGACTTCACTCAGTTCTTTGAAGTAGTTTGTAATGACCATCACGAAGTCTGCCACCAACAAAACTTTCAAGGTTGCGGAAGATCATTCGAGTCTTAATTCTTCGCCTGATCGCAACAATGAAATCTTCACACCTTTTCAAGTCATCATCAGTCCAGAATTTTGTTTTGTTCCATGGCCTCATATCAATTCTGATTTCTTTCACTCTGGAGTTCAACTCTTCTTCAACCATCTTGAGAGTACCATCACTGAATTTGTAGAGCTCGCACAATCTCATCAACATACGAGTTCCATACCTGTCGTGGAAGAGGACGGCTCTGGGGGTGTCAAGCACTCGGTGGTCGTGACGAAATTCTTGTCCTTTGGTATCCCATTGTGGCCTTGTTAAATTGACTCGAGTCTGGTAGCTTTCTATCCCAAGCTGAAAGTCCTCAACCCGTTTTTGGATGACTAAGCCTCTAATCCAAAGAATGACAGCAGCAGATAGAGCTTTCTTTTCACGAACTGGTAGGTGTTCAAGGTGTCCTTGAAGATTCAGAAGATACATATCTTCAAAGTCATTTGGCAGGAGATGTTTAAAGTCGTTTTCTTCAATAATATATTCTTTCTGGTCTGCTCTTTTAAGAATGATCTTCTTCAAATACTCATAGCCATAGATTGGGAAGACCTCTACTCGAACAACACTTAAAATTCTTAGCTTGGATCGAACATCTTTGCGACTCTTTTTAGCTGCATGTCTCTCAATGTAGAAATTCTTCTTCTTGAACCACCAATGAGAGATTCCGTACGAAGCCTCGATGTCATATTCTTGTTCTTTGTATGCCCAGAATTGATCAGGAACCATTTGTTCAAGACCCTGATCATAGTAGGTAGCAGCTTTCATCTTTGAGATTGATAAGGTTGGTATTCTTTCAGTAGAATGGCCACAAAGATAGTCTAGGTCATGGTTGAAGAAGAACTCAGACTGAATAGTAATTTGTCCAGGTTCACCACCGAGCGGAAGAGGCATGTTCACATTGAATCGACTAATCTGCTCACTGATTTAATCATTCAGCATCTTATGACATTCTTCCATTTGGTATTGGAGCTGATTAGCATCAGAGTGAAACACCTTGACAATTTCATAAGCTGGTCCTTCAAGATCCTTTGGAGTGATGGACGTGATTTTCTTCTGTTCACAAAACCACTTAATGAAGCTGCCCATATCACTAGTGACATGAAGGAGAGATTCTTCATCTGGGGTTTCATAGATGGTAGAGATTGTTGTAGCCCAGTTGTTGTCAGGGATCATCGAGTTAGACTCTGGTATAGACCACGAAGGTTTTGGAGTAAGAGGTCTCTCCTCAATGATACAGCTTTGAATTGTGTCCCTTGAAGGTGCAACTCTGGAAGTGTTAGTGCGTTTACCTGCCACGTATGCATCAAACCAATCTTCTTCTGATGGCTTGGGAATATGCTTGGTGGATTCATCATCTTCATCAGATTCTGACTCTGCCATGACATACGACTCTTCATGAACCATTTGATCTTCAGGAACTGAAGATACTGTGGGTGTGAACCTTGAATCAACCGTTGTCCAAGGAGCAGATTTCTTCTTAGTTCCCTATTCTCCGGTAGGACTAGATTGATTGGAAGGCTTTGGTGATGATGATGGTGGTTGTTGTGGAGGTGTAGTAGTTGTTCCTGAAGATCCACCAGTACCAGAAGCTCCAGCTCCTCCAGTTGGAGGTGGTGGCTTGGGACCTCCAGACTTATCAGTAGGTTTCTCTGGAACAGTCTTTCTTTTCTTTTTCCTTTCTTGTACATCCTTCACAAACTGCTGATGATTATCAAGTCTCATCGATACCTTGAGTGCTTCGTACAATTTCTTATGAGTATCGATCAAATGCTCTCCTTCATCATACATTCTTTCAGAGATAGCTGATCTCATATCAGAGATTGGCAATTCTTTAAATCGTTGAAGTAATGGAGCTTTCATTGCCCATTCAACTGCATCTTTGATATCAGCTTCTACTGCCTTTGTAATAGCCTCGTCAATTTTAAAATTCTCTAGCTTTTTGACACAACCATCAAGATTTTTAAATGCGATGGGAAAATCCTTCTCAATGGTTGCAATACGTGTCAAAGCCTCTCCAAGTAATTGTTCAGTAGATTTGACTGTAGGCGGTGAAGCAGGATGTGGTGAAGCAGGAGGAGTATCTGTGTCAGAGACTGTAACCACTGGTTCAAGTGATTGATCATTAGAAGGATTAGGTGGTGGAAGTTCGGTTTCAAGAGGAGCAGACATAGGAGGGATGGTTGATGTGTCTTGCTGAATGTTGACATTAAACATGGACTCTACTTCTTCCTTGTCATTACCTTGCTTGACAGTCTCTGTGTCCGTGGATTGGTCGATAAAGAACTGATCCCCGAAAGAGAAGTCTGTATCTAGATTCTTCAATGATGGTAGAGAATCAGAAGACATATTAGGTTCTTCCAAGTGCCTGGACTCATCAGATTTTGACGCAAGGTTCTCCTATGGGTCTGGCTGTATCTCTTTATCAATATTTTGATCGGACAGGGTATTACATGGAGCAAGAGTTTCCTTTTATGTTTTGGGTACTTTTTCCAACCCCGATTGTTCTTGACCTAAAGAAGATACACTTCTTTTCTTCAGTTCATATTGATTGGTAGTTCTTGATGGAGAAGAAGAGATTGTTAGAAGCATGCGTGCGACTTGTTCGGTTTCACCACTGACAATCCCTTTTCCTTTGTCTTGAGTGATTGGAGTTGTATGGCTCTGCTCTGGTTCAGGATCTCTAAACATAATACCTCCAACTGGTGTACTCATGTTCTGACTTTCTAGGCTTTGCTTGATTCCAAGTTGCAGAGCTGCATCATCTTCATCAGTCAACCTCATATTACTCCTTGAAACCTCAATTTCCATAACATTATCTTTTTCCACTTCCTTCTTCTTTCTTTTCTGCTTCTGGGTGGTGCTGTCAGAAGTTTGTGATTTATCACGTCTCCTTTTTGGTAGCTCAGCATATGAAGCCTTTGAAATCTTTGAGCCAGAACCAGACTTAGCAGCTTTGGGTTGTGGTTGAGTGGGAGAGACATAAACTTCATCACTGGATCTGGAAGCTTTTTTCTTGAACAGTTTGAAATGATCCGTCTTCTTAATATCTTCAGTGAGAAGAGAGTCAGGAATCGGTAGTCCAAAGATTTCTTTATTCGCTCCACTGGGAATATATTTGAGATTGCCCAGAACAAATTCATCCTCAGCATTATGTAGTTCTGATTCAATCCTTGGGTTGAAGTTGTGAGTCTGTTGCAGGTACTGGATAACAAGCTTCGAAAATCTGATGCTAGGAATCACAAGTTTGTTCAGTTTCTTTCGTCCATGAGCTTTATTCTATCAGAAATGAATGTGTTCATTGACAGCGAAAATTCTTCCCAGATACGTTCTGAGACATTCACATTCACACCACTGACAATACCCCATAGGATTTGCAAGATGGGAATTCTCACTTTATCAAACCCTGATGTTTTGCCAGATAAGCACAAGTTGAGAACTGTTGTCATTGCTCTCCAGGGTTGATACATGTGTCCGGTGATGATGTCAGAAGCCCTTGTTATGCTAGTCTGATATCCCAAACCAATTAGAAAGACTATTAGGTCTTCAGCACTGGGTGGTGGTTCAGATCGTATGATGGGGTTACAGGGAGTGATTCCTAGGGCCTTGCTAAGAATGTTAGAATCAATCACAAATTCCCTATCATCCAGTTTGCATGAATATTTAGATGTGATTTTGTCCCATTCAAGGGTGTTCCAGAATTGTTGTATGTAAATGGAGGGAATTGTGCATTGCTTTGTTAGTGCACCGAAGAAGTTTGTGTTTTTGAGGATATCAATAGACACTTTGAGGATAGGATTTTGTTGCAGCTTTTGTAAGTCCACATAACAATTACTTTTTCCAATTTCTGCCCATTGACTTTTAGGAAGGATTTATTCGTCTGAGAGGACATTGGGTGGTGCAGACGAATTAATGTTCTCAGCTGAGGTTGTGTTTGTCATTGAAGATCTGAAGATACAATACAACCAACAACAATGATTGGGAACAAGTTAGATTATAAATGGTTAGTTAGACAACATTGAATACACCCTTATGTCATAAACACACAAACTTAGAAGCTCAGACAGGGTTCCCATAAGCATATTGAGAAAGATTGAGTGGCATTAGCAAGATTTTAAGGTTAAAGACTCCATTTGATACAGTTTTCACGAGACGAGTTGTTTTGGAATTAAAAGGTTAAAAAGCACATTTGCTAAGAAATAATGTCATGAAACAAGATACAAATGTAGAAGTGATATAACAGTTTGTATGAAACAAGTTGTAATATTAAGTTGCTACAAGGGAATCCTGAATCAAGATTGTAAGCATGAGATAATCCTAGCAATTTGCCTTAACACATTTTAATAACCCTAGTCGCCATATGAAAAATAAACCAATTAAGTCGCTAATCATAAATGGACAAGTCGCTAAACAGGGCTAAGTCGCTACATGAACACTTACTGTGTCGCTAACTTGTAAATACAAGTCGCCATCAACAGTAACACAGCCAAGTCGCTACATATCAGTTCACTAAGTCGCTACAATTACTAAGTCGCTAACTTGTAAAGACAAGTCGCCATCAACAGTAATACTGCTAAGTCACTACAAATTAGTTAACTAAGTCGCTAATATTACTAAGTCGCTAACTTGAACGCACATAAAAGTAACAACTCGCCACGATGAACTTGTACACTAACTCACTACCAAGAACATTGCTAAGTCGCCATCAAGAACATATTTTACGCAACAGACAATCATCACCAATCAAACAATCATTCAACACCATTACAAGGGCACACATAACAAGCTATCTAGAACGGTTACAAATAAACATTTAACACACTTGAAATCGACAAATAACATCAAACTCAACACATTCAATGGCACCCAATTGATGCAATAAAAAAAACCATTAATACATTCCAATAAAAACCTAAACGACCATTATACACAAGAAAAATGATTCCATAAGAGCATATTCATTAGCAAACCTACGTGGGAATCAAGTGACACGGATCAAATGCTCGGAGTGATCTGTGTAAAAAGTTGTGTTAGACTAGCATCTAAGACATATGATTGAGAGCAAAGAGTGAAAAATGCAAATCATACCACTTCTAAGTCGCTAGCTTGAATAATTAAGGAGAGAGAAAGAGAGAAAGTAAGGTTTTTAAGTTTTTGAAAAACAAAAAAATGGTAAGTCGCTAGGGTAAGTAGAAGAGATTAACCAAGAATACCAAGTCGTCACTTTCGGTCCATGTGATTTAGTGATTTGTTTAGCAACTCGCTATCAAAGGATTTTAATAAAGTTGCTATCTTATCATATTATGTATAGTAGACATTTACAATCCATGGACTTATCAGATAGCATACTAACACAGATAAGCACACTAACACAATGAACACTAACACAATGAGCACCATGAAACAAATAAGCATTCAATACATGGGTACACAAAGATCACCACAAAGGCAAGACAAGACAACAACCTGCAACTGAGCACACACCATAACCAGCACTGACGCATATATAAACAAGATATCTTGAAAAAATCTCCCCCTCAATCAATGTCAACAAAGACCATTGATTGACTTTAACCACCCATTTTAAAATATAGAATATATCAGTTGTTCGAACTTCATCTATGATCCCGTATCATTATTGAATGACATTTCTAGGACCGTAGATGTTATCGATAACAAAGAATATATCCTTTATTAGATGGAGGTAAATGACTAAAATTATGAACTTAAAAGAATGAAATATTTAAACAGTATAAAACCAAAATGTATAAAATGTATTTAAAAAGAATTTATTATTATTTTTATTTATTTATTTATTTTTTTTAAAGAATTGAATTTTTTTAAGTATTAAACAAAAATTAATTTAATTTTTTTTTAAACTTGATTTGTACACAGATATATAAGAGAGAGTTCTGATTCAAGATGAATAGGAGTCAAAGTAAGAGGTACATCAATTCTGGCATGCTATAGCTCCTGAATGAGCTAAATTCATTTCTGATGGAAACCAAGTCATGAAGTTCCTGATTGAATTGAGCATTGTACCTGAAAAAGACTGAGAGCACATTGTACTAGAAGCACATGTATAATTGCAACTGGATGGGTTAGTGACATGAATAATCTCACTATTGGATGTAACACAGTTTAATATAGACGTATCATTATTAGAGATCCTTTTAGGCTCAATATACTTGAAGAGTTTTCCTGTGGGCATCCACTTAAGGCAAGATCTAGGTATGTAAGTCCGTTTGGATTCTGTGAACTTAAATAATCTGCCAGTGGGAATCCATTTGAAGCAGCTACTAGTAGATTTGTATGTGTGTACTTCCCTGTTTTGACTATTTGTCCTTTTGTGATTAGTATGTTTCTTAGGGGATTGATCAGCCAAATGATGTTTCTTATGAGAGCTAGTCATACTTCTAGTATTTCTGAACTTTGAGCTTTGAACATTTACAGAGGGTTTGAGATTCATCATATCGGAACGAAGTAATGAAGTGACTGGTTTGAGCTTTGAACTTCTAGTATTTCTAAACTTTGCATCATTTGTCAATATTAAGAGTGACTTATCAGAGTTGTTTTGATTAAAAGATGTTGAATCATTTACTGTAGAGCATTCTGGGAAGCATCCTGTTTCATTATTCTGTGAGGTATCATAGAGTGCAAGTACTTTGGTGATTAAAGGATCAGTGATATAAGACATTGTGTTGATGAATGTGTTTATGGATATTAGATATAAGTAACTTGCTTCACTTCACCAAGGTATTAAAATCCAAGTCGCTAAGTACCAAGTAGCTAAGAGTTTAACAGTAAGTCGCTAATAACTAAGTCGCTACCAATTTTGGCACCAAGTCGCTAGCAAAATTTTGACATCAGGTCGCTATGCACCAAGTCTCTAAGTTGTCAAGTCGCTAAAGAGCAACTCGCTAAGCACCAAATCGCTAACACCAAGTCGCTAACAAATTGAAGTGCAAGTCGCTAGCTTTCACCAAGTCGCTACCCGTAGTGGAGAGTCCACTAAGTGTACTATTTGTCGGCTTGTCTCGCTAAGTCCTTGAACTACAACTCGCTACCAAATTACAAAGCAAGTCGCTAGCAAGAAAACTTATCCGTGGCTCAAGTCGCTAGCTAGAAAAACACATAAACACCACTTTTCAATCCAAAAACAGCCCAACCACGATGATTCAAGCTTACCAAATCAAAACCCAAGAACATACAATGATTCTAAACACAAAACTACACCCAAGATTCAAACTTTAACACTAGAAATGATCCAAATGATGCAAAAACCACAAAACATTTTCAAACTCTAAAACCACCTAAAAGTCACTAGAAATCCAAAGATATGTAAGAGATGATCAAACCATGGCTCTTGATACCATTTGTAACATATTGGATTTCACAAACACACTAAACCATAATCATAAGTAGGCGAATAATATGTTTTAGAGAGAGAAAGTGGGATATTCTTGAAAGAGAAACTTGTGGAATGTTAGATTCCCAAAATGAACATCCAACCCTCTACCTTGCAAGGTAGAGGGTATTTATAGGTTACAAACTAAACGACCTCCTGATGGCCTGTGGATCAGGTATACAATGGGTAAAGACCCGTCCTTCCTCCACGGTGTTGCAGTAAACTAACTAAGAAACTACTTAATAACGTAAATAACGACAAGTCTACGAGCTAACTTAGGCTAGATAACATTTGGGGTGACCGACTCTTTAACTTATGGAATTTCCAATTCCTAACAAGTAATGACCACTTATCCTATGACGCCCTAGGACGTGGTATAGTTTTGGAATAATAAGCAAGGCAAATATATCGTAAGGTTTATCGAATTGACGATTTCGATAAGTCTTGACAATATATTCAAGAGACTTATTAGACTACGACTTGACACATAGATTTGTTGTGATCTTTCTTTGTTGAGTACTTGAGTAGCGTGCGTACACATGAATCTTGTTGAGTCGACACCACACACACGTGGATACCAAACACTAGAAAATTGTTTTGGAGAAAGAGGTTTTGGGAATAAAAACTGGATTATATTCGGGATTCGGAACTATTGATTGGAGTCATAATCTAAGCAAGTCTATGGTTTTAGGTCGTGCCGAGTTAGTTGTTGCTGATTTTTGATAGTCGATACTCTTCTTGTTCCTGTTGATTCTTGTGCATTTCGCTGGACTAACTTGAGTTTCATAGCCCCACTTTTATTCGCGCTTGTTTATAAATTCTTCAGGGACAAGCATGCTCTTGTTTGATTGGACCTTTTTATTAAAATATGCTTTGTTTTCGCTTATTACGAAGTCTAGGCTAGGTTTTAGCCTCACTATATCTTGCCAATAGTTAGGTCTTTTATTCATGTTGTAGGTAGATCTATCGTTGTTGACCGCCCCGTCTTGGACTTGTTTTCCCGACTTGCCAGGGTGGCACCTGGATTTGTGGTTGCAAAATTTGCCATGATGTATAACATCTTTGTTTGGTTTTGGGTTTTGGAGATGATGATTGCTTATGCTATGACTTACTTGCGCAATAAGATATTTTCACTATTTGGTCCATTACTATGTTATTTACTTAAACCTATGAACTCACCAGCTTTTTGCTGACCTCTTTAGCATGTCTTTCTCAGGTATTTGATGTGTTTAGGCTTGGGTAGTTATTTTAGGAGGCGCTTGGAGGCATTGGCATGGTCATGGATTAGTTCGACTTTGATGTTTAACTTGGACCGCTTTTATGAAATTCTTTTAATGGGCTTACTCTCGTACTTTGAATAAACGTAAAACTTAATTACTATCTTTGACAATGTTTTTATATTATGGATGAGCTATTCTACTTCGCTATACTTGTTCTCGTATGCCACTTCCCGTAGCACCCCAATGCTAGTAAGTCTTCCGCTGAACCGTATTTTGGGGGTGTTACAAATTGGTATCAAGAGCCCAAGTTATAGAGAACTAGGTACTTATCAAAACCTAGACTATAACCACTTTTCAAAATTTAATCCAATGACTGTCGCGTGCCTGCCTGCCAAGATGAAGCCTAAGGTTTACGAGTTTAAACTTATGTGGTATTTACATGCTATTACTTTTGCTAAATATCTGTGATATATTTATTTTAGTAGACTTTGATATTTTTGGGATTTGCGTTAGTACGAGACCTTTTGTATTCGTTGACCTCATTAAAACACCATTGTCATAGCTATGCCTTCTTTCAATATCACCGAGGACATCCTTTCCGCTGGCTCTCGACCAGCTTCACCTATGTCGGGGATGGACCCGAGAGACCCGTATGTCATGCAAGACATGCACCGCCATTGACAAATGGGACTACTTCGGGCCCTTCTTCATCTGTTTGTGGTTCTCTTGCTTCTCTCATGATATGTTCACCTGCACAACCACCTTCTGGTTTCACACGACATATTGCTATACCTCACCCTATGACACTTTGCTGTACTGCACGCATATCCGTACGTTCATCTACCTTACCTTCTTTCCGCGTTACTGTTCACTCTCCTCTATCCCTTACACCCTCTACCTCTTCATTTCAGATACCTTGTGCATCGTCTTCTGCACCTAGTGATTCGTCACCACCTTTATCTCCCGACTCTCCGCCTGTTCGAAGGCGTCAACTTCGCATGTCGTATGAAGAAGAAGACCCCGAGGAAGACCCTCTAGAGGAGGAAGATACTCAAGAGAAGGAAGATCCGGGAGAAGAGTCTTATGGGGAAGATGATCCCGAGGAGGAGCCTCAAGAAGATGTGGAGCGTGAGCCTCAAGGGATTATGGAGGATTTGGAGGAGTATGAGTTGGACGATGATGTCGATGAGCCTATGACAGGGCTTGCTTCCCTAGAGTCAGAGGTGGATTGGATTGATCCTGACTCTCCCAATGCAGGTCCTACTGTGGAGCACTTAGGTGCTATGGCGACCCAGTTGGGCATGCATGAGGAGGCTCTTGAGAGTATTACTGAGCAGTTGATTGGGGTGACAGCAGAGCGTTTGGGGAAGCTTGAGATCGATGTGAGCATGTTAAAGGAGAGGTCTGCCACCCTGAGGAGAGATCTACAGAGGATGGATGATTGGGTTAGAGCAGCAGACCGGACCCTTTAGACTGCTAGAGAGTATGATCAGGTGATGTGGAGGTATCAGTCTGAGACAGAGTCTCAGGGCTCATACCTTATGAGGAGGAGTCATGAGGATGGTGTTGAGATGGCTGCGATTAGGAGGAGGTTGGATGATTTAGAGCATTCTTTCCGAGATATTCTTTTCGGACCATGAGTAGTAGTATGGGCTAGTGTTTTCGTGTACCACTCCTTATCTTTATGTATTTCGCACTCTCTCGTTCTTGTTCCCGCTTTTCGCCATTGTATGGCTTGTACTTAAAAAACCTTGTTTTGAGTTCTATGAGATATTAAATGGAGTTTGGTTTTGTTATGAGCTATGTTTTTATCGATCATTGTTGGTTGTTGGTGTGATATTGTGTTCTCTTTTATTGCCTCTATCCTTGTGTACTGTTACTCTTCTATTTTGATCTCAATATTATCATGTCTCTGTGATCCAGATCAATGGATCAAACTCGTAGGGCAACCCGGAACGCACGAGTGACAGCAGTTGCTGCTACTGGCACTACCAGCCGACGTGGTCGATCTTCTGTCCGATTTGCTAATAATCCAAACACCACTAACTAAGGCAACGTCAATCCGGTTGGTGAAAATCTGAATGTCGAAATTCCTACTCCACCGGCTCCTATAACTGATCAAGCTTTGATCGATTAACTTGTGGCTTAACGTGTAGCTGAGATCCTTGCTGAGCCAAATCATCCAAATGCTATGGCTGGAACTCTTAGGCCTACTGGTAGTAACCGTGGGTGTACTTACAAGGAGTTCCGAAGCTGTATGCCTACTGAATACGGCGATACTGAGGGAGTTGTTGTGTTGACGCGTTTGTTGGAGAAGATGGAGACCGTGTTTAAGGTTTGTAGTTGCGATGAAGAATCGAAAGTGATGTTTGCTTCGTTTACCTTGAAGGATGAGGCGTTGACTTGGTGGAGCACCTACCTCAAGTCAGTTGGTATTGATGTGGCTTGTGCTATGCCTTGGGAGGAGTTCAAGGCAATGCTCATCAAGAACTATTGTCCTCGTAAAAAAGTGAAGAAGTTGGAGTTTGAATTCTGGAATCAAAAAGTGAAGGGCACTGATATGCCAGCTTACACTCGTCGTTTCCAAGAATTGGCACTGCTATGTCCAGAGATGGTCCGCATTGAGACGCTTAAGATTGAGCGTTACACTGTTGGACTCCCGCCATCTACTAGGAATGATGTGATCTCTTCGAAACCCACTAATCTTCAAGAGACCATCATTTTGGCTCATAGCTTGATGGATTTGGTGATTCGCGACAATGTTGGGGGTAGATTTGATAACAAGAGGAAGTGGGAAGATTACTCGAAGGGAAGGTACCCTAACAAGCGACAGGAGACTGCTAGAGCTTACGTTATAGGGTCTGGAGAGAAGAAGGCTTATGCCGGAAATCAACCCTATTGTAACAAATGTATGCTCCATCATCATGGACAGTGTACCGTGGTGTGTCGTTCATGTTCAAAGGTAGGACACCTGGCTAGAGACTGTAAGTCTAAGACTCTTGCTATGGTTCAAGCAACCCCTGGGTCAGATGGGAAGGCTAATGTTACTTGTTTCGGGTGGGGGAAGAAAGAACACTATAAGAATGAGTGTCGAGAACCATGGAATCGTGAGAACCCTGGAAGTGGAGGAAGCCAAGCGAATCGTGGAGCGAGTGGCAACAAGGGAAATCAGGGTACTGGGAAGCTAAAGGAAGAGCGTATGTGGTTAAAGAAAAGATATTCAAAGAGGACTCGGCCGTCGTTACGGGTACGTTCCTTCTCAATAACCATTACGCTTATGTACTATTTGACACTGGTGCCGATAGGAGTTTTGTGTCCGCTACATTTAGCTCTGTGCTTGATAAGATCCCTATTGCCCTAGATTTTTCGTATGATATCGAGTTAGCTAATGGTAACATGGAAAGGGTGAACACCATAATCAGAGGTTGTACCCTGAATCTCCTTAATCACCCGTTCAACATCGATCTCATGCCCGTACCATTAGGTAGCTTCGATGTTATTATAGGAATGGATTGGTTGTCTAAGTATCGTGCTGCCATTCTCTGTGAGGAAAAGATAGTGTGTGTGCCATACGGTACCGAAATCTTGACTACATACGGAGATGGAAGTACTCGAGGAAATTCATCTAGACTAAGTATCATTTCCTGCACCAAGGCTCAGAAGCAAATAGAGAAAGGAAGTCTCCTATTTCTAGCCCATATCTCGAAGAAGAAGAGCAAGGAAGAGGAAGGGAAACGGTTAATAGATGTACCGATTGTTCGGGATTTTCCTGAAGTATTTCCAGAAGACTTGCCTAGGCTACCGCCGACTAGACAAGTTGAATTCCAAATTGATTTAGTGCCAGGAGCTGCACCCGTGGCATGAGCACCGTATCGAGTAGCCCTTTCTGAGTTAGGAGAACTGTCGAAGCAAATATCCGAATTGGCTGAGAAGGGATTCATCAGACCAAGTTCCTCGCCCTGGGGAGCTCCAGTCTTGTTTGTCAAGAAGAAGGATGGATCTTTTCGCATGTGCATCGACTATAGAGAGTTGAATAAGCTAACTGTGAAAAATAGATATCCCTTGCCTAGAATTGAAGATCTTTTCGATCAGCTCCAAGGATCGAGCGACTTTTCAAAAATCGATCTGAGATTCGCATATCATCGGCTTTGTGTCCGAGAAGAAGACATACCGAAGACCGCGTTCCGAACTCGCTACGGACACTATGAGCTTCAAGTTATGCCTTTCGGGCTAACCAATGCACCAGCTATATTCATGCACCTCATGAATCGAGTGTGCAAACCTTACCTGGATAAGTTTGTGATAGTATTCATAGACTACATCCTAATCTACTCAAAGAACTTAGAAGAGCATGCAGAACACTTGAGACTTATCCTAAATCTACTCAAGGAGGAGCAGCTTAACGCGAAATTCTCTAAGTGCGAGTTCTGGATTTCGACCGTTTAGTTTCTGGGTCATGTGATCGATAGTCAGGGTATTCACGTAGATCCCGCCAAGATAGAGTCCATTAGAGATTGGGCTACTCCTATGACCCCGACTGAGATACATCAATTCTTAGGACTTGCTGGATATTAAAGTTGATTTTTTGAAGGTTTCTCCAAGATAGCAAAGCCTCTGACCATGTTGACTCAGAAAACGGTGAAGTACACTTGGGGAAAAGATGAAGAAGAAGCGTTTCAAATGCTGAAAGAGAGATTGTGTAGTGCACCTATATTGGCTCTACCTAAGGGATGCCAAGACTTTGTGGTGTATTGTGATGTCTCACATAAGGGTTTAGGAGCTGTGTTGATGCAGAGAGAGAAGGTCATTGCCTATGCCTCTCGATAACTCAAAACCCATGAGAAGAACTTCACAACCCACAATCTGGAGTTGGGAGTTGTCGTGTTTGCACTGAGGATTTGGAGACATTACCTTTATGGCAAAAAGTGTACAGTGTACACAGATCATAAGAGTCTTCAACATATCCTGGATCAGAAGGAGTTGAACATGAGACAGCGTCGTTGGTTGGAACAGTTGAGCGATTACGACTGTGAGATATGCTACCATCCCGGTAAGGCAAATGTCGTTGCAGATGCTCTTAGCCGGAAGGAAAGAGCACAACCGCTTGTAGTCAGAGCTTTAGGAATGACTATCAATTCTCCGTTACCTGCCCAAATTCTTGCAGCGCAAGCCGAAGCCATCAAAGAAGATAACCGACCTTACGAAAACCTTTACGGTATGATCGAGAGTGAGAACGGTTTGGTGAAACGTTCCGATGGCACTCTATGCTATCAAGGAAGGAGTTAGATTTTGCGTTATGGATATATACGTGAGTTGATTATGCATGAGTCGCATAAGTCAAAGTATTCCATTCCTCCTGGTTCTGATAAGATGTACTACGATCTAAAGAAGCTGTATTGGTGGCCGAACATGAAGGCAGAGATCGCCACTTATGTCAGCAAGTGTTTAACCTGTGACAAGGTTAAAGCCGAGCATCAAAGACCCTCCGGTATACTTACTCAACCTGAAATCCCGGAGTGAAAATGGGAACGTATAACCATGGATTTCATCACTAAGCTTCCGAAAATGTCTAGCGGTTAGGACGCTATATGGGTCGTTGTCGATCGTCTCACAAAATCAGCTCATTTCCTACCTATCAAAGAAACGGATAGTATGGATACTCTTTCTCATCTATATGTGAAGGAGATCGTTGCGCGTCATGGAGTACCTATTTCTATAATCTCTGATCATGATTGTCATTTCAGTTCGAATTTCTGGAAATCACTTCAAAGGGCCCTGGGGACAGATCTAGACATGAGTACTGCCTATCATCCCCAGATAGATTGCTCAAGTGAAAGAACCATTCAAACGCTGGAGGACATGCTACCTGCGTGCGTCATCGATTTCGGCAATGGTTGGGCTAGACACCTTCCATTGGTGGAATTTTCCTATAACAATAGTTATCACGTGAGCATCAAGGCTGCACCATATGAGGCACTCTATGGTCGCAAGTGCCGATCACCGATCTGTTGCACAGAAGTTGGGCATTCACAAATTACTGGTCCCGAGCTTATCCACAAAACTAATGAGAAGATCGTTCAAATCAAGAGTAGAATGCAAGCTGCTCATGATCGCCAGAAGAGCTACGCCGATAAGCGGAGAAAACCTCTCGAATTCCAAGTGGGAGACAAGGCCTTGTTGAAGGTCTCACCATGGAAAGGTGTAATCCATTTCGGTAAGCGTGGAAAACTTAACCCTCGTTATATCGGTCCGTTCAAAATTCTTGGTAGAATTGGCCCAGTGGCTTATAGACTCGAGCTACCGCCAGAACTTAGCAGCGTCCATAATGTTTTCCACGTGTGTAATCTGAAGAAGTGTCTTCCGGACGAATCAGCCGTCATTCCTCTAGAAGAGATCCAGATCGACGATCACTTGAACTTTATCGAAGAACCTGTTGAGATCATGGACCGTGAAGTCAGGCGACTTAGGCAAAGTCGTATTCCTATCGTTAGAGTCCGATGGAATTCCCAAAGAGGTCCCGAGTTCACGTGGGAACATGAAGATGAATTCAGGAAAAAATACCCTCATCTCTTTCCTACCTCTGTGATCAATTCGAAAGGAAACCCGGGACGGGTTTCTTCTTAGGCGGGGTGACTGTGACAACTGGTAAATTTCAAAAACTATTTGTAAATACCACACTATTTCAAATTTTAGCAAGTTAAACTATCGACTATAAACTCTTGATATTTTGCGAAACCATACTGTGATTAGACTTTGTTTGTGACTTTAGACTAGGCACTACTAGACCTCGGCACTAGGAAAAACCAATTAATTGAGAAAATATGAGAAAATTACTCGTTTAATGCCATAAGCATGTTTGAGACCGATTTTATTGGAAAAACATAATTAAATCTATTGGTGCACTCGACAGGAACTCGTTAGACTTTTAATTTAAATATTTGAGCTCGGGATTAGAGGAATCGGGGAACTTTAGAAAAATTACGGTTTGGCCCTCGTGGTTTATGTTGGCCGCGCCCCACTTACACACCATTTTGAAAATATGTCAAATTTTAAGGGTAAATTACATAAATTCGTCCTAGGTGGTATATCACCCACCTCACCACACATACAAACACAAAAACACACATTATCACCACCACTTTCATCTTTCTCTCTCTCTTCCAACCCTAGCCGCCGGCCACACCATTATGCCACCACCAAAGCCACACCACCACCTTCAAAACACTCCCCTCATCCTCCTCTACCCGATCCCTAAGGTCACGCGCCACCAAACCCTCCCTTCCCATCTCAAAAATTGTACACGCGCCACCAATAACCACCACAACACCACCACCATTCATTTTGACATGATAAATCGAAGGTAGGTTCAAAAAATAACGAGTTTTGCTTGTTTTTGTTGGTAACTCGTGGTGAGTCACGAGTTGACTCACCAACTCATTGGGTTTGACATATTAAAACATGGGGAAATGATTCTCGTTAAAGAAAAACGTGTGTAATCGTGTTGGTATCCGAGTTGTGTTGTGTTTTTGTGTCGTGTGTGTCGTGGCAGCCAAGCCGAGAGCTTTGGCTCTCGGTGAGGGTTGTTTGGTTAATTTATTTCATGAATATTGATGCAACTTTTCTTGTTATTATTGTTGTTGTTTCGGGTGAAAACCCACATGATGGTGATAACTTGGAATATTGGAGGTTCATTTTGGGTTGGTTTTTGTTGATGTCGAATGGGGACAAGCCCTCGAAGGGGCGTTTGGATTGTTGGTTGTCGAGAGTTATGGTCGAGACCCTCGAGGCCTCGACAACTTTGTTGGAGGAATTGATATATTTTTGTGTTGTTGTTGTTTTGGACTTGAAATGGGATTTGAATAGATATGACGGCGGATAGGTTAGACGTGAGTGGTAGACGACCACGTGAAGTTAATGTTGTGATATTGGGACTTGACGTTATTGACTTATATTATACTTGTGAGCTTTGCGCCAAGTTGGTGTCATGTTGACTTTTTAGTCTTCTTTGACCCGACAAAGTCGTGCCATGGACTTTATTTGACTATTGGACTTGATATAAATTGATAAGTCGAGAAGTTATGACTCGGACTCGTGACTCGAAACAAATAGTAACTCGAAAAACAATAAACATGACGATAACGTAAACTATATATAATAAATGGTTTTTCCTAATAGAAACAAGTATATAATACTTGTTATAAACTCTTTTGTAATAAAACGGAAAAAGAGGAATATAATTAATAACGAGGGAGTTACTTAATGTTTCGAGGGCACGCAAAACTAGAAATTCCTTGAACATTAATTGGATATCATTAATTGCTAGTCACGGATATTTGGAGATAATAAACTTAACTTACCTAACTAACGAACTTATTGGGTTGACGAACCAAGTGAGACCTCGTTAGTTATGTCGGGAGAGTTTAGAAATGACCACTTATCCTACGACGCCCTAGGACATGGTATAGTTTTGGAATAATAAGCAAGGCGAATATATCGTAAGGTTTATCGAATATACGAATTCGATAAGTCTTGACAATATATTCAAGAGACTTATTAGACTACGACTTGACACATAGATTTCTTGTGATCGTTCTTTGTTGAGTACTTGAGTAGCGTGCATACACATGAATCTTGTTGAGTCGACACCACACACACGCGGACACCAAACACTAGAAAACTGTTTTGGAGAAAGAGTTTTTGGAAATATAAACTGGATTATATTTGGGATTGGGAACTATTGATTGGAGTCATAATCTAAGCAAGTCTATGGTTTTAGGTCATGCTGAGTTATTAGTTCTGATTTCTGATAGTGATACTCTTCTTGTTCCTGTTGATTCTTGTGCATTTTGCTGGACTAAGGTGAGTTTCATAGCCCCACTTTTATTTGCACTTGTTTATAAATTCTTGGGGTGAGAAGCATGCTCATGTTTGATTGGACCTTTTTATAAAACTATGCTTTGTTTGCGCTTATTACGAAGTCTAGGCTAGGTTTTAGCCTCACTATATATTGCCAATTGTTAGGTCTTTTATTCATGTTGTAGGTAGATCTATCGTAGTTGACCGGCCCATCTTGGACTTGTTTGCCCGACTTGCTAGGGTGGCACCTGGATTTGTGGTTGCAAAATTTGCCATGACGTATAACATCTTTGTTTGGTTTTGGGTTTTGGATAGGATGATTGCTTGTGCTATGACTTACTTGCGCAATAAGATATTTTCACTATTTGGTCCATTACTATGTTATTTACTTAAACCGATGAACTCACCAGCTTTTTGCTGACCTCTTTAGCATGTCTTTCTCAGGTATTTGATGTGTTTAGGCTTGGGCAGTTGTTTTGGGAGGCGCTTGGAGGCATTGGCATGGTCATGGATTAGTTCGAATCTCATGTTTAACTTGGACCGCTTTTATGAAATTCTTTTAATGGGCTTACTCTCGTACTTTGAATAAATTTAAAACTTAATTACTATCTTTGACAATGTTTTTATATTATGGATGAGCTATTCTACTTCGCTATACTTGTTCTCGTATACCACTTCCCGTAGCACCCCCAATGCTAGTAAGTCTTCCGCTGAACCGTATTTTGGGGGTTTTACACAGGCTGAGTGTAATTACCATCAAGGGAAAAGAATGGTAAATGTGAATTCAAGGGTGAATGGGTATACCAATGCTAGGGTGAAAACAAACAGTTTTTCAAGAAATACTCATCCTAATGTAAACAGTAATATGATTCCTAGAGCAGTCTTGATGAAGTCTGGCATCAAACCTTTAAATACTGCTAGACCAAATCAGACTGCTTACTCAAAACAAATAGTCTCAAGTCCTAAACCAACTTCATGTTTTTACAAACAAGCACAGGGTATTGATTGGTCTTTTAATAAGAGTTTTAGGTTCCCGTTTATGTAACACAAGCATCAATATGAAGAAATGAGGTAAGAAAGATCTGATGAACACTACACACACACACGTTAATATGATATAGAAAGGATAAGCATAAGTGTAATATGAAAGTGAACAACAAACCTTCAAATGAAGGTTTACAATCCTATTTATAGGAAGGAACTAGGGCAACATGCAAGTTCTCTTCCTTTCCCTTATTGGGCTTTGGCATAGGCTCATGGGCTTTCTACATAAGCCTAGCCTTGATTACTAACATAAAAGCCATAATTAAGCTAACTATTACATATTAATTACTAACACTTGTAATCTAGTCTAGGAGTGATTCCAACAATCTCCCCCTAAGTGTTGGTGATTAATGATATGAGTGGTAACGTTGTAGGTGTTGATGTAATAGTAGCTTTGACGTCTTCTGACATTCTTCTTTCTTGTGAGAAGAAGTGTCTTGATTCCAACAATCTCCCCAGTGTAGGGATCTTGTTTATTTTGAAGTTTTTCAGCTTTGACGTCTTCATTATCTTTGTTCTTTGATCTTTGTTCTTTGTGATGGAAGTGATAGTATGTTGTTGTTGTCTGCATCAGGTCCGCTTCGTTGCTCCAGTGTCTCCACGTCTTTCTCCATCATGCTCACACTCTCTTTAACATTAGATTTCAGTGCTGATGTAGTTCTCTTAGTCTTTAAACTTTGTAGATTCTTTGACTTTGATGAAGAATCATTCTGACTTTGTGTTGCCTTTTGAGAGAACTTCAATTAGTGTTGTTGTTGGTATGAGCATGTGGAGAATCTGCACGATCTTTTCCTCCAGCGAGCATCCATAAGAAGAAAACATAAAGCATGGGTTAGAAATAATCCAGCGCTTACAAGTTTGAACTTCGAGTGTGTTAACAGTATAGTGTGAAAACACGTCTCTAATTCTCACAAAGGCTGTTCCTGAACTGGAGTCCCACAAATGAGATAACGCGATGTGCCGAAGTACATCTACAGTTCAGATGAGTCGCTGAGGTACACCGAAGCATCACCTCATGACTGTAGACCGTTTGAGACACACTAAGCGTAACCCACAAGGAGTTACCGAAGTGACCTGCTGTCAGGGCTGTTTGATGTTGACCCTGGCAGGAGTTTCCATTCAATCACTGAGGATCACATGCATGAACCTCTCATAAATATTCTCAACAGATTGCTAAGATCTGTGTAGGACTCGATAATGTATCACTTGCGTCCTTATTGTTGAACGACAAGTGATGAAATGTCAAGTGTACCTAAGAGATTTTTTGATGAATCTCGTGGCTCTAGACTCACTAGTGCGCTTTGGTTTTCCTAAGCGGAGACTAGGGAGAGGGTCTCCTTCTTCAATATCAGCAATCTCTAAGAGAAAGTTGATAGTTTACGTAGGGTTCCTTGTGAGAATGAAACAAGCTTCTGTTGAGAGAAACTTTAGTGGCTAAGAAGGTTTAGTGCATGCGTCACTGGGTCCATGACGACTTTAATCTTCAATACCGGTGTCATCAAGTGACAACTAGTAGCATATGAATTGAACCCGGTGTCTGCCCTAAGTTGAATAATCTGGAGGGCTATTTATTTTCACCCTTTTCTTTACTTTTCTTTTTAATTCTTCAACTCCTTCTTTCTCCGATTCTCATTTTCTCCTTGTTATAATCATACCTAAGGACTTCTAATTCTAGCTATTGGTGGTGTCCTTGGGTAGATCCCTCCGTCTCTGGCGGATCATAGGACGGTTATTCCTAACCTTAGTCACCTTATAACTCCATGACTAACCTATGTTGCCATAAAACCATTAACATGAAAATCTCTCAAAGTGGTTATGAGTAAAAGCATTTTGTACCACTGTGAGAGTTTAGAATTTTGCAGAAATACTCCCCCTCCACACGTGCTTAAGTATTTTGACAGAAATCTGCACGGTGAGAGAAGAGCGCGCACTTTTGAATTGATCAACTCAAGATAGACAATTCCCCGCGAGACACGGTTACGTTGCATAGTTAAAATTGTCAGCTTTTAGGTGACAACTAGCTCTAATAACTACCTTGAAGGTGTGGACAAACCTTGAAAGGTTGTCAAACCCGTCAAAGTTCATGTCTATCAAGAGTTTCTCGAATGGTACATTCTATTAAGACAAGTCCTTTGCGAGACACGTTTACATCACTAGCGAATTAGCTTGAAATTATTACCCGTCCCGGACAAGTCTTTTCGAGTTACTAACATTTAAGATCTCGTCAATTCATTGGTTAAGTCTTTATCACGACGATTCATTTGCAATTCACAACATATTTCTTATCACATAATTTTTCTCCCCCTCAAAAATGGCATATTAATGTTATTTTTGACGAAATTTGATATCGAATATGTCCATTTCGAGTTTTGCGGGAAGATTACCACGAAGAACGATTTTGTGAACAAAGTTTTTAAGCAAATACTCCCCCTCAACAAGTGATATTAACTTTTGAGGTTTTGAAAATCATAAGGGGAAGTACTTGTTCTTTTGAGCAAAACTTTGAAAAATGAAAGTTTTGGTTAGTTTTACTCAAAAGTAAGAAGCATTCGCTCCTTTTATAGGATTGTGGCACTGAAGCGTACCACAGGGTCCTTTCATTACAAGTACGGGTTGTACACTGTTATGTGTGCACAAGCCATAGTCAGATTTAAATCACACATCCAAAATATGATAAGAAAAACAGATCAAGGGGTACCAGGAGAATCAGGTATTCCGTCAATAACACCAGGAATGCGTTTTGGACGTTGATAGCCTGTGAGAGATATGCTTGGACGACCACCAACGAAACTCTCCTATGTTCTGAACTGATCCCTCCTAAACAACCTTTCATCAATCCGCGTGATGATCTTCCTAACATCCCTTCTTTCCCTTGAATTCCATCTCTTCGATGACCCTATGCCGTCATGAATCTCTTTCAACCTGTATGCTAACCCGTCCCTAACTTTCTTCAATGTGTGATCCCCCAATCTTATGAAGCTCTTTGTACGCCATGAAGCAGTTGTGGTGTAGTTCACTTATGTAGACTACCCCAAACGGTTTCTTGATAAGAGTGTACTGAGCAAGTCGGTTTATGTCAGGAAGGTCTAGCTGAGGTTTTGTGAGATTAACACGTTTCTGATAAGATTCCATGGCAAGTTGTATGTCTTCTACACTTTCTTGGATCACGATGCTTCTGATGAAGATTAGTAATGACTTGATGTATTCGCGTTGGATAGTTGTAGAGAAATATCGCATTCGTCCTTGTACCTTGGCGAGATACATATCTTCAATGTCATTTAGCGACAATCTCGGAAAATCCGCTTCACAGAAGGCATATTCCTCTTCATCTTGTCGTTTGACCACTATTTTCTTAAGGAATGTGTAGTCCCACTTTGACGAAAGGGTAACATGTTGAATTGCAATGATCCGTTTTTCACTGAACACTTCCTCCTTCGACTTAAGAACCTGGCAGCTTTTGTAGTAGATTCTTCGGCGTTCAGGACAATGATGAATCCCATACAATGCATCGATGTCATACTTTTCCACTTTGTTAGCAAACATGTGTGTGGCGTATTCCTTGATGGCTATGTTGTTGGAGTATATTGCTGCCGGGAAAGGGAGTGTGAGTGATGTAGCGTATTTCTTGGAGACATCCCTACCGTGTAGAAGAAACTCTAGGTCGTTGTTGAAGAAATAGCGGAATGGAATCTTGGGTTGATACGGTCGGCCAATTGTAGGTAGAGGTTTGGTCCAGTCAGTGTAGTATGGAGCTTTGTCTGGTCTGGTGAAGTCAATGTTTGATTCAGGATTGAGCCAATCAATGTTGTTAGACATGGCTGTCTTGGAAGATGGAAGAACACCATCTTCAAGTTAGTGATAGAAACAAGAGAGAAGTGAGAGAACTATGTGTGTTTTATTGATGAAAGGGAAAATTACACTAAGGAGTCTCACCCTCCTAGGAAAGTCTAGGAGGGTATATATAGCTAGACACATTACAACTATGACTAAATAACTAAAAAGCCCATGTGTTTTAGCTAACAAAGATAGTAAATGTAATCCCGTCAATGTCATTCCATTTACGAGTTAGGAGCGATTCCAACAATCTTACCCCAATGGGAAGACATAAGGGATTACTTACACCATTTCCTACAAATATTAAAAACAAATAAAGAAAGGTCTTCATAAGCTCTTCAAGTGCTGAGGATGATGAAAGTTTACGCTCTTTGTCTTCTTCTTGTACCTTGACTTGAGAACCGTTTTCTTCACTTGTAGGTAAATGATGTAATATGCATAAATTGGATTAACTTCCCCCTAATTCATGCCGCATGTCTTTAGCAGCTTCTCCGTACACTCCTTTTTGGCGAAGTTTCTGAATTAGCTTCCCCCCAAACTGATAACTGTCTTCAGCAGATTCGAAACTTTGATGTAGTGAACATTTCCTCTAACTTTTGAAATTTTCAGTACGCAGCGGAATTTGTAGATGAGCAGTAAACCACACAAGGTAAATCTGACTTGTTTTCGGAAAATCCGTTCGGGGGTAACATGCGAGAAATCAACAAGATCTTCTCACGTATGTAGATGCTTCACACCAAACAAACCACGAAAGATGAAATGAAACGACTTCCCCCTGAATGTTGCGGTCTATCGGAATAATAGTTACCTGTGAATCTGCAATTACTTGATAGAATGACCGTGTGTAAGGCATCATAACATCATATTTAGGTAACTTCACACACGATAACTCTGTGAAAGTGAGAAGATAATACCAACTTGAGAAATTTTAACCACTAATCGTCTCATTTCTTCCCCCTGATTGAAGAAATTCATGAAAGGAGAGGGTTTTCGAAAAAAATCCAAATACATCAAAGGAAGCAGACACCACCTATACTCTCTTCCCCCCAATGTTTTCTATGAATCAGAATCATACACCACGTATGTTGATGATGAATTGGAGACAGCGAAACCATGTATGTCCAAGTAATCGAACAATTGTGAAGTACCATAAATATCATGTGAGAATCAATTGCTGATAAGACTTCTCTACTCGTGTATACTCTTCTCAGCTAACTCTTTACCGACCCCATTATCATTCTGACGGCTTTTTGTAGTGACTACTGATGGAGAAAACCCAATATGACGAATTTGAGACTGAAGTAAAATAACCCAAACTTGTGACTTAAACTATTGTCAGACGAAGAACCCTTTTCCTTAACACCATCGAAAAAGGGTAAACTTAAAGTTTCTCAAATTATCCACACCTTAGTGTGACACTTGAGCACAACAACGTAACTCCTTAAAAGTGATAGCTATACGCTGTGAGCACAACAACGTAACTCCTTAAAAGTGATAGCTATACGCTGTGAGCACAACAACGTAACTCCTTACATCAGGTATAACTAGAAAACTCAAGTCTTTGTCATTCATAACGGTTCAAGCTCGAACAAGGATCTCGAAGAATCATGCATCCAACCAACCCCGATATCTTCAAGATACTAAGTACACGCACCCGTGATATCCCACCTCAACCTCAAATAAATAATAAAAAATTCTCGCCGTAATCACATCTTGCGGTTAAATGCCCAAATCTAGCCTTTGTTAATGGTTTAAATGAACTTGATAATGGTTTTTCCCGATCTTGTCAAAAATTGTATCCCCGTGAAAATTATAATACCAAAATACCAATGAGTTAAAAACTTTGCATCCAAAATTTGTGTTAAAATTTTCGGATAACAAAATTTTTGTAAGTAACCCCGTGAAGCCTTTGTCTAATGCCAAGTACCATCAAGCTCACGTTTAGGTCCATTGTAGCTCATCATCCAAACCCAACAAATTCAAGCCTAATCACATTTAAAACAAAATCCGGCCCAAAATAAACTATAATGGTTGATAACATCCGGCCCAAACTAATTCAAGTCCAAACCAACCCTAAATATACGGGTGTATAAAAGAGATGTGATAAGATAAGTTTAACCCTAATCCCCTGTATACACTCCTAACAAAACGCATACAATATGAAAACCTCCACCCCCTCTTATCCTATTTTATCTCGCCAAAATAACTCATCTCAGGTTCATCAACCAAGAGAAATTACCTCTACATCGTCCTCTTGTTAACATCAACTATACGGTTAATTACAAACATAAAACCACATCCGTTTTCACTACGTTTTTTGCACAATATCGAATCACGAAACATTTTTGAAGGCGTCAAGATCCGTTTTAAGGGTCACGGTAGGTTTATTTGTTATGTTTGTGATTAACAAGTCATGTATTGAACGAAACAAAGAAAGATTGTAACTAATTAGTTGACATACTTTCTTTATATTCATATAAACAAGAAGCTAGGCTTCAAAAGATTAATGATGATATTTCTTTGGTGTTTGAATGACCTTCAAAGGTCTAATATATTCTGGGAAACACAAGAAAAAAAATCTGAGATCTATTTTATTTTCATTATAGTTCAAGTATTGAGATTAGAGGAGTTGAAGGGTTTAGGATATAATGAGTATTGTTTTGGTTGTGGACTGAGGTAGCATCATGTTCACAGCAGTCAATTAGTTTTAATTCATTTTGGTTAGGACTTGTGATGAGATGAGCAGAAGTCACACGGGTTGTTTGGCATTTGGTTGGTCAAGGTCATGCGAGTCTTCTTTATTTTTTTTCATCATTTCTGTCCGGTCTTACGCGTAACCTTGGTTGTATGAAGGGTTATGCGTAAATCAAAGCCTTATGCGTAAACACATCTTACGCGTAAGCCAAGATTATAGGCGTAAACAACTTACACGTAAACAAGGTTATGCGTAACAGATCTTTTACGCGTAAGGTTACTCATAAGGTTTAACCTTACGCGTAAGCTTACACGTAAGCAAGGTTCTTACGAGTAACTTTCCAAGTTACTCGTAAACATACTGAAGATGACCCTTTAGGCGTAAAGATAGGGTTTTGACCCATTTTGACTTTTCCAGCGTCCTTTTTCTGACCAAATATTCGAGCAGCTTCATGTATCCCAGAAAATATGGTTTAGAGAACCTCATTGTTGACCCATTTTGACCACCAGGATTGACTACTTTTACCATAAACTTTTACGAGAATGGTACAAAAAAAACGTCATACAAGATTATCACAGGTTTTGACCCGTTTGACCACTGTTGGGACCATGACATTTATGACCAGTGACCACATATAATTTCACGAGATGGACAAAAGTCATAATAAATGATACAAAAAACTGTTAACATGGAAAAGATACATGCAACAGAATTGGTAAAACTTTAAAAGACATGACTTTAACCATAGTTTTTGATTAAAAATAATAGTTAAAAAACTGTTTAACTCCAAAGATAGGAAATTTTTTTGTTCCAGATTCAAAATAAGACAATGAAAGGTTAACTCTTTGCTAAAACACAGATTTTTAGACAAGATTTGGACAAGATACATCACCAAAAATTAACCATAAATAAAAACCGACCTTGCTCTTGATACCAATGTTAGGTTCCCATTTATGTAACACAAGCATCAATATGAATAAATGAGGTAAGAAAGATCGGATGAACACTACACACACACACGTTAATATGATATAGAAAGGATAAGCATAAGTGTAATATGAAAGTGAACAACCAACCTTCAAATGAAGGTTTACAATCCTATTTATAGGAAGGAACTAGGGCAACATGCAAGTTCCCTTCCTTTCCCTTATTGGACTTTGGCATAGGCTCATAGGCTTTCTACATAAGCCTAGCCTTGATTACTAACATAAAAGCCATAATTAAGCTAACTATTACATATTAATTACTAACACTTGTAATCTAGTCTAGGAGTGATTCCAACAAAGAGAACTATGTTTAAAAATAAGGTTTAGAGACAAAAAGTAAGAGATACTAATCCAACAGTTTATACTACTAGGCCAGTAGTTAGTACTGCTAGGTCTGTGGGCACTGTCAAGAAAAATAGGGTCAATGTTGTTAAGGCTTCAGCATGTTGGATATGGAGACCTACCAAATTCAATGGTGCATCAATCACTATGAAAAGATATAATTACATTGAAGCACAAGGTAGATTCAAGTCAGTGATGGCTTGGGTCCCCAAAGATAACTAATTTCCTCTCTTTTGTGTGCAGGGACATTCAAATGATGAAGAAGATCAAGGATACTCAGATAGTGGATGTTCCAGGAAAATGATTGGGAATATGTCCTACCTTTCAGACATTAAACCTTTAGATGGAAGATATGTTTCTTTTGGTGGTGGTATAGGTGGAAGGACTACTGGTACTGGTACAATCAAGACTGGTAATCTTGATTTTGAAGATTTGTATTATGTGAAGGAGCTAAAATTTAATCTCTTTAGTGTCTCACAAATGTGTGACAAAAATAACTTTGTGCTTTTTACTCAACCTCAGACTTTAAGTTTCCTGATAACAATGAGGTGTTGCTTAGAATTCCTAGGAAAGGCAATCTATACAGTGTTGATATGAAAAACATAGTTCCTAAGGAGAATTTTACTTGTTTGGTTGCAAAAGCATCATTAGATGAGTCCATGTTATGGCATAGGAGACTTGTTAACTTTAAAACCATTAATAAGATTGTGAAAGATGTTCTGGTTAGAGGATTGCCTCAAAAACGTTTTACAAATGACCAAACCTATGTAGCTTGCCTTAAAGGTAAGCAACACAGAGCTTCTTGTAAGTCCAAGACCTAAAACTCTATTTCTCAACTTTTATACATGCTTCATATGGACTTGTTTGGTCCTACATCAGTAAGTAGTATACAACATAAGAAATACTATCTTGTTATTACTGATGATTATAGTAGGTTTACATGGGTTTTCTTTCTAGGAGCTAAGGATGAGACTTCCAACATTCTTAAGACTTTCATTACAGAAGTAGAAAACCTAATTGATAAGAAGATGAAAATCATCAGGTGTGATAGTGGGACATAATTTAAAAATAGAGTTATGGATGACTTTTGCGGAGAAAAAGGTATTAAGAGAGAGTTTAGTGTGGCTAGAACTCCTCAGCAAAATGGGGTTGCTGAGAGGAGAAATAGGACTTTAATAGAAGCTGCTAGAACCATGTTAGCTGATTCAAAGCTTCCCATGACTTTTTGGGCAGAAGCAGTTAATACTTCTTGTTATGTGCAAAACAGGGTTTTAGTAGTTCATTCTCAAAACAAGACATCTTATGAGTTATTTAAAGGTAGATCTCCTACCTTAGATTTCATGAGACCATTTGGATTTCATGTCACTATTCTCAATACCTTAGATTATTTGGTTAAATTTGATGGAAAGTATGATGAGGGTTTCTTTGTTGGGTACTCTATGGTTAGTAAAGCTTTTAGAGTGTATAATCTTCGAATTAGGAAGGTAGAGGAAACGCTGCATGTAGAGTTTTTGGAGAATAAGGATAATGTTGTAGGAGAAGGTCCAAAGTGGTTGTTTGATCTTGATTCTCTGACACAATCTATGAACTATGTACAAATGAATGCAGGTATAGGTACTAATGATTTTGCAGGTTTAGAAGAGTATGTCGATATAGATGAACCAAGCATGGAGGAAGAATCGGATCATGATCATATTATGGTGCAAGATTTGAAGGACAGTTCTGAGATTGATTCTTCTTCAAAGAATGATGATCCACCATCTCCTAGTGATGTTTCAAAGGAAAATGATGCTGGTGTAATCAATAGAGATGATTTAGACACTCAGAACAAAGAGACTCCTGAAAGCGGTACAAATGGAGATGGTATTGCTATGCCAAAAGATAGTACTGCTTGGCAAAATAATAATACTACTGAAACAACAGTTATCACTGCTCCACAGGCTGATCTTTTTGATGAGTTTGAAGCTGAATTCAACAACATTCCTCTCACATATGATGTTCTCTCTACTCCTCAAACAACAATACACAAGAATCATCCTCTAGGTAATGTGATTGGAGATGTGCAGTCTGGTGTTAAAACTAGAAAATAAATTCAGAATGCAGATCAACAATGATTTCTTATTGATGTATATGAAGAAAGAAATCATGAAGAAGCAATTGTTTGCTTGGGTGTCTGATGTACCTTACATCATCAAGACCAGATATTATGTTTGATGTGTGTGTCTGTGCTAGGTTTCAGGTTACTCCCAAGGTCTCTCATCTTAGAGATGTGAAGAGAATCTTTAGGTACCTTAAAGGTCAACCTAATTTAGGTATATGGTATCCTAGAGAATCATCTTTTGATCTAGTGGCATATTCAGACAGTGATTATGGTGGTGCTAGTTTGGATAGGAAATCAACAACAGGAGGTTGTCAATTCCTAGGGAGAAGATTGATATCCTGGAAATGTAAGAAACAGACTATAGTGGCCACTTCTACAACTGAATCTGAATATGTGGCTGCCGCTAGCTGTTGCAGTCAAGTGCTTTGGACTCAGAACCAACTACTTGACTATGTTGCAGTCAAGTGCTTTGAAAACAAATTTGCTGATTTATTAACTAAAGCTTTTGATGTGGGGAGGTTTCAATACTTGGTAACAGGTATCGGGATGCTCAACCCTTAAATGTTTTGATTTCTTTGTGTTTTTGTAACTAAAAAGGATTTTTACTGCTAGTTGTGTCATTTAGTATTACTGAGTATAATTTGTACTGCTTGTGCAAATTATGTGTGTTTTTTTTTCTTCATGTTAGTCATACTTTGTACTGTTATAAAGCAAATGCTTTGTGTTTTTCTTGGTTTTGGACTAACATTGGCATGTGCTAAATTTGTGTGAGAAAAGCTTAAGTAATGGATTGCTTGCAGACACAATGGATTGAAGATGGAAAGAATTTGGGGATCCTTTGACAGAGGCTAACACCTGAGTTGGAAGGTTCTTTAAATCTCTTTCTTGAAATCTCATTATGATATAGTCTTGAACATGAATTGATGGCATAGTTAGTCAGATAGTAACTGAAATAACTCACTCTCTGCCATTTTATATTTTTATTAGTATAATGTGTCACTCCAAGGAACTCTGGTATTGAGAAAAACGAGCAAAAGTGAATCTAACACTTATGTGTTAGAGGCAACAACTGCCACGAGCTGGAAACCCTGTCAAGAATGCTCTTTGAATGAATATATTTGATCACAGGCGGCATTTATGCTGAATACATTGGTTCTCACACAACCAGACGTCATATGAGACCGAAATTTGATTAAGTTTCTTTCTCCACACTTAATCCCTTCAACAATATATGAGCAGTATGTTTTAAATGCAAATTGAGTTTATACTGCTAAGTAAAAATTTTGGAAAACGTTTGTACTGCTAGGCATATTTTGTACTGCTAGAACAAAATATAAATATTGCTGGATAGCCGTTGGTACTGTTAGGTAGTTAATTAATTTTTAGACGTTGGGTAAAATTGGTAGTTACCATACTTATAGGGGTTTCTAAACTAAATAGTATTTACATTCCTTATCTAGTTTAACCGTTTTCTTCTCTTTAAAGAAACTACTTTTTAAAGTCGGTCATATCGAAACCCTAGTTTTAATCTATAAAAACCCAATTGGCTTCACCAAACATACCATCACATACTTTCGATTAAATCTCAGCGTGCTAACTTGTTTCTGACCAAAATTTGAATGGAAAATCTTGAGTTCATTGATAAACACAACAAGGTAGCACTCTTGGAGAAAACAAAGGAAGGTGAAGGTCGAACTTTTCACCAGATAGTGGAATTTCTAAAGACAACCCATATAAGGTATGCTTTAACCATCAGGCCTACTATCTATGTCTCTCACATTACACAGTTTTGGCAAACTGCAATTGTCAAAACTAGTAAACATGGAGACACAGAGTTAATTGCAACAGTAGATGGCATTCAATTTACTATTACTGAAGGGTATGTTAGAAGACATCTTCAACTAGCAGACTCTGAAGGTATTAGTGACATGCCTAATACTAACATTTGGCAAGGACTTGCCAGAATGGGGTATGATACATCTGATCTTAAACTCACTTTTCAAAAAAGATGTTTCTCCCCACAATGGAGGTTCTTCATTCATACTCTACTTCATTGTTTAAGTCCAAAGCAAACTTTATGGGAGCAATTCAGTAGCAATATTGCTATTGCTCTCATATGCTTGTCAACAAACAGGACTTTCAATTTTTCAAAATTGATTTTTGAGAGTATGGTGAAGAATGTCAAAAGTAAAACTAAATTTCTCATGTATCCAAGATTTATCCAACTGATTTTGAATAAAAGAAATAAGGACTCAAAACTCACAAAAGAATTTATCCAACACGTAGCCTACCTCAAAACTTTTCAGTAATATGGCCATGGCTTCAAAATTGTTTAATGAGGTTGAAGTACCTCTTTTTAATGAGATGTTGGATAAGATTCAAGTTGTTTAGGGTGAAGGATCAGCAATCCTAGCTGAGTCCCAGCACACACCCCCATTGTTGTTTCATCTTCATCTAACATACCAACAGTTTCACACACATATAGGAGGAAAAACAGACAGGACACTGTGGTATCTCAGCCCAGTGCTCCTACTCAGACCCATGTAGAAGATGAAAATGCCTCAGGTAGAGTGGAAGAGGCTGGCACTACTGTCACAGGCTTAGAAGTTGGGTAGGACAATCTCAACATCATTAAGACCTCAACCATGGCAACATCTAATGTGCCAAGTCCTTCTGGGCTTGAAACAGGCGATGGAATCCCAAGCCACATGGAAAATATGGGTGGCTCATTTGATATTCCTAGTCCACCTAGGAATGAGACTGAGTTTATGCCTCATAATGCACCTCTCCCAGAAGGTCACACATCTGGAAGTGCTGAAGGCAGTGTGCAATTTAAAGAATTGATGGAACTTTATACCAAATTGTCAACAAAGGTAGATACTTTGGAGAAAGACCTCAGAGACACCAAACAACTCTATGCCCAGGTTTATAAAAAATTGGTCTTGAAGGTAAAGAAGTTGCAGGGCAAGGTTAAGAAATTGAAGGCCAAGAGCAGAGTATCTTCTTATTCACCTGATAGTAATTCCTCTGATGATGATTTGGGTGATCCTCCTAAACAAGGGAGGAAAACTGATTCAGAAACTCATGGGAGGAGATTTGATTTTGATGTTTTGGGTGGAAATTTTAAGGATTTGGGTGGTAGTGATGATCAACAAGGAACTGAACCAGTCAATCTTGATGCACCAACAAAATTAGTTGATCTTGATGAAGATGTTGGTGATACTGCTACTAGTTCTCAACAACCAGTTAATACTGCTGATATTGAAGAAATTACTACTACCTTTGAAGAAGGTACTGCTAGTGACAATGGAGGTATTGCTGACAAAGGAAAAGGTATAATGGAAGAGGAGCCTGAGCAACCAAAGAAGGTGAAGAGTAGTGTTCTTGCACAGATTGATTTTGATGCTGAGGTTGCCGAAATGACTCATGAAGAAAAGATTGCTAGGTTCATGGAAGAGAATAGAGTTGTCAAAGAAATAGAAGCTAGTGATGAACTTGTAGCTAAACATTTTTATGATCTACAACATCAAGAAATTCCTGTTGCAGAAAGAGAAGAAGCCTTGAATGATTTGCTTGTCATAATCAGGAAGAATCTAAGAGAGAAGAGAGTTGCAAGAATTAAACCTCCTACAAAGGCTCAGATTATATACTAGATGAAGGAGTATCTCAAGCATCAAGATCATTGGAAAGAAAGTCAGATAAAGGGAAAAACAAATGCAGAAATTGAAAGGTTATACTACAGTGCATACAGAAGAATACATACCTTTGTTCCAATGGGAGAAAAAGAGGAAAGCAGGGGAACAAAAAGAGCAGGTATAGCCATAGAATCTGAAGCTTCCAAGAAAAAAAAGCTGGATGAAGATGATACAAAGAGATTAGATCAGCTGGTTATTCAAGAAGAAGTAGTTGATGTAACTCCTTTGGCTGCCAAATTTCCTATCACTGACTGGCAGATAGTTTCAGATGGAAAGAGAAACTACATTGAGCTGACAAGGTCCAATGGCTTCAAAGGAAGATATCCAACTTTTGCTTTTATGCTGCACTTTATTGATAGAGAAGATTTGGAGACTTTATGGAAGTTAGTCAAGTTCAGATTTGGTTCAAAAAGGCCTACAGGTACTTTGAATTTTGTTATGTGGCATGCCTTAAGATGTATTTTTGAGCCAGATGCAACTAATCATTGGTGAAAAGACTACATGGTTAAGATCTAGAGGTTATATCAGTATTGTGGAGTGCACATAGTGGAATTAAGTGAAAGTTGGGTGTATATGTTAGTGGACAGGAATTATCCACTTTCAGCTATTGTGGCAACTCAGATTCTAGACTGCAAGCTTACTACTAATGCTAAAAAGGGTACTCATATGGCTTACAAGCTTATGAAGAAGATAGAGGAGATTGCTCAGAAGAAGTAGTGTGTTTGGAAGAATCCCCCCAATATCAAAGAGTTTAATTCATGAAACTTACTGATTTACAGTGGAATCATAATTTTAGGGGATGATTGTTGGGAATTAAACGCACCAATACTAACTGACATAGTACTGCCAAGCTTACATACAAGGACTGCTGAAGATTACACTAACAGTACTAACTGACTTAGTACTGCTAGTACAAATAGTTTGTGTTGCTTATGAGATCTGTACGCATTTTGTATTTATAGAATAAATATTGTGTATATCTTATACGAATAGATTGATAGTTATCTTGTACAGGACTCCTTGTGCTATAAAAAGAGGTCTTAGGTTAAATGTTTAAGTACGTATCTTTGGTTAAGCTTCAAAATTGTAAACCCTAGTGATAGTTGAGATCACTCGTATTATAATCAATAATATTGGAGCTTTTGGTTATATAATTGTTCACAACATTGTTTACTGTTTCATTCATTCTAATCTTCTAAAGTATCAAATAGTATTTTTCACATACTATTTGGTATACACTCAAAGTATCTTCAACACAAGTCTCAAGTGTATAGGTCCTCACAGAAGATGAGGATGGTTAATATTGTGAGTACACTAGATAAGGAGCTGGTGTGTTTGCAATCAGTGCTAGAGGATCATGATTCTATGCCATTCTTTCATTCCCGTCTTCATTAGCTTCTGCTTGGTTTTGCTTCAGATAATCGTATAGCTGATCAAAATTCACCTTATGCGAGTCCTTTGTTTGGTTAACAATTCTGACATAACGTCCCTATTCCTCTTGAAGATTGTTGATGAATTTGATGTTGCTCATGATGTTTGTGGGGGTCAGCTTGTTTCAGGTTAACTCATTCATCAAAGTGAAAAACCTATGATAGTAGGATTCAATAGACTCTCATGGAAAGATGTAAACTTCTCAAACTCAGTTAGCAGCTTGTTCTCTATATCCTGTTGTCCAATTTATGTTTCGTGACACAACCTTCTACGTTCCCACATAGCATATGCACTTTCATAACTATGCACAACAGCAAATCTCTCTTGGTAATCCAAGTTGGATTAAGTGTTTTGCCATATCATCAGCTTCAATTTGGAGCTTATCATCAGTGTTATATTCTGCTTCAGTTTAATCACGAAGGTGAGGTAAAATCGTTAGTGTTTGGTTAGGGTCTCCTGGGTATTGAATCTGTCGTGGGCCTCATGGCTTAAAAGGTCCTTCTGTAATGGATTTAATCATGAGTTTTCCATTAGTCTTAGTATTGATACAACGAAGCATACGACTCGAACATTGAAGATACCCACCCGTTTCGAGCATAGGAAATCGGTTTTCATTATCAGCTGCGAAAGTGTCTTGCCGAGTTGACAGTGTGTAAAATTAGATCTGGATCGGTACAACGATAAAGGATTCGTGTTTGTTATAAGTTAAGGTAAGTCGTTGTTGTGAAAATTTGGTCGGTAATCTTAAACTCGTCAGTAACTTCTTTTCGGAGCATTTCTAGGCCTCGAAATTGCTATGAAGGTAATAAATTGGCTAACTCCCTATTCTTCACATTCCAAAGGTCGTTTTAATAGGTAGATCGCTGAAAATGGAGCTACGGTTAAAAAGTTGTGATGATTTGAAGTTTCATCGTAAAAAGTCAAATTTCGTTTCTAAAAAGTCAAATCTCGGCTTCAAAAAAGTAATTGATTTCAGTATGTGAATATTGGGATTTCAATTTCGGGTTATTGATTTCGGTATCAGCAATCTCAGGATCAAGGATTTCGGGATCTAACTTGTTTGGATATCGGGATGGCTATTTCGGTATGATGATCTCGGCTTCTTCAATTTCGGTATTAAGGTTTGTTGATCTCAGTATGGTCAACACAAAAGTTAGTAGACTTAATTATATACCGATTTTGGTATGGGTGGAGAGTGGTACTGATTTCGGTATGAACTAAAGTTGGTACCGAGATTGGTATGGGTTAGGAGTACCGAGATCAGTATCTGTTATGCGGTACCGATATCGGTATGCAGGTTTTTCGGATGAGGCTTCTCCTGTTTTCTCGGACCGTACTAGGGACCCATGTACCGAGATCGGTATGATACCGAAATCGGTATGATAAGCACAAAATTGATATCTAGCTAAACCGTAAAAAACACTTATGATCGGTATGATAAGAATGTGTTGAAAATTTTCAACGAAACCCTTTGGCGAGGACATTTCCTCACCAAAAGGTTATTTTTCTCCTAATTTTTTCATTTTGGCTAATTGTTCCCTCTATTTTTCCCCGTCAACCCTTTAGCAACAACATGTTTTCGCCAAAGGTGTTGACCAAAATCTTGACCAACGACATAAATTTTATTAAGTAATAATTATCTATACTACATATAATGTACGAAGACACCTCACTCTTAATTTTAAGACGTACAAAAAATTAAGCATGGTTAACAACACTTTAATGCACCCAATTTTCAGAATTACAACAAAGTAAGCATATTGTACAACAAAATAAAGCGTGGTGTCAGTTTAAGAACAAAATTCTATCAAACAACATTAATGCTATTAAAAACACCTCTTCACCAAAAATTACAACCATTTAAGCACAATGTACAATAGCTGCAACCAATTTCAGATTTACAACAAAATAAGCATAGTGTACAACAAAATAACAGACTTATTTTTAGACTTACAATATTAATGCTATTAAAGTGGTCAATGTTATTAATGACTATAATGACTACTACGTACAAGAAAAGAAACATAGTGTACAACACTTTAATGCACATAATTTTCAGACGTACATGACAAGAAGCATAGTGTACAACAAAACACCACATTAATGCTATTTAATGTAGTCAATTATTTAACTAGTCAATAAATACAATTAATACAGTTATTAAAACGCCTCTTACATAAGAAACACAAATTATCAAGCATATTGTACAACCAAAGTAAACACAATTTCTGCATTAAATTTCACTACTACAAATAATAAAGCACATTATACAAGTATTCAAGCCCGAACGGGCAACGGGCCAAATGGGCTTGAGCCCGAACGGGAGCGGACCAAACGGGCTCGAGCCCGAGCAAACACGGGCCAACGGGTTCGAGCCCGAACGGAAACGGGCTATACAATATTCTTGATATCCGTAAATTTATTGTTAAAAAGAACATAATAAACTAAAATACATTATTCATCAAAAACTTTTATTTCAGAGTACCCGCCGCTGCAACGAGCGGGTACCCTGCTAGTTTTTTAGTAATTGGTGAAGACATGTCTTCGCCAAAGATCTACTGGGCCAGGTTTCGTAACTAAAAAAACTAGTTAATTAATTATATTAATTAATTTTTAATTGGCGGAACTTGACCTCCAGATGGAAACGTCTGACTTGACGGAAGATGAATCATGGATTAGGAGTGAATGTAGGAAAAGGATGGAGGAGATCGAAGTTAGGAAAACTAAGGACTTAAAACAGAGGGCTAGAAGTAAATGGGCAGCGGAGGGCGACGGTAATAATAGCCATTTCCATGGGCTGATAAATAACAGGAAGTGTAACAATTCGCTTCAAGGTTTAAACGTGGGAGAGGAGTGGGTGACCAAACCGAAGATGATTAAGAAGTTTACGTTTGAGTTCTTCAGGAATAAGTTCAGTGAGTCTTGGAGGAATAGACCGTCGTTGGACTGTGATTTTGATACAAAATTGACAGAGGAGAAGGCCGATTTTCTGGTTAAGAGGTTCTCTAAAGAGGAGATAAAACGTGCAGTTTTCGAGTGTGGAGAAGAACGGGCGCCTGGTCCGGACGGCATTACATTTAAATATATTAGGAGTTTTTGGAGTTATTTTGAGGAGGATTTCAAGGAAGTTTTAGATGCTTTCTTTGAAGGGAATGGTTTCAGCCGGGGTTGCAATGCAGCTTTTATCACCTTGATTCCCAAAGTTAGGGATCCGGGGCAGCTCAACGACTTCAGACCTATCACTCTTGTCGGGGCGGTGTGTAAGGTAATTTCAAAGGTTTTGGCAAATAGGCTTAAGCGGGTATTGAGCCCTTTAATCTCAAGAAACCAGACGGCGTTCTTGAGTGACCGCCTAATCCTAGACGGGCCTTTAATATTGAATGAGATTGTGTCATGGGCTAGAAAAACTAAAAGAAAGGTCTTTATTTTCAAGGTAGATTTTAATAAAGCTTATGATAACGTCAATTGGGGATTTTTGATGAAGGTGATGCTACAAATGGGGTTTCCGGATAAATGGTGTAGCTGGATACATGGGATTTTGTCATCGGCTAGATCGGCCGTGCTTGTTAACGGGTCTCCAACCTTCGAATTCCAGTGTCAAAAAGGGATGAGACAAGGAGATCTGCTCTCCCCGTTTCTTTTTTTAATTGTTATGGAGGCCCTCTCGTGCATGATGAAAACAGCTGGTGGCAGCGGGTGTTTCAGTGGTCTTACTCTTCCAAATAATGGGACTGTGGTTTCGCACTTGCTTTATGCGGACGATTGTTCATTTGTGGGAGATTGGTCATTGCTAAATATTAAAATGATAACACGGATTCTCAGGATATTTCATGTTTGCTCTGGCTTGCAAATCAATCTGGGGAAATCCAATTTGTACAGTGTTGGAGTGGAAGATAGGGAGGTCAAGAGTGTGGCGGATAGAGTTTGTTGTAGGTCGGGACTGGTCCCATTTGATTACTTGGGTATTCGTATTGGCAGTAATATGAATAGAATAGTCAATTGGGATTTTTTATCCGACACCTTTAGAGCTAGGCTCTCTCGATGGAAAGCTTCATGTCTGTCGATAGGGGGAAGAGTTACTTTGATCAAAGCTGTTCTCGAGAGTCTTCCAACTCATTATTTATCCCTTTTCAAAGCTCCTGTTAAGGTGTTAGACAGGCTCGAAGGTATCAGGAGGAGCTTTTTATGGGGAGGATCGAAGGAAGCAAAAAATACCAACTGGGTTTCATAGGAAAAGTGGATATGGCGATATAGAACTGAGACCAGCAGTTTGTGGAAGACGGTGGTGGATGCGATTCACGAAACGACAAGGTGTTGGTTGTCTATTCCGGTGAATAACTCGGTTTCGGGTGTATGGTAGACTATCGTCAAAACAGTTAATAAGGTTAAGGTTGCGGGTGTTTATTTAAGTCAGCTGTTTAAAGGGAAGGTGGGAGATGGTAAAGCTATTAGATTTTGGCTGGACCAGTAGGCTTGTGATAAACCTTTACGGGAAGTGTTTCCAAAGATGTTTAAAAAGGGAAAATTTAAGAAGTGCGTGTGATAAGGTTTTAAAATGTACCTTTTTGAGGGGTCGTTTAAGCCCTTATTTGATCACTTTTGTATCCGTTATTACTTAATATCGTTCATTTTCACTTTTTAGGTCTGTTGAAGGCAAATTGCTGTAATGGCACTTATTTGGACGAAAAGGCGCGGATATACGAAGAAAATGGCCAAAGTCAAGAATCGAGACGCTCAAGCTGCTGAAAATACAAGGTGATGGCATCACTGCTTAACTGTGACGCCGTCGGAGGATTTTGTGACGGGACAGAAGCCAAAACTCTTACTTTCAAGTGACGACGTCAAGTTATAAAGGAGTAGGCCGTCGCAACTCAGACGGCCTAGATTCGATCCAGACGGCGTCAGAAGCTAAAGAGGACGGCGTCACAATCACAAGGTGACGTCGTCGCAAGTCTAACGTGGCCAAGACGAAACCCTAATGACGGCGACACGACGGCGTCACAAACCATAAGGTGACGCCGTCGCATGTGTAATCTTATATATAGAATCCGAATTTTTCAGTATTTGTGTGTAGTCTTTTGGAGTAAAAACCTAAACCGAACCAAGGCTGTCTTGTACTGTATTTTAGGGTTCCAAACCCTATCTTACACCAAGATAAGTGTTTTACTTCATTAATTCAATTATGTCTTTGATTATTTGTGTGTATGCTTGCATGTTCTCCATGTCCGGCTAATTTACTTGTGTGTTTGCTTAGGGAATATGAAACTTAATTATTGAATATTGATTGGTTGATTCTTATATTAGTTGTTAATGATCTAGTAATGCGATAGGTCATTCGTTGTGTACTTAATGCTTGATTAATCTTTGTGAACCTTAGGTTATAGCACCTTGAGCGGTTGTAAGCTAAACTATCCAAAGAGGCCTTAGAGTAAGAGTTTATGATCCCTAGTGGTATTTTGTAGACGAGACCCTTTGGTAACTTCAAAGAGTTAGGGATAAACGCATACCCTACAACTTTAGACACACAACGCAATTAAGAATAAGGACGTGATAATTCAACCACCAATAGGAGATAATTAAGGAGTAGTAAAACCTAAGTAAACACATTTTTTAAACTATCATACGAACACACAATAATTAGACATAGACTACATACACCTTAGATTAGATAATTAGATAAGTAGAGTAATCAGTAGCAATACCAACCCCCAAATCCAAACCCCGAGATTCGTACTTTTCCATTTCCGAAAAAACATAAAAAAAGATAAAAAAAAATAATCTTCCTCAACCCCAACCTTAGCGTAGTAACTCCTCACTAGCATTCCTATTCCCCTAGAGAACGATATCAATACCCGTGGCTTACCATAATACTACACTACAACGATTAGGTTCACTGCCTAGGGTGTTATAAAACTTGCTCGAAGAAAAGGAAGTTCCTTTGACCCCGAACGACGCGTGTAGCGTTATCAAGTTTTTGGCGCCGCTGCCGGGGAATAGAACAGCTAGTTAGTAGTCCACCTCGTTTAGGTTTCTTTGCTTGATTCCTATCAAGTAAAATTTTCTTATTTTTAGCCTTCTCGTAGTCTATCCCCCTTCTTCGTGACTTTTGTTCGTAATCCCATCACTTTTCATCATGGAAGGTGATAACCAACCACCATTTCCCCCTACCAACCCCCTTAGACAACTTAGAACCCGTAGTTCCACCAAAACCCTTCTTGAACCATTTGCAGAACCCGAAAGAGAGCTCAATAGGCGAAGAAAAGCTCTCCATGATTCGGAACCTCAAGGCACTTCCATCAACTTTGATGAAGTCACAACTGACGAGGAGTCCGCTCATTCCCCACACTCCCCTGAAACCATCATCATTGACGATCTGAGCCAACATGGTGAAGAAATTCCCACCACTCCGGTCAATGGACCCATCAATCCTCCTAAAGCAAAATCCCTCGGGGAATACTCTTCCCCCTCTGCATCTGGATTTACTAGTGTCATTGTCTACCCTTCAGAACAAGTCAATGAGGTATTGCATGCCTCTGACATTTGTCTTATCCAAAACGTATGTCAACTCAATGGATCCCACAGCGAAAACCCAATTCATCACATCAAATAATTTTTAAAAATTGTTGATGCTATCTATGCCGACGGAGCATCCAAGGAGACGTCTAGACTCCGGTTTTTTTCATTTTCTCTTCAAGTACAGGCCAAGGAGTGGCTCGATAAGCTCCTTCCAAAGTCTATTTTCACATGGGAGCAACTCACAACCAAGTTCACCAAGAAGTTCTTTCCCCCTGGAAGAACTGCATTGATCAGGAGCAAAATTCTTCACTTCCATCAAACAGATGGAGAATCTATCGTTAACTCCTGGAATGGTTACAAAGATCTTATTCAACAAGCCCCACACCATGGTATCGACCTTTGGTTGCTTGTTCAAATCTTTTACGACAATATCTCCCGAAAGGATCAAAAAGGCATTGACTTCTCAACTGGCCATATGATTTCTAATCTCACGGCCGAAGAAGGGTGGAACCGAATTGAGGAGTACATTCAATACCAAGACAACCATTGGCATGAGCCAGTAAATGCTATAAGTATCTCTACTTTCTTGAATGAAAGGTCATCATCTTTCAAGGATCGGATTAAGAAAGCACAAGAGAAGCTTGCATATCTCACAAAATCGCCAGAACCAAAAAAGTTATTTAACCCTTACCTTATATGCAACATATGTGGACGGCCACACGAGAGTGATGAATGTGATGACACACGTCATGAGAGCGTCTTCCTTTCCAGTCATGATATTTATGACGACCCTTCACTCCTCACATTCTATCAAAATGATGAATGCAACCCTTGGGGCAATCTAAAATGGAAAACTGAAGGAAAGGAGGGATCTGAATACACCATCCGTGATGCCTTTGAAGAAGAACTCGGGCAGTTTACCATAGAAGGGACCACACTCTTAAAAGGTCTTGAGGGGTTTATCCAAGAGCAGCAAGTTGAATTAGAAAGTCAATTCGCCAACCTCCGCAAAAGAATAAGCGAATCTGGCCCAGCCCATCATGATCCAACTTGCGCCATCACTACTCGGTCAGGAATTACTACCAAGGATCCCCCGCATCCTGACCGAAATCCCACCACCAGGGAACCTGTGTTAGGAAATGATGCAATTCCTGAACCTCCTTCAACTCCTCACGATCCCCCTCCACAAACACCAGCACCTGCCCAGCGACCAACCCTCGCACAGATTCCTTATCCCTCTCGTCTGAAGAATCAAAAGGCTGAAGAAGACAATGAGAGAGTATTGTCTTATTTAAAGCGAACTTCCGTCAACATACCACTTTTTGACGTATTCTATCACATCCCTAAACATAGCAAATACTTCAAGAGGTTAATATCTAATTGGAAGAAACTTGAAGGGTTGATTTCATTAGGAGAAGAATGCTCGGCTATCATCCAGAAAAGCCTGCCCAAGAAGAAAGAAGATCCAGGCAGTTTCACCATCCCTTGTTCAATAGGGGCACTCTCTATGAAAAATGCCTTGGCAAATCTTGGGGCTAGTATTAACCTGATGCCTCATTCCCTATTCCTCAAACTCGGATATTCAGGACTTAAACCAACCAGGATGAGTATTCAATTAGCAGATCGATCAATCAAACATCCCATTGGGGTCTGTGAAAATGTCCTTGTAAAAGTAGGAGAATTCAAGTTTCCAGTTGATTTTGTGATTTTAGAAATGGAAGAAGATAACTCAGTCCCGATAATCCTTGGGAGACCTTTCTTAGCTATAGCCCGTGCCATTATTGATGTTCATGATGGTAAACTCACTTTACGAGTGGGGTCCGAGAGCATAACCTTCGACATCAAGGATTCTATGAGTCACTCCTCCTCCTACGATCACCCTATTTATTTTGTTGAGGAAGTTGATGAATTTGTTGATGATATAGATGGCTGCATTGATGAGTATCTATTAAACGAATTCATAAGTGATGACAACAACCCAATTGGTGACAACGAGGAAATTGAGATGGTGGGAGTTGTTTCCTTTTACCCGCGTAAGGATGAAATTGAACCCCTTGAGCTGCAAAAACCAGAAAACAAGCTAAAACCATCAATCAAGGAACCACCTACTTTAGAACTAAAAGATCTCCCAAGCCATTTGGAATACGCCTTCCTTCAGGAAAAGGACCAACTCCCTGTCATCATAAGCTCGTCACTGACCACTGGACAAAAAGAGAAGCTCTTGGAAGTTTTAAAGGAATACAAGGGAGTGATCGCGTGGAGTGTGGCTGACATTAAGGGTATTGATTCTACATTTTGTACCCATAAAATCCTCATGGAAGAAGATTACAAACCAACCGTTCAGCCGCAGAGGAGGGTCAACCCTAACATCAAGGAGGTAGTAAAGAAGGAAGTCATCAAACTCCTCGATGCCGGCCTTATCTACCCCATTTCGGATAGCCCATGGGTCAGCCCAGTCCAGGTAGTTCCAAAAAAAGGAGGAATGATAGTAGTGAAGAATGAAAAGGGTGATTTAGTGCCACAAAGAACGGTTACGGGTTGGCGTGTTTGTATCAACTACAGAAAGTTAAATGATGCCACCCGAAAAGATCATTTTCCTCTGCCATTCATTGACCAAATGCTCGAAAGGTTAGCCGGGCATGAGTACTATTGTTTCCTTGATGGCTTTTCAGGATATTTTCAAATTCCCATTGCCCCTGAAGATCGGGAAAAGACTACATTTACATGCCCATACGGGACGTTTGCCTACAAGCGAATGCCCTTCGGGTTATGTAACGCACCTGCCACCTTTCAGCGATGTATGATGGCCATATTCCATGAATTAATTGAAGACAGCATGGAAGTTTTTATGGATCATTTCCCGGTATTTGGAAATTCCTTCGACCTTTGTCTTTCCAACCTTAGGAAGATGTTGAAACGGTGCGAAGAAACTAATTTGGTCCTAAATTGGGAAAAATGTCATTTCATGGTGAAAGAAGGAATTGTCCTAGGACATAAAGTCTCTGGAAACGGAATTGAGGTCGATAGAGCAAAGATCGAAGCGATATCCAAACTCCCCTATCCTACCACCGTTAAAGCCATTTGCAGCTTTCTAGGTCATGCGGGTTTTTATCGAAGGTTTATTAAAGACTTCTCGAAAATTGCCCGGCCGATGACCCAGCTTCTTGTTAATGATGCCCCTTTTGATTTTTCTGAAGAATGTAAAGAAGCATTCAACCGACTAAAGAAGGATCTTACTCAGGCGCCTATAATGGTCACCCCTGATTGGTCTCAGCCATTCGAGATCATGTGTGATGCCAGTGACTATGCTGTAGGCGCCGTGCTTGGCCAAAGGAAAGAGAAGCATTTTCAACCAATCTACTATGCTAGCAAAACCATGAATGTAGCGCAAGAAAATTACACAACTATCGAGAAAGAGCTTTTAGCTGTGGTTTTTGCCTTCGACAAGTTCAGGCAATATCTCGTTCTTTCTAAGATGGTCGTCTTCACTGATCACTCCGCCTTGCGCTACTTGTTTTCCAAGCAAGATGCAAAACCCCGACTAATTAGATGGATTTTATTATTTCAAGAATTCGACATTGAGATTCGAGATAAAAAGGGGGCTGAAAATCTTGCTGCCGATCATCTGTCACGCTTGGAAAACCCTGATCTTGAGAAACTCGATCACACCGAGATCCGCGACTCTTTTCCCGAGGAACGGCTAATGGCCATTAAAGAGATTGAGCCATGGTATGCGGATTATGCTAACTATCTGTCCAGTAAGGTTTTGCCAAACTACATGACCAAGCAAGATAAGAGGAAATTCTTCACTACGCTAAAACATTACTTATGGGATGAGCCCTTCCTATTCCGCATATGCCCCGATCAAATTATTCGACGTTGCGTGGCCGGAAGGGAGATTGATCGAGTTCTGAAGGAATGCCATGCGGGACCATCTGGAGGACATCACGGTGTAAATGTCACGGCACGAAAGGTTTTCGATGCCGGGTTCTACTGGCCTACTATTTTTCGAGACGTTAAGAGATTAGTTCAAACGTGTGATGCATGCCAACGATCGGGAAACATTTCACGAAGGGATGAATCACCTCAAAATTATATCCAAGTCTGCGAAATATTCGATGTTTGGGGTATAGACTTCATGGGACCTTTTCCATCATCCGGAGGAAATGAATACATTCTCGTAGCTATTGATTATGTATCAAAATGGGTGGAGGCTCAAGCTCTTAGAACTAATGATGCAAGGGTAGTTATTCATTTTCTTAAAAAGCTCTTCGCACGATTCGGGATCCCCAAGGCATTGATCAGTGATAGAGGAACCCACTTTTGCAATGCTCAAATGGAGAAGGTAATGAAGAAGTACGGTGTTCCACATAGATTTTCTACCGCATATCATCCTCAGACTAATGGACAAGTAGAAAACACAAATAGGGCATTGAAACGGATACTTGAAAAAACGGTCCACCAGAATAGAAAAGATTGGGCATTCAAACTGGATGAGGCACTCTGGGCATTTAGAACTGCTTACAAAACACCTATCGGAACAACCCCATTTCGCTTAGTATACGGGAAGGCGTGCCACCTCCCTGTTGAACTTGAGCAAAAAGCATATTGGGCACTTAAGGCCTGTAATATGGATTATTCTGAAGCAGGGTCGAATAGGTTCTTACAGCTTCAAGAATTGGATGAACTAAGGCTGGAAGCATATGAATCGTCGATCACATACAAAGAAAGGGCAAAGAAATGGCATGATCAACGAATAAAGAATCCTAAAGAGTTTTTGGAAGGAGATAAGGTGCTCTTGTATAATTCAAGACTGAGGTTATTTCCAGGAAAACTCAAATCGAGATGACATGGTGAACGATGAAGATATTGTTTTAGAAGGAGGTGACGGTAATGAAGTCACGTGAGGGCACGACTACGAGTCTAGCTACAAACTATTAAATAAAGAAAAGCGCTTCGTGGGAGGCAACCCATGCTTAATTGTTTGCTTGTTAGTGTCATATATTTTTTGTTAATTGTTTATTCTCATGTTTAAATTTGTAAAAATGCTTTATTTTGTTTTTAACCTCGTCTTAATTGCATATAAAGGTATTTTACATAAAGGATAAGTGTAGGGAGGATTACACACGTTTTCAAAAGAAACGTAAACATGAGAATAACGATTCATTAAAAGATATATATGTGTGTTTGTTCGAGTCAAATGCTTGTATCGAGTCATAATGGATGTTTTGCAAGAATTTTTCCAGATTCTAAAGATATAAATTTTCCAGAATTTTTTCCAGAAAATCGCAGACCAGTTTTTGTCAGGATAACCTGACGGCGTCAGGAAGGAGTAAAAACAACAGATTAGTTTTTTCTCGTTTTCTGAGCTACTTATAAATTTTTGGAATTTTCCAGGTCTTAATTTTCCTGAAATTCTGTAAACATCCATTCCACAAGCATTATATCCTAGTTTAGTAGAGTCTTATATATATTATTACCGCCGATTTTACGCGAAGGTTTCGTTTGTTTTCTTCAATTATGCAGGTTTCATTTATCAAGAAGAAGAAACAAAAGATTGGAAGGAGCTTTTCACGCACACATTCTTCTTGGAAAGGATTTAACCACTACTTCACACACGGATCCTACCGAGTTAATCAGGGGAGTACTAGTTTCTTTCGTTTTTAATTACCTTCCATTATCATAACTTTGATACTTTCGGGGAACATTGGGGACAATGTTCAGTTTAAGTGTAGGGACGGAAAATAAAACGGGAACTTTGAAACTATACTTATCCTTGATTATTTGATTTTTCCAATTGTATTTGTGTAATAAACCATGAGAAAATGTCGGTTAGGGTAATTTTGGCACCAAATTTATAATTTTTCATAACATATAGGAGTGGGCCATTAGTCTTAACAAAAGCGTCTCACGGATAGGAAGTTGCATGACTAGCACAAAAACCCTTTACCACCTAAATTCCACCCAAAATGTGAGGATCGCCCTTAGATTAGTAGGAATTAAAGCATTCATCTTTAATGCTTAGAGTGTGAACCGGTAGTATATTAGATTCTAGAACTTGTTTTGTGATGCATCCCGAGATCGCTAGTAAGACTACACTTGTGTAGTTAGGAATAACTAAATGATAAGAGGCATTAGGATAACCCTTGTTTGATACCCGTAATATAATTACTTCTTCCACATCGGTTGAGTAATTCCCCCACACCCTTTGCGTTGTACTCATCTTTAGTACACGATACCCCTAGTTAACCCCTCAGAGCCTATCCTTTTCGCGGTTCTCGTGATGTTTCGGTTTTTCCGGAATATCAATGAAGAGCATTGTTTACACCCCACCCCCAAATATACACCCAAATCGCCTTAGCCTACCTTGTATGCACTCACTTTTAGTGCATTATTGTTATCACCCTAAACCCTTAGTTCAATTATCTAGTTGCTTGCATGAGTTGCTAAGTCGAGTCATATCCTTTGTACACAGTTTTGGGACGATTGGGACTCATGGGAAAAAGTTAAAGTTTATAAAATGATTGGAAGGGAAAGTTAAATTCCCTAATTTGCGTAATAACATACCCCAAGTGTTTTGATCTTTTCAATTCGGGTCAAATTAGTGTTAGAGTAATAAAAACTCAAGTGTAGGGATGTGCCTTTAAATCCCTATAATTTTGATGTTACCGTAGAGGATGGTAGATTAAAAGTGTATGAAAAAAAAAAATAAAAAAAAAATAGAAAAAGAGAAAAGAAAAAAAATAGAGTGAAAAAAAAAAAAAAAAAAACAAAACAAAAAAAAAAAAAACAAAACATACGGGCTATCATCCTACATCTATCCTTTAAATTTATGTTTGTTTGTTTCAATTAGCTAGAGTCTAGAGTGTCGAGTCTTGGCTTAGCAACGCCATTCTTCATATGCTTGTAACATAAGAGATTTTTGACTTGCCACCACTAAATAGCCTATCCCACCAAACCCTTTGTTTCCCTACCGTAAGCCTAACATTACAACCCTTTAAAGACCTCTTTGATAGTCTTTCCTAGGTGCTTACGCCAAAGCGATGGAGGTTTGATCTATTCTCAAGCCTATGGTAATCTATGTACTAGGACCGGTTAATGAGTGTTTATCTTCCATTTCCAATTTGTTATATTTCATATATACCCGAGAGAGATGTGAGTATCCAAACACCCCATGTGAGGTGCTAGTATGTAATTTTCGTGCTTGTTATGACTTTTGCGGGACTTATATGTGTTGTGGACTGTTTTAAACCAATGCTTCATGACTCCTAACTTATAAATTAATTGGCTAAAATCACAATTGCTTGAGGACAAGCAAATACCAAGTGTAAGGATATTTGATAAGGTTTTAAAATGTACCTTTTTGAGGGGTCGTTTAAGCCCTTATTTGATCACTTTTGTATCCGTTATTACTTAATATCGTTCCTTTTCACTTTTTAGGTCTCTTGAAGGCAAATTGCTGTAATGGCACTTATTTGGATGAAAAGGCGCGGATATACGAAGAAAATGGCCAAAGTCAAGAATCGAGATGCTCAAGCTGCTGAAAACACAAGGTGACGGCGTCACTGCTTAACTGCGACGCCGTCGGAGGATTTTGTGACGGGACAGAAGCCAAAACTCTTATTTTCAAGTGACGACGTCAAGTTATAAAGGAGTAGACTGTCGCAACTCAGACGGCCTAGATTCGATCCAGACGGCGTCAGAAGCTGAAGAGGACGGCGTCACAATCACAAGGTGACGCCGTCGCAAGTCTAACGTGGCCAAGACGAAACCCTAATGACGGCGTCACGACGGCGTCACAAACCATAAGGTGACGCCGTCGCATGTGTAATCTTATATATAGAATCTGAATTTTTCAGTATTTGTGTGTAGTCTTTTGGAGTAAAAACCTAAACCGAACCAAGGCTGTCTTGTACAGTATTTTAGGGTTCCAAACCCTATCTTACACCAAGATAAGTGTTTTACTTCATTAATTCAATTATGTCTTTGATTATTTGTGTGTATGCTTGCATGTTCTCCATGTCCGGCTAATTTACTTGTGTGTTTGCTTAGGGAATATGAAACTTAATTATTGAATATTGATTGGTTGATTCTTATCTTAGTTGTTAATGATCTAGTAATGCGATAGGTCATTCGTTGTGTACTTAATGCTTGATTAATCTTTGTGAACCTTAGGTTATATATAGCACCTTGAGCGGTTGTAAGCTAAACTATCCAAAGAGGCCTTAGAGTAAGAGTTTATGATCCCTAGTGGTATTTTGTAGACGAGACCTTTTGGTAACTTCAAAGAGTTAGGGATAAACGCATACCCTACAACTTTAGACACACAACGCAATTAAGAATAAGGACGTGACAATTCAACCACCAATATGAGATAATTAAGGAGTAGTAAAACCTAAGTAAACACATTTTTTAAACTATCATACGAGCACACAATAATTAGACATAGACTACATACACCTTAGATTAGATAATTAGATAAGTAGAGTAATCGGTAGCAATACCAACCCCCAAATCCAAACCCCGAGATTCATACTTTTCCATTTCCGAAAAAACATAAAAAAAGATAAAAAAATAATCTTCCTCAACCCCAACCTTAGCGTAGTAACTCCTCACTAGCATTCCTATTCCCCTAGAGAACGATATCAATACCCGTGGCTTACCATAATACTACACTACAACGATTAGGTTCACTGCCTAGGGTGTTATAAAACTTGCTCGAAGAAAAGGAAGTTCCTTTGACCCCGAACGACGCGTGTAGCGTTATCAGCTTGATATACGATTTGTACAACTCGGAACAAGGAAGTTTTGAGGGGTGTTGGATCGAGTCGAGAGGGACGTGGACAGAGGAAGAAATCGGGGAAAGAACAGGTATAGAAAGGTGCTTGGAGAACCAGTCTTTGGGGAATAGCAAAGACACTTGGTCGTGGCTCGGCAGGGATCGGAATGGCTTTAGCGTGAAAGCTGTCAAGGACTTCCTCAGAAGTGGGTCGGATCATAGCGGCAACTTTGTCTTCAGTTGGTCAAAGTGGATCCCAAAGAAGTGCAATATTCATATGTGGAGGTTGGGGTTAAACCGAATTCCAACTATGGTGGCTCTAAAGACGCGGAACTGTGATTATGGGGACCTGACGTGTGGAATGTGCGACTCAGTGGACGAGTCAAATGATCATCTGTTTTGTGATTGCATGATTGCTATGGAAGTCTGGAACTATGTTGGTTCGTGGTGCAGGTTACCGCCCATCTTTCTATTCTCGAGGCTGGACATCTTCAAAATTCATCAGGTGGAGGGGTTGGATAAAAAGGGAAGGGAATTAGTTAAAGGGATTGTATACACTACTGTTTGGTGTTTGTGGAAGGCTCGGAAGGAGCAGCAGTTTGCCAATACTAGAATTGATAGTCGGAGGATTCTCCATGACATCAAAGCGTATAGTTACTTGTGGTATACTAATAGAACAAGTAGTCGATCGATAAAGTGGAAAAACTGGTATCTTTTCAATATTTTGTAAGGTGTTTTGTAAGGTGTTTCGCCCCATTGTTTTGATGGGTATTGCGAGTTTGTGAATAATAGTCAATTTTCAAAAAAAAATAAAAATAAATAAATATGATTTGGCTTTGGCGAGGACATGTACTCACCAAAAGTCACGTGGGCCCCAAATGGTAAACTTTGACTGAGAATTGTGTGGGTCTCACTTCATCGTTACCAAAGGTCAAAATAAGTCGTCGCCAATGTCATTAATTAGCGATGGTTTATTGGCGAGGACTAATTGGCGAATGCGTCATATCAGTGTGTTGCTGAAGACGTCATATCGGTTGGTTTTGGCAGAAACACACGTAAAATCTGTTAGCGAGAAAATTATTCCCAATTACCAACTTGTTAAAATCGTTTAGGTTCTGGGATGTTGCTCCTTTGAGCCCCGCTCGCTTTGATAGGAAGTGACGACACAGTCTACCCATAGAACGGGAAAAAGTCATCAATATACACTTCATACTTTTTATCTCATACTACCTATATAAGCTATCAAAACCATTTCGGTCTTATGTAAATAAAAAATGATAAGATATATTGATGACACATTATCACCAACACAATCTCACCCTTGATGGCATCTTCTTTTGGAAAAGAAATTTTTTGAAAAAAGGGACTTTACTAAACACCATCTTCCATGTTTTTCCGACGTATACATTAATCTATCACGTAGATCGTGTATTTCATTCATGGAGAATGCCCATAAAGAAAAAAACTTATATATTGCCTCCCTTCAACAAAGGTTTGACTAGCGGTATTGTTTTTAATTATAAGGTGTCTCTTTGTCAAGTGGTTAAGTGTTCAGATCCTAATTGAGATAAACATGTTGGATTTCGGCTGTGTAAATTTGTGACAAAAAATATTTCCTAGTTACATTGATGACTTCGCTGGGGTTTTCATGATTAAAGAAACGAACTTTGAAATGCCTAGATCTTTCACATGATTTGGCTCAAACATGTAAAATCATGGAAAAAATGAACTGTTTCTTGCAGCGATAGTATCTTATACGTCATTATGACCATCATATTTACAGTTTCGTGCATTTCAAATACCAAGCTAAACATGGTATTTTGCTACAATAAGATCATTATACATCGGTATTATATTTGTAAAGAATGTTTTTGGTGTATATGTATTCCAATCACATGCAGGATTCTTGTATTGTAGGGTACTGATAACTAGAAGAAATATGATAATTATCCTAGAATAGTTTGAATCTTTTAGTGCATTTATAGTAGTAACATAAAAATATTAACTGTTTGATGAAAAAATAATGGAACATTGATACTGATCCTAGATTTAACAAACGATCACCTTTTTTTGGAAATCCTGACAGAAGACATTAATAATTTAAGGGAAGGCCCAAGTTAACAGTACGTTCCAACAAAAGAAATAGCTTATGAAGACAATATACAATAATGGAATATGTTTTTTTTATATTGAAAATGGAGAAGCAATCAATCTCCATCCTTTATCATACAAGCACAATCTCTCTCTAATACCAGTTCTTAAGAAAAACCTATATATAACCCTTATATTTTACTAGTAATATAATAGCAAAACTTTGGAATATAGAATTAAAAAAAAAAAAAAAAAAAAAAAAAAAAAAAAAAAAAAAAAGGCTCAGAGCTTGAGTAGTAGAATGAATAATCACAATAATATACAGTAACTTCATATAGATTACCATGATTTATTATGGAGGTATACTTCTTTGTTGGTAACCAAAATCACCTCTTTACAAAATCTAGCTTGAAGTTGATGAGGATCCTTCATGTAATATATACTTATGTATTTTCATCAATTGTGCAAGGGGTTTGGACCAGTATGGACCTTCCTCTTGTTATCACCAAAACCTCCTTGTTGTTCATCTGTATGGCACTTTTGACCAACATCTTTACATTCAACATGATGATCATGATGATGATTATGATGAAGAGAAAGATTGTATGTGGTTGAAGAAGAAGTAGAAGACTCTTCAACTGATATCACACATTGTAATTGTAGAAATAATAAGATAAAAATGTAGAGACACATAAATTCTTTACTTTGGCTTCGCATATTTTTAAGGTTTAGGAATTCTTGTAAAGGATAGAGGCTTTATTGGGATGTCTTGAATTCTGAAACTTGATCCAACTTTATGTTGTAAGCTTGAGAACTAAAACAAGAGAGAGATAATAAAAAAGAGTGAAATCTGAAATGCCATTGTGAATGGCACCTTCTATCTTTTAATACTTTGGCTTGAACACTCCCTTTTGTATGTGGTATTCATGGATTTGGATTGTATCAATTTTTATATATAAACGTGCTCTAAGTTGACAAACCAATACTTGTAGGTTCAAGTACCAACTAAACATAATGTGATAGGAGGATGGTACCCGCGCATTATGGCGGTGGATACATTGTAATCAAATTTTTTGGCGAATAATATTTCTTGATTAAATGTTTTTCGTATAATTAATGACTTTACACATGGCGAGAATTTTAGCTAATAACTTTATCACACACTATTTCCTTTTTAAATGTCAAGTATCTATAAATCACGATGTAATGACGATACAAAACGGTAGTCGGTAGTACAACGAGGTTGTGATGATTAGCGGTGAAAGATACTTGCTAATCAGGCTAGACACAGTCGTGACCTACCACGACCTTGCCACATCAACTTTCTCTCTCCGGCAATCAACTTGCCACAATCGGTGACCAAGTTAAAAAAAAAGTGTTTGTGCATATCGGTGAAAATAGTGACCTATATTTCCAAAACATGCTCGACCAACCAATTTTCTTGACCTTGCCACAATGGGCTCGACCGATATTAAAGTCGGTCGACCTCACTCCATAATCGATCCATTGTGCTTAGCCTCAGTAAATGTTGTGTAATATTCGTTACAATATTATATAAATTGTAAACATAGATAAATTTAAATTAGTTCTTGTAATATATATTAATAAATATATATATATGACATTGCTTATATAAATTACGGTATTCAAAAAATTTAGATTTTCATGCTTTATAGATCACCGGAAAATCTTCGTACTTTGACATATACGATTCTTTTTAATCGAATTTATAAGCAAAATGATTCGGATTTCACTACAATTTTACTAAAAAATATATACATTGATGATAAATTTTTTTGAATATGCAATTTTCAATTTTTTAATGTCCATAAACAAAAAAAATATGGCAGTAAACTTACATTTAATAAATGTTTTAAATAATTATGTGTATATGAATTATTATTATTATACATAACATTAACCATTTATATATGCATGCAAATTAATTTATTCCTTAAAAATAAATTAAGAATTGTTTTGGTCCATTTATTGGAGGAAATTACCATGTAGTATAGTATAGAAATAGATATATAAACAAGGTTCTAAAACATAACTAGCAGGGTATCCGCGTGATGCGGCGACGAGTACCTGCGTGATACGACGACGGATACCTTGTGACTAATTTTTTTGGCAATGTGATGTTAGTTGGTCATACTCTTTTTAAAATAACAATAACTTTAGTTAAGATATTAGTGTAATAGCAAGTAGTTAAAAGGTTATCTAATTGTCAAAAGTTTACAGATGGTTTATATGAGTTATATTAATTTAGAGTGACGTTACAAGTTTACGAATTTAATACACTTAATTTTCAAGACGTAACGTTTATTTGTGTGTATGCAACAAGCTATTCAAATTTCCGTAATTGACAAGTGTGTGGGATGAATTTTTAAATCTTTTTATTTAAAAAATGACCTAAATGCTTTATACCGTACCATAATAAAGATATATTATAATGAAGCGAAGCATAACCTTTAGTTTTGGGAACTAAATATTCCTATTTAATAATTTTTATTTGTTATTTTCCATCACGTATTTAGCATAAAATTTCATTTCTTTTAAAAGAAAATTTGCCAGATAAAACTATTTACGATGAATTTTTCCATGGAAAAAATTACGTGGGAAAAAAATAAATAGTTGTACATTTATGCGCGATTTTGAGATTTAGTTGCATTGTTTTCCAATCTTCACAAGATACAATTGGCTGTGCAATCTATCCTGTAAAATAAACTCGACGATCACGAGAGTTATAAGTATGTGTAAAAGTTATGTTAATCTTCATCATGATCAAACGTAATAATCAACTGATCTGTGCATCTAATAAAATCAGTTCCTTGGGATAAATATCTAGCCGAAAGTGAAAATCAGCCACTTAAATGCAGAATTTCTTGTATTAGGATATTCAGTGATTTAGATTTAGACGTCTATTAGTGTAAAGTTTCAACGATATTTTATATTTATTCTAGCTCTTTTATCTTTTCATTTTTGGTTTCTTACAGCACAATGATTGTTTTGGAGAAATTTAGAAACATAATGATTTGAAGACTAATTCACTACGAGGCCAAAGATTTCGTGTAATTGATTTAAAGTTAACAATTGATACATAATTACATTTTGAAGCACTGCCACGAATTATTAGATGCAAGCTAGCTTAACACTTAATCACTAATAGAAGTATGAAAGAGTGATCAGTTCTTAATCTACATGTGTAGGAAGATAAATCAAAGTATTATATACTCATATTTGAATTGTCTCTTCACAGTCATTTATTATTGTGAACTTTGTATTTTGATCATTTCTTTATAATTATATTTTTGAAATGCAAATATTAATACGCTGGTCTGAAATATAAAACTTCTATGCATTTAAAATAGCTTAAAGCTATCATCAACGATCCCAATCAAAGGGTGTATAATCTGTTTAATACGCATGGGCTGGGAAGTTACCTCAAAGGCATGTCAGTATCATGTAACCTTTTTGGAAGCTATTCGACATTTAAGCGATCATCACAATTTGCAACTCAAAATCAACTTCGATTTCATCGTGCAAGTCTAATTCAACTTCAAATTAATTAATACTGGTTCATGATTACGTATTTTTCAGTATTTTGGCTTCTCGTCGATCTTCTTACATATATAACCTTACTTATATCTTTCAAGATCCAATGACTACAATTTGCTAAAAAAGAGGAGAGAAAAAAAGGTACCATGCAGTTGATGCAGTTTGAAGACTTAAATGTTATCAAGAAGATATATGGTTCTATAAAATTATAGGAATACACTATTTTGAAAGCATAAACTCAATGAACATAATATAAAGACAAATGAAAAACAATACATACATATGGAACTTTATCAACATCCAGTTTATTCTTATAAACCATAATGTTGGATTGAAATTTTTTTATGAAACCAGAAGTAATTTAACACTAGTAGTAACATAATAAGTATAAGTTGAAAGAGAATGTATATATGCTATAATCTAGCTAACTTTTTAAGACTCTTCTTAATTATAACCTATTTAAAAGAATCTAGATAGCTTCTGCAAGCGTTTACATGTATAAAGATGCCAATATGTTTGTCAAAAGTTTTCGTGAAAGATTGACAAAATGGGTTATCGGCCTTAAAGAAAATTGTTGTAAAAAAGTAAACTGATAAAGAAGGCATCGAGTGGTAGGCCATATCAAGTGAAATATAGTGGTCATTTTCTTAGCAAAAATGATGCTGTCTTACCATACTATTACACTACATTTCGATCATATGAAAACAGATTCATGAAAGTCTGACCAAATTAAATGTTTTAGCACCCAAAAAGGCCCTACAATTGATTTGCAAACACTTGGGTGGAATTATACACCTTTGAAAAACTTCGTCTTCAAGACTGCTTCCCTTTTTGGCTTTTATGCTTTTTTCATATGTGATCATCAGTCATTCTCTATAAGCAATTCAAGACATTGTTGAAACTCATCATAATATTACTTAATTAGCACATATGGTAATTAGTAGTTGTTGGAATGGTAGTTGGATTAGCTCGATACAACCAGAGGTGTGTGAGCCTATTGGGGACACACACGGTAAACACTAGAGTATGTTTAACATTTAAGCTTGAGTTTGACCCGACTTTAACCCGAGATGAACTAGACCGGTTACACCTACACCAAGCCCATATTGGCCGGTTCCATAGAAGGGTGTTTGGATGGGTTTCGGCCTAGAGAGAGTTGTGATGGGAAAAGGAAAGTGAGCTTAACTTGGAGCACAAGTTGAAGCCCAAGCTAGCTAGGGTTTAGAAGGCTATATAATCCCCTACCCTAGCTCATTCCCTAGACGACACACACACCTCTTTTACAGCTACATTACATCGATCCATCATCACCATTGTTTAGCCGATCGGGTTCATAAATCCTAGGGTTTGTTCATACGAAACCCTAACTGTATCTAATCGATCCAATCTTGTTCAAGAGTTGGTAGTTACTGTTTCTTGGTGTATTCCTGGTCGAATAGAAGCCATTCAAAGGGTGTTTGTTTGCTGTGATCACGGAGTAGAAGAGAAAACACATCGGTTACTTTTCACCCGATATCTGATAACAAGGGTTGTTTGGTTTTCGGGTTTTGTTCTGATCTCGAACAACTAAGGGCAAAAAAGGTTTTGTTTTGGTTCGAGGGTTTCAAGCTTTAAAATTGTTGTTTTGGTAAACGTGACACAACTAGCATATCGGGCATATTCGGGTTACGTGTTTGTGTGAGCACTCGTGGAGGTTTCTAGGTGTTAACTGACGGGTGACTACGAGGGTTAGTTTTCTTATTTCCTTTTATATTCCTTTTGTTTATTATACGTGTTAACATGATTACTTAAACTAGATTCATTATCCGCTGCGTACTCGTAGTTAATGGTTAACTTATATTTTAAAATCCCAACAGTGGCATCACGAGTCAACTCGTTTTTGTGATTATGGGTTACACGTTTTAATAAACACGCGAAAAGGCTGCATGAAATCTAGCTTAGTTATTTGTTTTATTTTTTGTTTTGACAACTATAATGTAATACTTGTCAATAATTAATAAAAAAATACCTATACACAAACAAATTGAATTAATGGTTATTTAGATACATAAAATTGCACAATTAAAAGTTAATTAGTTTGCCATGATTAATTTTATGTGTGTTTTTCGGCTATAAGACCCACTCAATTGCTTTTTGTAATGTATGGGGCGATCTAGGTATTGCACCTACTGACGATCTTATGGTTCTCCTTTTGGGGAAGACTCGTGAGAGAATTCGGATCAATATGTGTTTATTAATGTTTTTGTTTATATGTTTGTGATTCTTATTTGCATAATTGTTACATGTTTTACACACCTAATCGGATGCAATATGGAATAATACACATCGAAACCATGACATTAATAATGGTCTTAATTTACACGCCTAAATATCATGCTCATTGTGACCTGCTATTTGATTCGTGGAAAATTGTTTTTGTAAAATTAAGTGACCTAATTATTGAAACAAGTTTTTCATGAAAGTAAAAACTGGACACTATGGACACTTGGCTCACCCACTAGAACAAACTATAAGGGGGGTTTAAGACGGTGCTCATAGTCACAACTAAAGGATTTCCGGTTATTACCTCGCGCTGACCTGGTCCTCCGCCTCCTTGCGAGTTCGATTGGAGCTATCGTGAACCATGATGATCACTACAGTGTCATTACTAAAAAAATTTAAAATAAGTGTTACAAACTTGTTTTGCATGCTTCTTTGTACACGATTTTACCACATTTATGTGTATACCCTATGTGAAAATTTTAAGTCAATGCCAACCAACTAAAGAACACGTGCATTTGGCTTGACCTCTTTGGTCAGACCTTAGGGCCATTCCAACCGATGGCGAACTTTGCTCATTAGTCAGACTTTTGGTGATATTTGCATGTTCTTACTTGGTCGACTTATTTCGAGTATGCTTGGTCAGACCTTGGACCCGAGGCATAAGATGAGACTAAACATGCTCTTGACATTATTACTTGTTTACTAATGCCTTAATCAGTCTCATAAGTCTAAGAGTTGCATTTTATGCAATTAACGCTCGTCGCTTACCTTTTACCCTACTTGTTTACACATTGGTCAGACCTTTGGTAATAAGTGGGAGGTCAAGATGGATCTTAGTCCTATTAGTAATTAATTGGATAGTTAATTCTATTAAGAAATTAATTATGAAAAATGATAGGTCACTAGTTTTACAACACAAGCTTAATAGAAAGAGATAAAGGCGATTGAACAATAAACCAAACACACACACACGATATGATTATGACCGGTTATGCGTAGATATGAGTGAAAGGAATAAATTGAACAACCAACCCTCAAGTGAGGGTTATACAAGAGTATTTATAGGCAAGGAGCTAGGGCAACACTCCCACTCCTTCCTTTTTCCTTATTGGACATGGGCCTAAGCTTATGGGCCTTCTACATAAGCTTGACCTTAAACAAACATAAAGGCCATAATAAGCTACCTATTACATATGAGTAACTAACACTTGAATTAAGGTTTAGGAGTGATTCCAACAATCTCCCCCTCAAGTGTTGGTGATGAAAAACGGTGAAGGCGTTGATGTAATAGTAGCTTTGACGTCTTCTGACATTCTTCTTTCTTGTGAGAAGAATTGCCTTGATTCGAACAATCTCCCCAGTGTAGAGAGATAGTTGTCTTTGAACAGTTATGCTTTGACGTCATCTTTAACTTTGTTCTTTGATCATTGTTCTTTGTGATGAAAGTGATAGTATGTTGTAGTCTGCATCAATTCTGCCTCAGGTCTGCTTCGCTGCTCCAGTGTCTCCACGTCATTCTTCAACATGCTCACACGCTCTTTGATGTTGGATTTCTGTACTGATGAAGTTCTTTAAGTCTTTAACTTTGTAGATTCTTTGGTTTGATGAAGAATCATTCTGACTGTTGTGTTGCTTTAAGATTGAACTTCCATTACTGATGATGTTGGCGTGAGCATGAGAAGAATCTGCACGATCATTCCGCTCCAGAGCTTCCATAAGAAGAAAACATTAAAACGGTTAGTAATAAGCGGATTCCGGCACTTACAAGTTTGAACTTCGAGAGTGTTAACAGCATAGTGTGAAAACACAACTTTAATTCTCACAAGGGCCGTTCCTGAACTGGAGTCTCACAAGTGAGATAACGCGATGTACCGAAGTACATCTACAGTTCAGATGAGTCGCTGAGGTACACCGAAGCGTCACCTCACGACTGTAGACCGTTTGAGACACACTTCGCGTAATCCACGGGGAGTTACCGAAGTGACCTGTTGTCAGGGCTGTTTGATGTTGACCCTGGCAGGAGTTTCCATTCAATCACTGAGGATCACAATTGTGACCTCTCAAAAATGTTCTCGACAGATTGCTAAGATCTGTGAAGGACTCGATATGAACCACTGATGATCTTATTTGGTGATCAACAAGTGATGAAATGTCAAGTGTACCTAAGAGATCTTTTGATGAATCTCGTGGCTCTAGACTCAATAGTGCGTTTTGGTTTTCCTGAGCGGAGACTAGGCAGAGGGTCTCCTTCTTCAATATCAGCAATCTCTAAGAGAAAGCCGATAGATTATGTAGGGTTCCCTGTGAGAATGAAACAAGCTTCTGTTGAGAGAAACTTGAGTGGCTAAGAAGGTTTAGTGCATGCGTCACTGGGTCCATGACGATTTTTAATCTTCAATACCGGTGTCATCAAGTGACAACCAATAGCATATGAATTGAACCCGGTGTCTGCCCTAAGTTGAATAATCTGGAGGGCTATTTGTTTTCACCCTTTACTTAGCATTTCTTTTTGATTCTTCAACTCCTTCTTTCTCCGATTCTCATTTTCTCCTTTTTATAATCATACCTAAGGACTTCTAAATTCTAACTATTTGTGTTGTCCTTGGGTAGATCCATCCGGGTCTGGCGGATCATAGGACGGTTATTCCTAACCTTAGTCACCTTATAACTCCATGACTAACCTATGTTGCCATTAAAACCATTGTTGTGAAAAATCTCTCAAAGTGTTTGTGTAACACCCCGACCCGACAAGGGTAAAGATATCACAATACGGTTTCATATCAGAACTTTAAATACTATACAAAAACGGAAGCCTTTACAAAATATCCAAAAAGAAAACATAAGTAGATAAGACTTCAAAATAAATCTAAGATCTCTAAGGTAAAGTCTTGCTCTCAGCTCTACTCTCAAACCCAGATCAGCTATCCCATAAGCTCATCTTGGAATGCTAAATACCTGCCGCAGGAAAAGAAAAATGCGGCTGAGCTTACAAAGCCCAGTGAACGGATATAACGAAACAAAAACTAAAACAGAATAAATATACAAATACGAAATCAAAATAAAATAATGAACGAAGGATCTTTTAGAATTCTGCGGAAGCACAATTATACAGAAATCCAAACAACCACATAACAGTTAGACATCACATAGCACATTAAAGACACAAAACAGACATGTCAGAACAACCATAAGCATAACATATCAGAATCTACAGATTACGTATAAGCCAAACGGAAAGTCTCAAAACTAACGGAAACAGTTCTAGAAAATAAACATGGCATTCGTACAAATAAATAAATCAACATTTATAGCACTTAATTCAATAGTATAGCAGCGGAAAAATCAGACAAATCATGGCAATCATAAAAGCTAAACAGTTCTCATATCAAATCCTAACCTTAGCAGAGTTTCAACATGGCAAGTCACATATGCAGACATATAATCAACCTTCAATAAGTTCAAATTATACACTAACATATTCATCTCGCAGATCAACGTATTCACGTAACGATAGCAAATCATAATATCAGATATACAAATCAGGTAACAATCTTATCCTATCATGGCAATTTATAATCACTTAAACAAATACGTCATAAGCACATTCACTAACATATCATATCAGAAATATCTTTCCTCTTCAAAAAGTAACATCAGAAAGTAAATGGAGTAGCTAGCTCCCAGAATTTTGTGAAGACGCGTATTGCACACGACATCATTCACCAGATAACATATCGGATAACAGATCAGATCTAGGATGCATCCATACGCCCCTTCCTACATATTCACAAATATGCTTCACCATCCAGAGACGTGGCAGAACATCACTCTACTGCCCTAGAGTCATATCAGAGGTGCATCACTGATACGGACATGGAACCCCCATGACTAGTTAAATATTTGGTTATTATCAACCAACTTAAGTCAAACAGATTTCAGATATAGCACATATCATATTCAACACAAGGTCACAGAATCATATCAGATAGTTCATATCCTAAGGTTCATATTCAGATAATCAGAAATCATAAGTTCATTATTATAGTGGCATATCATATGTTCATAAACAGAAGTTCATAACCAGAGGTTCATAACCATAAGTTCATAACCCAAATGTAGCAGGGTTCAACAAATGTATATAACAAAGTCTTCCTAACATAAGTTCACATCAGATATTGCATAGTTCACTAGAACATAAATTCAGATAAGTAACAGATCAAACATTCAGAAAAGGGTTCATAGCAATGGCATTGGGAATCCTAATACGCATGAGAGATATGACGAAGAAGGAAATCATGAGGGACCTTTACTGAAAAGGTCAGAATATCTGAATGATAACACAAATGTCTTAAAGTAAGACAGAATATCCGTACCTTAAAGCAAATGAGAAGAAAACAAACGAATGAACGAATACGAAGATGTAACGTCGCGTCTCCTCCAACGAATCTACACGGATTATGATTATTTAATACTTATTAGTATAACGGATTAATCTCATTAATACTTTTAGGGTTGTCAGATTATTCCCATTTTTAGTGACAGACGGAATTCCAACGTTTTAGGGTTTCAATTATTAATTAGCCAAACGTATGGGTTTAATATGATAATCATCTTATTTAAGAGCTTATATGATCATTATTCATAGCATAGAGTTTACAAATGTCAAAGACGGATTTTAAGACTCTCTTTCAAAGTAGTTTACATAATTTATAACTCACATGAAATAACGAAATTACAAAATTAACTTTTAACCCTTAATCAACTTCCCATTTTTAGTTCTAGGGTTTCCATACCTTCAATATTACTTATTACGCATTCAATTAACATGTTACTCCTTTTAATGACTTCCACTTTGACCTAGAACGTATATGGAAACAAACCGAAGTTACCTCAAAACTCATGCATGTCCTTACGTAATTCATTTACACATGTTGACCCATAATTACCCAAAATTACATGTTGCACCTTTAACATCTTTAATTATACGATCTAACCTTCTATTTTCATATTTTACACTTTTAGCCCAAAGGTTTTAGAATTTACAAAACATACCCTTTTAGTTAAATAAAATTCGAATAGCCCTCTAAATATCCAAAATCACACGTTTAACCCCTACACTTATTTTATACGTTTAGTACATGTCTTTTACTGTTTTTCAAAAATAACCTTTAAGTTTCAATATTTACAAAATCAACCCAAACCTTTTTATTTAGAACCGATTAGGGCATAATTCAAAAGCAAGCCCTAAACCTAAGTTACACCAATCATTAGCTCCTCATTAATACTTCATTAATTACCTTCAATGATTACAAGGAAACCCTAGTTCATGAAAAACCCTAATCGCCCCTTTTTAAAACCTTTCCTTTTTATGCGTTTTCGAACAAGAAAAACCCCAAGACAATTCACATAAGCTTCGAATTCACAAACATGTATTTTATTCAGGTCTTTTAACATGTAAGAGCTTCTGGAAAAATCAATTCATGATCTCTAAAAATATTATAAGCTCCTTCGTTAATTGTATACGCTTTTTAGGGTTTTCGATTCCAAATAATTTCATACGACATATTAAACATGCATGGCCAATTTTTATGTGTTATATATGACTTATAGGACTGAATTCAACATTATAAACATACCCTTGATGAGCTTGAATCGTTAGAACAAAAGAAGCACAAAAACCCTTCTCGCCGAAACCCTAATCCACTCAAAAACTCACCACGACTAAAACAGAAGCTCTGGAACTCAAACACTATTTTTCCCACCTTCTATACCTTGAATCTCGTCCAAGAAAAATGGTCTCAAGCTCTGGAAACTAGAAGTCGAATTGTTTAGGGTTTTTAGGTCGGTTTGGTGAAAATCGGTTATTAGGGATTATAGGAACCGAATATTTGTATATATACTTGAGCTATTATTTTTATTGTGGGCTTTATAATGCATTGGACTTAAATTAAATGGACTCTTAATAATATAAATTTATATTGGGCTTTTATTAGTTTTAATTCTTTTATAAACTATTTTAAATATTTTCGGCTAATATGTAAAATACAAAAATAGTTTTTATAAAATCATAAACTATAAAAACTACCTTTACAAAGTGTTTAATATTTATTTAGATCATGTGGGATATTTCTTAAAATTCTCTGAATTTACATAGCTTACTTGGTATTCTTTTGAATTAATTATTCATACTTTTGATTGTAGGGGTATTTTGGTCTTTTTGTGAACTTTAGAAATTCAGGTATTACAATTCTTCCCCTCTAAAAGAAAATTTCGTCCTCGAAATTGGACAAGACGGAACAGAACAGAGAACGAATCGGATTTCAAAATTTCTAGGAATATAACGAACGTTAATCTTATATCGGAACAAATGAATTTCTTATCAGAATATTCGAACTCATACTTATTCAGAAAATCAAATAAATAGTCAAATACTTTTAATGGATAATTACATACGTATCAGAATAATGGTGGAGAACAGATGAGACGCAGAAAATCAAACGACAATTTCTAACTTATACATATATTAAATGATGAGGACATCAAATGCATAGACAGAAATAAATCCTACCGGCCTCAATAGTCGCAGAAATATGGGGAGACATATAAGGTTAAGATAGTCATAGCAATCTAGAGGTTCGTGCAGATCATAACAACTTCGAATTCCAAACGTACAAAACTTATACGTAACAGATATCGACAAGAGTCTCACAAATAGGTACGGAATTCAAACGAACATGAGAAGCACCAAATAACATATACTAGTCAAAGTCTAAACACACATCAATCACAGGCATTTCCCAGACGTCGTATACCTTCAATAAGTTCAGATTATATGATCTCGGTATTATTACGTTGATCAGGCGTCATAATACTTGCATCACATAACAAGTTCTTATTGTCATTATATTCTGTCTCGGGTCATGACGAAACACATAACTAATATCATAACAAAACATACTACATACGGATAACACACAGATAGCAAGTAACATATAATAACAACCCAGATTCACAAGAGTATACCATCATGATGGCCATACTTCATCCAAGCGGTAATTAAACAACAACACTAAGAGAATAAATAGCAGACGAAACTTATGAGGACTAACGGAAACTTAGCGAATCTATTAGAAAGAAACAACATCAGACAGAAATTATACCTCCAAAATTTTGTTTTATTTCCATTAATCAAACAAAATTCGCAGAATCGTCTTACGATGATCTTCCAAAACAAAACTTAAAAATCCCAGATTCAAACGTCAAATGAAAAACAAAAAGGCCTAGCTCAAAATCAAACGTTAGAAAATTCTCATAAAGAGAGTAACAAATCAGAAACGAAACTCCTATTCTCGTGTCGGATTGAACCTACTAGTAGCCGTAGATTCCAAATCTGAATCCTCCTCGTGTTCCTCTTCTTCCTCTTCCTCCTCGTCTTCCTCGTCTTCCTCGCTTATCCATCCGTTCTTGTTTCCTTCATGTTGTGGTAGTAAACGACTAGCAAAGCCACCTTTACGCTTCCTCTCTTCCTCCTCCGGCACACGATCCACAAAGGCATACAGATCGCGACTCTCAGCTCGTCCTACTCCTTCATCCTCAACGAACTTGGGACACCTATCATGATATGTAGTAGTGAAACCTTCGTTGTCCACCACCTTAGTTTCATATTCTTCCACCACCTCTCCGTCAATGGTCCTCAAGGTCAGCTTCTCCTCGATGGTACATGGCCACATATAGGCCGGAACTCTTATCCTCTTATTAGTCCGCTTCACTTTACCATACCTCGTGCAGCCCTTAGCAATGATAACGGCCCACTTCGTCTTCTCCTTATGTTGCCTAGCCGGTCCTCGATTACTCCTATCAGATGAACTAGCGCGACGGGGAATAACCATCTAAAAGAAATTCCAACTATCAGCAAAACTTAAATACGATAGGGTACGCAAAGAAGTACGCAGAAAGGAAAATCCTAAATCTACCCACTTCTCACAGGTCATAGCCTAAGCTCTAAGGGTCCTAAAACCTAGAGCTCTGATACCATAAATTGTAACACCCCGACCCGACAAGGGTAAAGATATCACAATACGGTTTCATATCAGAACTTTAAATACTATACAAAAACGGAAGCCTTTACAAAATATCCAAAAAGAAAACATAAGTAGATAAGACTTCAAAATAAATCTAAGATCTCTAAGGTAAAGTCTTGCTCTCAGCTCTACTCTCAAACCCAGATCAGCTATCCCATAAGCTCATCTTGGAATGCTAAATACCTGCCGCAGGAAAAGAAAAATGCGGCTGAGCTTACAAAGCCCAGTGAACGGATATAACGAAACAAAAACTAAAACAGAATAAATATACAAATACGAAATCAAAATAAAATAATGAACGAAGGATCTTTTAGAATTCTGCGGAAGCACAATTATACAGAAATCCAAACAACCACATAACAGTTAGACATCACATAGCACATTAAAGACACAAAACAGACATGTCAGAACAACCATAAGCATAACATATCAGAATCTACAGATTACGTATAAGCCAAACGGAAAGTCTCAAAACTAACGGAAACAGTTCTAGAAAATAAACATGGCATTCGTACAAATAAATAAATCAACATTTATAGCACTTAATTCAATAGTATAGCAGCGGAAAAATCAGACAAATCATGGCAATCATAAAAGCTAAACAGTTCTCATATCAAATCCTAACCTTAGCATAGTTTCAACATGGCAAGTCACATATGCAGACAGATAATCAACCTTCAATAAGTTCAAATTATACACTAACATATTCATCTCGCAGATCAACGTATTCACGTAACGATAGCAAATCATAATATCAGATATACAAATCAGGTAACAATCTTATCCTATCATGGCAATTTATAATCACTTAAACAAATACGTCATAAGCACATTCACTAACATATCATATCAGAAATATCTTTCCTCTTCAAAAAGTAACATCAGAAAGTAAATGGAGTAGCTAGCTCCCAGAATTTTGTGAAGACGCGTATTGCACACGACATCATTCACCAGATAACATATCGGATAACAGATCAGATCTAGGATGCATCCATACGCCCCTTCCTACATATTCACAAATATGCTTCACCATCCAGAGACGTGGCAGAACATCACTCTACTGCCCTAGAGTCATATCAGAGGTGCATCACTGATACGGACATGGAACCCCCATGACTAGTTAAATATTTGGTTATTATCAACCAACTTAAGTCAAACAGATTTCAGATATAGCACATATCATATTCAACACAAGGTCACAGAATCATATCAGATAGTTCATATCCTAAGGTTCATATTCAGATAATCAGAAATCATAAGTTCATTATTATAGTGGCATATCATATGTTCATAAACAGAAGTTCATAACCAGAGGTTCATAACCATAAGTTCATAACCCAAATGTAGCAGGGTTCAACAAATGTATATAACAAAGTCTTCCTAACATAAGTTCACGTCAGATATTGCATAGTTCACTAGAACATAAATTCAGATAAGTAACAGATCAAACATTCAGAAAAGGGTTCATAGCAATGGCATTGGGAATCCTAATAAGCATGAGAGATATGACGAAGAAGGAAATCATGAGGGACCTTTACTGAAAAGGTCAGAATATCTGAATGATAACACAAATGTCTTAAAGTAAGACAGAATATCCGTACCTTAAAGCAAATGAGAAGAAAACAAACGAATGAACGAATACGAAGATGTAACGTCGCGTCTCCTCCAACGAATCTACACGGATTATGATTATTTAATACTTATTAGTATAACGGATTAATCTCATTAATACTTTTAGGGTTGTCAGATTATTCCCATTTTTAGTGACAGACGGAATTCCAACGTTTTAGGGTTTCAATTATTAATTAGCCAAACGTATGGGTTTAATATGATAATCATCTTATTTAAGAGCTTATATGATCATTATTCATAGCATAGAGTTTACAAATGTCAAAGACGGATTTTAAGACTCTCTTTCAAAGTAGTTTACATAATTTATAACTCACATGAAATAACGAAATTACAAAATTAACTTTTAACCCTTAATCAACTTCCCATTTTTAGTTCTAGGGTTTCCATACCTTCAATATTACTTATTACGCATTCAATTAACATGTTACTCCTTTTAATGACTTCCACTTTGACCTAGAACGTATATGGAAACAAACCGAAGTTACCTCAAAACTCATGCATGTCCTTACGTAATTCATTTACACATGTTGACCCATAATTACCCAAAATTACATGTTGCACCTTTAACATCTTTAATTATACGATCTAACCTTCTATTTTCATATTTTACACTTTTAGCCCAAAGGTTTTAGAATTTACAAAACATACCCTTTTAGTTAAATAAAATTCGAATAGCCCTCTAAATATCCAAAATCACACGTTTAACCCCTACACTTATTTTATACGTTTAGTACATGTCTTTTACTGTTTTTCAAAAATAACCTTTAAGTTTCAATATTTACAAAATCAACCCAAACCTTTTTATTTAGAACCGATTAGGGCATAATTCAAAAGCAAGCCCTAAACCTAAGTTACACCAATCATTAGCTCCTCATTAATACTTCATTAATTACCTTCAATGATTACAAGGAAACCCTAGTTCATGAAAAACCCTAATCGCCCCTTTTTAAAACCTTTCCTTTTTATGCGTTTTCGAACAAGAAAAACCCCAAGACAATTCACATAAGCTTCGAATTCACAAACATGTATTTTATTCAGGTCTTTTAACATGTAAGAGCTTCTGGAAAAATCAATTCATGATCTCTAAAAATATTATAAGCTCCTTCGTTAATTGTATACGCTTTTTAGGGTTTTCGATTCCAAATAATTTCATACGACATATTAAACATGCATGGCCAATTTTTATGTGTTATATATGACTTATAGGACTGAATTCAACATTAGAAACATACCCTTGATGAGCTTGAATCGTTAGAACAAAAGAAGCACAAAAACCCTTCTCGCCGAAACCCTAATCCACTCAAAAACTCACCACGACTAAAACAGCAGCTCTGGAACTCAAACACTATTTTTCCCACCTTCTATACCTTGAATCTCGTCCAAGAAAAATGGTCTCAAGCTCTGGAAACTAGAAGTCGAATTGTTTAGGGTTTTTAGGTTGGTTTGGTGAAAATCGGTTATTAGGGATTATAGGAACCGAATATTTGTATATATACTTGAGCTATTATTTTTCTTGTGGGCTTTATAATGCATTGGACTTAAATTAAATGGACTCTTAATAATATAAATTTATATTGGGCTTTTATTAGTTTTAATTCTTTTATAAACTATTTTAAATATTTTCGGCTAATATGTAAATACAAAACTAGTTTTTATAAAATCATAAACTATAAAAACTACCTTTACAAAGTGTTTAATATTTATTTAGATCATGTGGGATATTTCTTAAAATTCTCTGAATTTACACAGCTTACTTGGTATTCTTTTGAATTAAGTATTCATACTTTTGATTGTAGGGGTATTTTGGTCTTTTTGTGAACTTTAGAAATTCAGGTATTACAGTTTGTGAATGAAAAAACATTTTAGTACCACTGTTGAGATAAGATTTTGCATAAATACTCCCCCTCCACACGTGCTTAAGAGTAATTACGGAAATTTGCACGGTGAGAGAAGAGCGCGCACATTTTGAATTGATCAACTCAAGATAGACAATCCCCCGCGAGACACGGTTACGTTGCATAGTTAAAGAGTTACATTGTCAGCTTTTAGGTGACAATTAGCTCTAATAACTACCTTGAAGGTGTAGACAAACCTCGAAAGGTTGTCAAACCCGTCAGAGTTCATGTCTACCAAGAGTTTCTCGAATGGTACATTCTACTCGGACAAGTCCTTTGCGAGACACGTTTACATCACTAGCGAACTAGCTTGAAATTATTACCCGTCCAGGACAAGTCTTTTCGAGTTATGAACGGTTAAAGATTCGTCAATTCGTTGGTTAAGTCTGTTGCACGAAGATTCATGAGCAATTACACAACATATTTCTTATCACAAAATTTTCTCCCCCTCAAAAATGGCATATAAGTATGTTATTTTTGAAACGTTTGAGAATAAATATGTCCATTTCGAATGTTGCGGGAAGAGTGACACAAAGAACATATTGGTGAACAAAGTTTCAAATACTCCCCCTCAACAAGTGATATAAACGGTTGAGGTTTTGAAAATCATAAGGGGAAGTACTTGTTCTTTTGAGCAAAACCTTGAAAAATGAAAGGTTTGATAGGTTTTACTCAAAAGTAAGAAGCTTTCGCTCCTTTTATAAGGATTGTGGCACTGAAGCGTACCACAGGGTCCTTTCTTGACAAATATGGGTTGTACACTGTTATGTGTGCATAAGCCATTGACATATATAATCACACATCCAAGTTTATAATGAAAGAAGCAGTTCAAGGAGTACCAGGAAGTCCAGTGATGTTTCCAGGAGTGCGAACTGGGCGTTGATAGCCGGTGATATTCATCCTGGGTCGACCACCAACAAAGCTTTCCAGCGTTCTGAACTGATCCCTTCGAAACAACCTTTCATCAATCATTCTGATGATCCTCCTCACATCCCTTCGATCTTGAGAATTCCATCGCTTAGGAGACCCAATATTTTGTTGTATATCCTTCAACCTATAAGCCAATCCGTCCCTAACCATCTTCAAAGTGTGATCCCCAAACTTGTGAAGTTCACTACACGCCATTAAGCAGTTTCTTTGAAGTTCACTGCGGTAAACAACGCCGAAAGGTTTGCTGATGAGCGTATATTGTGGAAGCTGGTTGATGTCGGGAAGATCGAGCTGAGGTGGAGTGAAGTTAACACGGGTCTGATAAGATTCAACTGCAAGCTGGAGATCTTCTACACGTTCTTTCATGACTATGCGTCTGATGAAGATGAGCAATGACTTGATGAATTCGCGTTGTACTTCAGTTGGAAATTGTCTCATGCGACCCTGTACTTTGGCAAGGTACATGTCTTCAATATCATCGATAGACAAATTCTCAAAGTCAGCTTCAGAGAATGCATAATCCCTTTCGTCTTGCCTTTTGACCACAATCTTCTTGAGAAAGGTGTAGTCCCATTTGGACGAAAGATCAACTTGTTGAATGGCAACGATACTTTTAGTACTGAACACTGCATGTTGAGACTTCTGAACCTGGCAAGTTCTGTAGTAGATTCTTCGGCGTTCAGGCCAATGGTGAATCCCATACATTGCATCTCGGTCATACTCTACCACTTCGTTGGAGAACAAGCGGTTAGCTCTTTCCTCGATGGCTATGCAGTTAGAGTATATTGCTGCCGGGAATGGAAGTGTCAAAGATGTAGCATATTTCTTTGAACCATCGCCACCATGTAGAAGAAATTCCAGGTCTTTGTTGAAGAAATATCGGAATGGAATCCTTGGTTCATCTGGTTGGCCAATTGTTGGGAGAGGTTTAGTCCAGTCTGTGTAATATGGAGGGTTGTCCCTTTTGGTGAAGTCGATGTTTGCTTCTGGGTTGAGCCAATCCATGTTGTTAGACATAGCTCGTGCAATATTATCAAGGTGATATTCGACCTCGATGGCACTTTCCGAGCTGTCTTTTAGAAGTTGAAATGCTTCATTCTTGATTCGCTTCAACTCGGATTTCGTCATCTTCTTCACGTGGAACTTTTCTTGCAGAATCTTAGCATGCTCCAATGTATTACCGTCAACCAGATCTTGACCTTCAGCAGAGTAGAGAGTTGAGTTAACAAGAGTAGAGAACCATTCAAATTCCTCTGTTTTATCTTCATCTAGCCATGAAACGACGTCAACCTTGGGCGCCTTCTTCTTCTTTTGTTTAGGCCTAGATGAGGATTCTGGTTTCTTAACTTGTTTGGGAGAGGTGGGTTGTTGTAGGGGCTCAAGGACTTCCTCATCGTCACCACCCGTATACTCAAAATAATCACCGGTTTTCTGAGTCTGGGGCGGTAACTCAGAATCCTGAGGTTTATCAGTAGAAGAGCGAGGAGGAGACCTTTGTTGAGCAGGAGTCTTTTGGGGAGGAGGTTGCATAGAAGATGATTCACCAGACTTCTTTTGGCGTTTAGATTCGTCATTCTTATCCTGATCCTTATCTTCATCGTCTCTAGGACGTTTAGGCCTTTCAGCTTCTTCTCGGCATGCAGATTTGAGTTGGTATTCCAGCAATGCTTCCAACAATTTGCTTTCGTGAGAAGCAAGTGTTGCCGATCTTTTTGACATTTGAGCTACCAGCCGGTCAACCAATTCAGCATCTGAGAAGATTTTGGGATCAACTGGGTTGATGCTAACATACATTGGTATTGATCTCATAGTTTGCTTGGCCAAATGCAATAGGTTCGGATAAAGTTGTTTGGTAAACATCTCCTGTGTAAGTCCAGGAACGTTGTCAAGAAGGTACTTGTTAGTGTAACCTTCGATCATTTCGTTCAGTTCCTCTTGACGATGACTTCTCATGAATTCCTGGATAAACTTCCTTTCAACTTGCATCTTGTCATTCTCGTCATGTAGATACTGTACTTGTTCATTGAGAAAGTTCAGTTTCCTGTAGAGCATGTTTCTTTCTGACATGTTTGACAGCATTTACAATTCTTTTATGAGTGTGAGAGATCCAAGAACGAGTTGCCTTCTTCACTGATTTGGATGTTGATTTGGTTGATCTTTTTGATGGTGGTGGTGAAGAGTGAGATGATGAATCTGATGATGATGAGATGTGAGGAGACTCCGGGTCCTTTGGCGGTTCAAAAGTTTCCTTCTTTGAGCGTGAAGGACTATCCAGAAGCAACTTATCATAATCAACATCTTTATCTTTCTTGGACTTTTCAGTTTCAGGTTCCTCAAACTCATATTCAATAGTATCCACCGCAAGCTTTTGCTATTGCACAAGAGTGGTGGCACCAGTTCCCTTATCGGGTTGATTAACCGCATCAGGAGTTGGTGAAGAGTGGACACCACCACTCGACCCTCCGGGGCCACCCATTTGATCTTGTTCAAATTCTTTAGCTTTTTGAAGGTGTCTAACGATTTTAAATTTCTTCCTGTAGGATTGATCCAGTTGCTCTTCATCTGAGCTTGAGCTTTCATCATAAGGTACAAGTGCTGGAGTCTTCCCTTTTCCTGGGTCAGCTGGAGGACTGGGAGGTTTGGCTACTGAAGGATCAGTGTCGGTTGCAGTTACAGAGAGAAAGACCTCTTCGTCTGATTGTGTATCTTCAGAGCTTTCGTCCACCAGCTCTCTTTGCGGTTCAGATTTGGGAATAGGTTCAGCTTCCTTAACGGGAACAATCCTTTTACGAGGAGGATTCCTTTTGGGAAACTTCCTTTGACTTTCAGTACTTGTAGCACTTGCTGCACTACCTCTTCTGGTTCTCCGTGTAGGTGTTCCAGAAGACTTCTCATCAAGATGACCAACTTTGCCTTCTCTTACTTCTACCCGATACCTTTTGTACGTTTCAAGCTTTTTGATTTCATTAGTCAGTAGGTGATCAGGTAACACCGCACCCTGTTTCTTTGTTGACGATTCCTTGATTCTGACAGATAGGATAGGCTCAGTCATCATGTCGTGATTGTCGGGGTCATTGAGCCTCTTGGGAATATCAGGATGAAGTCCAAGTGCTCTCTGGATCAACAGCTTAGTATATCTGACATAGGAAATCTTTGAGCCAAGCTTTTTGTGAAATGACATCATGTCATCCCATATCAGAGCTTCAATTTCAATGTCCTTCTTGTTGATTAATGACCAGAAGATTTGCAGTTCCATGAGCTTGGGATGCTCATAGCCACTGTCACGACCAGAGACCGATTTGGTGATGATGATGTAGAGGGTTCTCCACGGTTGAGGAAAGTTCTTAAGCTCCACATGAGAGTGCTTAGTGATAATTCCTGAAGCTTCATCATAGCCAATATCAATCAGGAATTGAAGAACTGTCTCCTCAGTAGGTGTGGCGAAGAAGTCGGTTGATACGATGTCAGGGATGAGAAGAACAGCCCTTAAGTCTGCGTGTGTGATGGTGACTTGTTTGTGATTGAGAGTCACAGTCACTGCACTTTGACCCTTGATCCTTTGCATTGAATTCCAGAATTGTTGAATGTAGATCTCCGGTACTGTAGTAGAGTGTGAGAGCATGTTCTGGTAGGGATGATTCTTTAGAATATCCACAACAATGAGACAAGAAGATTCTGAGCATGTGAGGGTTTCAAAGTCAACCCTAAGGTTGTTCTTTCCAATCTTTCTCGGATAGCCATTAGGGAAGATGTCAGCAATTGTGAGAACATCTGGTGCATCCACATTAATTTGAGCAGCCATGTCGTGATCTGAAATAACATTAGCCAAAAGAACCAACATATCGAAAGACATAATGTTAGTCAACAGAAGGTTTTTATTTTCTAATTATTGAATATACAGTGTCAATGATTGTTACGAGTCCTAAGTCACTTGTTTGTCCAATAGTCCAATGACGTCGTGAAATGTTTCGTGAGTTAGTTAACTTTAAGATTTAAAGTTTATGTTATCACATATTTTCACAACACATTATACTTTTAAGCTTATTGGTGACGGTATTGGATTCGTGACGTTATGATTCATTTATTTACAAGTTTGCACGCATAACAATTCATAACGAAGGTTTGATCAAGTCTTATGCGTAGGAATAGTAGCTTATGCGTAAACAGGAGAAGTATACGCGTAGACACAAGCTTATGCGTAGGATCCTTACTTACGCGTAAGAAATATTACGCGTAGGAAAAGGGGACCTTATGCGTAGAGCTTACGCGTAGGCATATAAAAACCTTACGCGTAAGGCTTACTCGTAAGAGTAGACCTTATGCGTAGAGTCACTGTTTACGCATATCCTTCACAGGATACGCGTAGTCCCATTGTAGAACCTTACGCGTAATAGTTACGCGTAAAATTTCTCTTACGCATAACTTTCTACGCGTAAGGTGATCCTTATGCGTAGAGTAACAAAGACCTTGATTTTGAGTTTTAAGCGTAGCAAGCCTGAAATAAAATCATCATATCATCAATCTTAACACATATATTCATTTTAAGACAGATCATGGCATGAAACTCATTTTACAGTTTACGCGTAGAAAGTCATACGCGTAAGTCAAAACCCTAAAGTTTATGAATTACGCATATGATTTCTAACCATAGGATTAGCACCAAACGTTTTCTGTTAGGTCTTAGGTGTTGTGAGAGTCTAATAACCAAGTTTTAACACCCAATTCATGGTGAATCAAAAATGCCCAAAACTCAAGAACATTAAACCCTAATTTCTAATTCTAACTTAATTAGTGTTTCTGGGTTGTTATAGGGCCTGGATATCATCAATTCAACATGATAGTAACATCACACAACAATCTTTTTGAACAAATACAATCACATTTGAAAACCCCCAAAACCACGCATAAACCCTAATTTTCAAAGTCACTCAATTCGTGTATCTGGGTATGCTTAAGTGATAAAAATGTGTTCATTGATGTAAGAAAAGCATTTTGACACAATCATTTTAACCACAAACACCCATTCTTGATTGAGTGTTCATACGCTTATGCGTAGAACACTAAATCAATCATAGACAAAAATTTGACCGTTGGATTTGTATAAAAATCAAAACCAATGTTTGTAAACACGTTAAGATCATAAAACAACTTACAAATTGATGATCCAAAAAACGGATTTCTTGAACGATTTGTATGCGTAGATTATGTTAGGTTTGAGTATTAAAAGTGATGTGAGAAGTTAGGTGTGGGAGTTTTATTAAAAAACAGTTTACATTTTTGACAGTTTTTGTCCCTCCACCTTTTCCTTTTACATACAAAGCCATTTAACTTCCATTTTGGTTACCAAACAAAGATTTTAAGAAAGAAACTTGACGACACTCCCCCTCGACTGAAGAAAATAATGAAAGGTTATAATTTTAGACCGAGGAGTGTCAGTTTAACCAGAAAAGTTTACCACCATTGATAAAAGAAACAACCGGGATAGGATAACATGCAAGTACACAAATATATTGAAACAGTTAAGTATTTATTTTCTCCCCCTCAACACTTGAAAGATTAAAGTGTTGACGGAAGAAATGTACTTGCCATGTTGAAAGAAAAATAGATAGAAGAATATTTTTGTTGTTTTATCAGGTTTTATATTTTTGTATTTTGTTTTTGAAAAATATTTACAAAAGATATTTTGGTGTTTGACAGGTTTTTAAGACTGTTTTAGGAGGTCATCCAATTCCTCTTGAGTCAAACACCTCATACCAATCCGGTGGACCAACTCATTAAACCTAGCGGGAGGCAAGGCTTTGGTGAGAAGATCTGCCAATTGGTATTCTGTACCAACAAAGTATAATTCAACTGTACCCTGTTCCACGTGGTCCTTGATGAAATGATAGCGAAGATCGATGTGCTTTAATTTCGAGTGCTGAACTGAGTTGCACGAGATCGCAATGGCACTCCGATTGTCGCAGTACATCGAGATTCTGTCAAATACGTAACCATAGTCTTTGAGTTGTGTTCTCATCCAGATGACTTGAGCACAACATGCGAACATGGCTACATATTCTGCTTCGGTTGAGGACAGCGATGTACAATCTTGTTTCTTCGATTGCCAAGACACCAGTTTATCACCAAGAAATTGTAGTGCTCCTGAAGTACTTTTTCATGAATCTAAACATCCTGCGTGATCAGCGTCTGAAAAAGTGATTAGTTCAAAACCAGAATCCTTCGGATACCAGATCCCCAAGTTAATGGTTCCCTTGATGTATCGGAGGATTCTTTTAGCCTCAGAGAGGTGGGTTTCAGTTGGTCTCGACTGATAACGGGAGCATAGATAAACGACAAAGACAATATCAAGTCGGCTAGCTGTTAGGTACATTAGAGACCCAATAATACTGCGGTATTTTGTAGGGTCTACTAATTTCCCATTTAAATCAGCGTCTAGCTTCTTGGTATGAGTCATTGGTGTGGCATAAGTGTCACAGGTTTTCATTCCAAATTTGTTTAACAATTCAAGGGCATATTTGGACTGACTCAAGAAAATACCACGGGGTGATTGATGAACTTGCAGTCCTAGAAAGAACGTAAGTTCACCCATCATGGACATTTCAAAAATTTTCTTCATTAGTTTTGCAAAAGCGATTGAGTACTTTTTATGTGTTGACCCAAAAATGATGTCATCCACGTAAATTTGAACAATTAAGATATGTGCCCCGTGATATTGTATAAAAAGAGTAGGGTCAACCGAACCTTTGGTGAAATTATTGGCAATGAGAAAAGATGATAGCTTATCGTACCATGCCCGAGGAGCTTGTTTGAGACCATACAGAGCTTTGTTCAGTTTGTAAACATGGTTCGGGAACTCAGGATCAACGAATCCATCTGGTTGGCTGACATAAACTGTTTCTTTCAATTTACCATTGAGAAAAGCAGTTTTGACGTCCATCTGAAAGACCGTCATATTCATATGAGCTGCGAACGCGAGAAATATCCGAACAGCCTCAAGACGAGCAACCGGAGCAAAAGATTCTTCAAAGTCTATACCCTCTTCCTGACGATAACCCTTAGCAACTAGCCGTGACTTGTTTCGGATTACATTCCCTTCAGCATCCAATTTGTTCTTCCAAATCCATTTGAGACCAATGACGTAGACCCTGTTGGTCTTTCAACCAGTTCCCATACTTCAAGACGTTTGAATTGGTTGAGTTCTTCTTGCATGGATTCAATCCAGGTATCTTTTGTCATTGCGTCTTTAATGTTTTTAGGCTCAGATTGGCAGACAGTAAGTGCATAGATGCAATGTTCACCGTCTGAGTGAAGACGTTGTCTCGTAACGACTGGTTGATTCGGGTTGCCAATAATATTTTCCAGAAGATGGTCTTTTGTCCATCTATGTGTAGAGGGTTGATGTTGGTATACATTGTGCAGATTCTGAGGATTCAAATGGTGTGTTGAAGATTCCGCGACATCTGGTGCAGCAGTCTCATTAGCAAACGGGTTAAAGAACGCATTTGGATCAAAATCTACAGGTGGGGGTACTTCATTCATAATATCATTAGCTGGTTCATCATTGTTGGAAGCGGTTTGTTCAACTGTTGTGTTGGAGTCAACTGGTGTAGGTGCATCTTCAACAGTAGTTGTTGTAGCAGGTGTATCAGGTATAAAAGTAGTATCAGGTTGAGCAGCGGAAACAGCGGATACACCTGGAGCACGTTCATCAATATCGTCACTGAACAGAGGAGCAAATAACCTTTCCATTTGTTGACGAGTGAGCTGGGGGCTTTGTTCAGCTGATGATGGGGGTTGAGGGAAGTTTAAGCGGTTGTGACCGGGTTCTAAGCTGTTATACTCATAAGCCATTTCCGTGAGTTCATCAAAATGAGCATGAATCGTTTTCATAACCTCCTTTGTTCGACGATTCCAGATTCGGAAACCTTTAGAGTTATCACAATACCCAATAAAGACTCCAATGTCAGCTTTGGCTTTGAGCTTTCCAAAGTCATCACGAACATTATTCGGATAGCAAAGAGATCCAAAGACATGAAAGTGTTTGAGATTCGGTTTTCTGTTGTGGACAAGCTCGAAAGGTGTTTTGTTGTGGCGTTTTGAAATCATAGAGCGGTTTTGAGTATAGCATGCAGTAGATACAACTTCTGCCCACAAGTAATCTGGGAGTTTAGCATTGATTAACATTGTTCTTGCAGCTTCCACTAACGTTCAGTTTCATCTTTCAACAAGTCCGTTTTGTTCAGGTGTACGTGCAATAGATGTCTGATGCTGAATTCCCACTTTCTCATAAAAGTCACGAAGAGTTTTGTTAACAAATTCAGTTCCTTTGTCTGTTCTGATTAGTCTGACGGTGTTTCGGAGCTGAACCTGTATTTTCGTGAGAAAGGTGATAATCATCTGTGGAGCTTGGTCTTTGCTTCGAAGAAAGTAGACCCAAGTCCAGCGTGAATAGTCATCAACAATTACTAAGATGTAGTGTTTGCCATTGATCGTTTGCACACGCATTGGGCCACACAAATCCATGTGAAGAAGATGAAGCACATGCTGAGAACTGTGTTCCACCTTTGAAGGAAAAGGAGCACGGGTGCTTTTCCCTTGTTCACAAGCTGAGCAAAGGTGATCTTTTGAATACCGAAATCGTGGGAGTCCTTCAACTAGTTTGTGTCGAGCAAGGTTGGTGATGGTTTGAAAGTTTAGATGTGAGAGACGACGGTGCCATAGCCAAGATTTTGTTGATGTTGCCTTTGAGAGTAAGCAGATGGGAGATGAAGCAACCATGTCTTGCATAGAGATAGTGTAGAGACTAGAATTACGCGAACCAGACATAAGGTCGTTCCCTTGTAGATCAAGAATGAAACAAGATTTCTCCCTGAAAGCAACCTCCAAATCTCCATCACAGAACTGACCTACTGAAAACAGATTGTGACCGAGGCCTTCCACATAGTAAACCCTGCTAATTTCGATGTTCCCATTGATATAATCTCCGTAGCCCATGATAGCTGCGAAGTGATCATTCTCGAATCTGACAGTGCCAATGAACTTTGGAATAAAGTTTGATAACATTTTAAGGTTGCCTGTCATGTGTCGGGAACATCCGCTATCAACAATCCATAGAATGATCTGTATCACCTGCATTACACACAGACGACACAGATGGAATAGAAGTAGATGTGGAACCCGAAATGTTAGAGGGTTCCAGAGCAGTTATAGTAGACATACACACATCAATAACTTTAGGCATCCATTTAAATCCTAATGTGTTATATATCCATTTCTGCCATCTATAACTACTATTTGCTTTAGTCTTAGTGAATGCACTAGGTGGTACTACATTCTTTGGAGGTGAAACTGGAGCTATAGGGACATCAATACTTGCCTTAGAATCTAAAGAAGGCGGTCTACCAAGCACATACTTAGAATGATTAGTGGGCCTAGAGGTATTCCGATTCTTAGGATTCCGTAAACGAGAGATTATAGCTTTAGCAATACATTTGTCATGACAATAAGAATTCATACTTTTTCGACAAATAACACAAGGTGCATTGGATTGAATATCAAAAGTACTTAAAGGTTTAGCATTCGTTACATCACTATGTCTATTACATTTGCTAGACGCAATATCTGTAGTGGAAGCAACGTGAGTCTTATTCATAGTCCTAGGGTGTTCTTCTACTTTAGCATTCCTTATTGATCTTTTCTTAGGTCGCAACTTCCTATTCTTCGATTGAGTGCTCCTAGGCTGTGAAGTGCGGACGTTAGGAAAAGACGCAACTATTCCTGTTTCAGTAGAAGGAAGCACGTTAGCAATTTGTGATTTGGCAGTAGGGATTCTAGGTTCACGATTACTAAGTGTTACTGGTGCTATTCTCTTTATCACGGTAGGCGGAAGTTGTTCATACTTTCCTAACATTTCTCTTAACTTAAAGATAGTGTGCACCAATTCTTGATTTTTAGAACGAAGATTTCCCAAAAAATTCATGACTTCCTTAGTGTGTGCAAGAAAATGATCAAGCTCGTTTGATGCTTCATCACGAGTCTTTTTAAGTAAATCAAATATAACACCATATTCCTGTTTGACTTTTACAAGTTCTTGTTCGTATTTTGAGATTTGACATTTCAAAGACACGTTTTGATCATCCAGTTGCTCAAATTTTGGATTAAACGATTTAGATTGCAACTGGTTGATTTTGTTTTGCAAAGCAAGTTCACGATTTTGACAGTCTTTTTGACACCATTGAAGACGACGTTTTGCATATGAAAGCTCGTTAATCAATCGTTCATTTTCAGTTTTTAAAGACTCGATCTGATGCACATTATCAGAATTCTCAACAATTAAAACATTATCAACAGTATCAGCAGAGATATAATCAGATGCATGTGGCAAAGAATTAAACAACACAGTATTATGGACATCAGCACAGATAACGTCTTCCAAGAGTCGATCAACATCTTTTCTCAATATTTTCTTTTTACGTTTAGTATTAGAAATAGATGTTTCTGTTTTCTCGAAAACGACCTTCATCAATCCAAGTTCCTTATGAAAGTCCCGTTCCCAAGACAATGCACAATTTTCAAATTTTTAACATTCGGTAAAAGCTTTTTCTGAAAAATGTCTCTTTGTTCTCGCGCTAGAGGCGATTGAAAATGTTGAACTTTGATTTCAGAATGATATTCTATCTCATGTTGTAAAGTTTTGAGGTCAGCCATGAAAAGGTCAAAATATCTAAGAATTTTGCGATTTTCAGGTTTTGAATTTAGTTCACTGATGGAAGGTAAAGGACCATAAGTTTGTGCATAATCTGGTTGGGGATTAACATTAGAAGACTCAGACGTTTTTATGATAATCCTTGGTGTGTTAGAAGAATTCGTTGGTGTGACGAAAGTGACCGCTTTTGAATAGTTATGAGGTTTGTTATAAACAACAGTTTCTAATTTTGATCGACTCTCGTCTTCTGCATCTAATTCCTCTTGACGATGATATTCAACAACAGTCATAACAGAATCATCAATTTTATATTCTGCACTGGAAACTTCAGGATCTGGTTTGAATGCTTTGATTGAAAGTTTAGGTTTGTAATCAGCAAGATTCGGTCCATATCCATTTGGATTGGGTTTTAACGTAAACTTTTCAATAGTTGTTACTGACTCACCATGTTTGTAAACAACAGTTTTAACCTCTTTAAGTTTGTTTTGCAAGCCGATAATTTCTTCAATTTGGTCATCTATTCGTTTCGTTGAATGCTTTTTGTATGCAGAGAACTGTTTTTGACAATTTAACAACTCAGCCTTAGCTTTTTGATTTTCCAAGGTGAGAGCGTTAATTTACTTTTTATGTTCATATTTCAGTTGTTCTATTTCAGACAACAAAGCATTCTTCGAAGCGGCTAGATCACGCATTTGTCTCTCTAAATATTTTTCGTTTTGATGAGATTTAGCAAAAGCGGCTTCAAAACCTTTTTCATGGTTTTCTTGAGTTTTGAAAAAATTGAGTTGCATCTTTAAACATTCAAAATCCTTGGTTAACAGTGCATTTTTACTTTTTAAGTCCTGATTTAATGCACAACATTCTTCAATTTGGGATTGCTGGTCTTTAAGTAAAAGAGCAAGATCTGGATGAGGCAAAAGTTCGGCTTGTTCAAAAGGAGTTACAACATGATCATTATTTAGATCCTCAAGTATAACCACGGAGTCAATTTGATTATCAAAGGAAACCATAAGGTCATCTTGATCGTCAAATGTAACTACGGGGTGTAATTGAAAATCGTCGGAATGAGATGTAGATGAGTCATGTTGAACATTCTGAGCCTTGCCGGATTCAGATGTTGGCGGAGAGATTAGATTAGAGATAAATATGGTTTGTTCGGGTACCTGAGACAAGCCATCAGTGTCATACACTGGGCCTGTGTCACTCATATGTAGCTCTTGCATATTAGCCATCAACATAACAGCTGCATTGGCCTGCAAGTCCTCCATATCATCATCTGAGTCTGCATCTGCCATAAAGCTCTGTTCTTTGTCTGTAAGAGTTCCACCAGCTTCATCCTTAAGAGCTAAAAGAAGAGCCTCTTTGTGATAAGCACTGCCCCTAGTCCTCGGCTTTGGGCATGCATTAGCCAGGTGTCCCTTCTCATTGCAGTTGTAGCATCGAAGACCATTCAACCCATTCTTAGCATTTCCCTGTTCCACCACTTGAGCTCTATTGTTATTCCTACCCACAGCATTAAACCCTTGACCACCGCCCATCGGACGACCATAACCACGATTCTAAACTTCAACTCGTCCATTGTTCACAACAGCTTGATTACGTGTGTTAGATGAGGAACGAATACGATTGTTGGATTTGTTGGTATAACGGCTAAAAGCATTAGCAATCATAACAAATCCTTCTTGCAATGCTTCGAACGGATCAGAATCCTCACTAGCTTCACTAACAAGTGCTTGAGCATTGTTGTTGTTGTATGGAACCAATTGATTTTGTTGAGGTTGTTGCTGTGAAGGATCATATGGTGTGATTGTAGCAGTTGGTTGAGTTGCTGGTTGAGAAGGATAATTCTGTTGAGCATACAAGGCAAGTTGTTGATTTTTCGGATTTGACGTTGAAGGAATTTGAGCACGGAGAATCCTTTCCCTATCAACTTCCTTTTCATGAGGCTTCAAGTAATCATACAACAATCCGTATGTAGAATGATGCATGTTCTTCGCTTGACGGAGAAAAATGACATACTTCTCCCATTCAGGACCAAGACTACTCAGGAACTTAGTATTAACTGCAATTCATGGCATGATGATGTTGTGTTTATCCAAATCATTTATGATGTCTGAAAATCGATGATGATAAGACTCTAGTGTCTCTCCAGGTTCAATCATGAAGTGTTCATAAGCCAAGTAAATTTTGGATTCCATATCTTCCTGATTGAGTGCAGATCCTTCCATAAGTAGATGAATATGTTCCCACATTTTCTTTGCAGTCTTTTGAGCATCAACACTTCGAAGAATTGGGTTTGGTAATCCTAAAAGGATATATTGCATTGCAAGCTCATCAGCTTCATAGTGTAGAAGTTCTTCTGGATTCAATTCTGCAACAGTAGCAATGTTGGTTTGTTCATCTCTTGGTGGAATAGCATTTGGATCTCCGGGTACAACGACATTAGGCATCTGAAATGGACCTTCCAAGATAACCTTCTTTAAGAACTTTCCATGTGGCTTCTTCAGATCACAAAACCTAAAGAACCTTATCACCCATTGATCGTAGTTACCTGGAGTGAGCATTGGAGGTCTATCAAGTGATCCAGCCTCATGAATTGATTGTTGGCTACTTAAGGCTTCACACATCTTAGCAAACCAAGTGGGTTCCTTCATAGTGTTCCTTGATGGATGTTGATTGAATTCATTTGTGTAGGTTTGAACTTGAATACTTGGTGGTGGTTGAACCATTTGAGGTTGTGGAATTGCTGCAAGTTGTGGAGTATGTTGTTGATTAAATTGTTGTTGATAAATTGCTTGTTGTTGATTCCATTGTTGATGTTGAGGACTTAATTGTTGTTGACGTTGAGTATAAGTGTAAGGGAAATAGTTAGAGTATGGTGGTTGAGACATGTTGATAAACTTGTGTTATAAAAATGGATCTTTGTAGTCGAATGAACCTTTGATGAAGTGTCCTTAGGCGTAGAAATCACAATAATCCAAGTAGCACTTATGCGTAAAAACACCAAAGTTACGCGTAACAATCAAGAGTTACGCGTAGATTTAGCTTACGCGTAAGTATGGAAAAGACTCTAAAGTTATGCATAGACACAAAGTTAGGCGTAGAAACTTATGCGTAGGATTACCTTATGCGTAAGACTAGGCTTATGCGTAAGATGAATCTTATGCATAGGATTTCTACGCGTAAGCTTTATGCTTATGCGTAAGTTTAGGGTTTTGCCCAAATGATCTTTTACACTATCACAGTGCAAAAGATATCCAAAGTCGACGTATTTTCAGGCTTATCCAAGCAAGAAAACACGGAGTAAACCACGAACATGAAGATCAAACCACGGATAAAGTTACGCGTAATATTAGGGTTTTGATACGCGTAAGATTACTCGTAAAAATGATTTTGCCCAAATTTGTTTCTAAACCAGATTTTTGTTATGGAATAGCTTCAATATCACCAAAATATCACAAAAGTGTGAAACTTGATGAACCAAAACGGCTAAACGGGTTACGCGTAGAACGACACCCACGAACAAAAACAAGCTTAAAAAACTATGATCCACGCATAAAGTTTGAGACTTTTTGCCAAAAACAAGTATTTTAACACCTTAAAACGTTGAAAGTACAAGAATCTTGGATTCAAAAGTGTAAAAAATACGTTTTTAAGCAAACCAAAGTATCACATTATTCTACACGTAGGACCAAAAACCCACTTCAAGAAATAACGATTCACCCAACTAGTTAGGCGATTGATACCACTGATAGGTCACTAGTTTTACAACACAAGCTTAATAGAAAGAGATAAAGGCGATTGAACAATAAACCAAACACACACACACGATATGATTATGACCGGTTATGCGTAGATATGAGTGAAAGGAATAAATTGAACAACCAACCCTCAAGTGAGGGTTATACAAGAGTATTTATAGGCAAGGAGCTAGGGCAACACTCCCACTCCTTCCTTTTTCCTTATTGGACATGGGCCTAAGCTTATGGGCCTTCTACATAAGCTTGACCTTAAACAAACATAAAGGCCATAATAAGCTACCTATTACATATGAGTAACTAACACTTGAATTAAGGTTTAGGAGTGATTCCAACAAAAAATACTAATTATTTGAACTTTTCTAAATTGTAGATGACTACCTCAGTCAGAAACAATTCGGTACTCAGGAGTTTCTTTGAGGAACAAAAACTCACTGGGCCTAACTTCATTAACTGGTATCGCCAGCTTCGCGTTATCCTATCAGCTGAAGAATATGAAAACTATTTGGAGCATCCCATTCTTGCTCCACCTGTTGCAGCTTCCGGTCACCAAGTTGCTCTCGAGGCCCTTGCAGCTCACACTGCTTGGGTCAAGGGGTCAAAGGACATTACTGCTTTCATGATCATGACCATAGAGTTAGAGATCCAACGGAATCTAACTCGCCTTGGTGCTTATGACATGCTACAGAAGCTGAAGTCTATGTTTTCTCAACAGGCAGAACAAGAACTTCTTCAAACCGCGGGAGAATTTCACACGTGCAAGCAAGAAGAAGGTCAATCTGTAAGATCATATGTTCTTAAGATGAAGAGCTACATTGACAACTTGGAGCGTCTCGGTCATCCAATTACTCTGAACTATGGAGTTAGTTTGATCTTAATTGGTCTTTCTAAAGAGTATGACACGTTTGTGCAGAATTATAATATGCACAGCATGGGAAAGACTATGAATGAACTACATGCTATGCTTAAACAACATGATCAGACGCTACCCAAGAAAGATGTTGCACCTGCACTTCATAATATACGTGCGGGAAATGTCTAGAAAAACCATGGGAAAAAATCGTCTAAGGCTGCTAAGGGAAATCAAGGGAAGGGTAAGTACAAGCTGGCTTATGCTCCTGAGCATAAACCACCTTATAATCCCAAGCCTAAGTTCCTCCACCACCTAAGAAGGATAATCCTGCTAAGAACGCGACCTGTCACCAATGTGGTGAAATAGGTCATTGGAGAAGGAACTGTCCTGTGTATCTCGCCGAGTTGATGAAAAAGAAGAAGTTGTCTCTAGGAGCTAGCTCTTCAGGTATTTTCACCATAGAACTCTATTATTTTCCTAGTACATCTTGGTTTTATGACATGGGTTGTGGTACTCGCATCTGTAATACTACTCAGGGTCTCAGGGGAAGTAGGAAGGTGAAGCCTAGAGCTTTAAGTCTATACGTGGGCAATGGTCAATGGGCAGGACTTGAAGCTATAAGCGTTTTTCATTTATGTCTCCCTAGTGGATTAGTGGTTGTTTTGAACAATTTTCATTATGCTCCCTCTATTACTAGAGGAATTATTTCAGTTTCTTGTTTGTTTGACGATGGTTTTGTTAATTGTTTTGAATCGAATAATGTAATTTCAGTTTCTAGAAATAATGTTGTTTATTTAATTGCTATCCCACGAGATGGTATTTATCAAATTGATATGTCTTGTTCTAAAAAAAATGGAAGTTCTATGTTTGCTGTTAGCAATAAAAGAGCCAAGTGATAACATCATTTTAAGTGTCAATTTCCCTTATTTATGCTCATATTTTATGTCATTTATATGGATATATATTCTTATTCCTTTATATTTTGTTTCTACTTAATATATGAGCATTGGAGCTTACAGACGCGGATTTGGAGATTTTCTTAACAATTTTACCTTAGTATGTTATTATTGAAGAAGCTACGGCGTAACTCCTATTCTCAACTACGCCATAGCTAGGATTACGTTACAAAGACCAAGTTAACAGCAGTTACAGCGTAACTCTCAACTTAAGTTACGTCGTAACCATCTAGGTCATGGGGAATTTCGCGCCTTCGTCAACTACGCCGTAACCTCCTTTGACAACCGGCAATTCGGGATCCCTTTTAGGTAACCGCATTACGCTAGTTAGACAGAGTAGTTTGCTTTTAGGAGCTATTTCGGTTAACCATGACTTATTTTGGTATCGTTTATTGGATTTTATGATTTATTTTATTATCGTATGAATTGTGGTATGAGTTATAGCCCGTTATGTTAGGCGCTACTTTAAGTCGGCACAATAAAATCCTATAACGAGAGAAAACGTAACTTTTAAACCGTAACACGAGACGTGACGTGTAAATAATCAAAATTCATGGAAAAATGTAAATAAAAACAATATGGACATAAATAAAAGTCATTGGACACTAATAGGGAAATGTAAGATCTCGGGAGAGGTAAAACGGGAAAGTTTACAAAAATTACGGGTTTGCCCCCTCTTTTTCTTTGGCCGGCCACCCTCCCTTTCAAAATAATTATTTTCTTGGTCCTTGGTTTCCCATATATATACCCCCTCCCCTACACACACACACACACTTTAGTTTCTCTCTCTGAAAACCCTAAAACACCACTTTCTCTCACTACTTTCTCTCTCTACCCAAAACCCTAGCCGCCCACCCTTTTTCCGGCCACACCGCCGCGCGTACGGCTACACCTCCACCACCACTGTGTAGATCTCCTTCTCCTCTTTCTAGTGACATAGGGCACGCTCCCCAACACCGCCTTTTGACCCTCCAAAACGCATAAAAACGCCGCGGGTATTGTTGGTTTTTTTATACGTTTGTAAACCGGGATAGATAAAGGTAATTGGAACAAAGATTAGACTCGTTTGAGTCAAATGAATCCACGTACGAGGCCCTATGGATCATAGACGTAGGTTTCATGGGTTGGGTTTGACGAAAATGGAATGGAAACGAGTTTAAAACTAATAAAACATAAAAACAAATGTGTTGGTATCATGTGTTGTGTCGTGTTCATGTGTTATTGCCTTATTATCATTTTTATGAAGCTTTGATTTTAGTTAGATGATGGGTTTTGATGTTTAATGGTGTTTGGATGTTGTTTGGGAAATGAATGAGCCATTGGGGCACGTTTGGATGGAGTTGGGAGCATGGAACGAGCCACAAGGACCACTAGGGTCCATATGGGTCGCGTTGGTATGGAATTCAAGACCCTCAAGGACCCATGGGTCCAGTTCGAGTCGTTGTGGTAACATATTGAGTGTTGTTGTTAGAGTTTGGATGAGACGCGGGGAGCCAAAGAGCTTCTAGGGCTCGTTTGGTTCGCGTGGTCTTAACCAGGACCATGTCAAGACCTTTAGGGTCGCGACATTAGTTACGGGTATGTTTGGTACTTAATTTGGATGGCGGGATTGATATGAGATTGTTTGGAGGTTGATTGGAGATTGTGGAATTGTTTATTTTGGACTTAATATTATATAAGTCAACTTTGCGCAACGTCGATGTTACCGTGACTTTTTAGTCTCGGTTGACCCCGACAACGCCATAACATGAACTTTAGTATTTATTGGACAATATGACGTGTAAAATCCGAGAGTCATGACTCGGACTTGTAAACTCGAGACGGATAATAACAAGAAACTTATATTAAAACATGACGTAATATATATACAAACTTGTAAATAAAACTAGAAAATATAGATAATAAAGGGTTTTTATATTAAATATTTGATAACAAGGCTCGCCTTGTTATTCGATATTTAAAAGGGAATTAACATCTTAAAATGGAAATGTTTTGTGATAAATGAGTTATTAAAAGTTTCGAGGGCATGTTTACCGAACTATGTCATTTATGAGTATTTAATACCCATTATGTGTTATGCATGGGTTATGGATGACTTGATATTAATAGCGTTAATCCACGTGGATAGCGGACTTATTAGGTTGACGAATCTAATAAGTGCCCGTTATGTGTGTAGGATAGCGTTATTAATGGGTGAATTATCCTTATAACTCGTTAGGATGTGACTAGTTTTTGGGATGATAAGTGACATAAATAAATGGTTGAGTTTATCGAGTTGACGAATTCGATAAATCTAACGATTTATTTCAAAACTTATTATACTATAAAGCTTATCGCTTAGAAGTCTCATTGTGTCGTTATGAGTCGCATTGTTAGAGATATAGTGCATTCATGGAGTCATGTCGGGTCGATACCACACACACGATGATACCAAAAGCTTGTAACTATATAATGAAACGAGACATTTTTGAGATAAGAATTGGAATATACTCGAGATAGATAATACTGTAATTGGAAAACATATTAATAATTGGTTTATATCAATAGGTTGTGCCGAGTCAGTACTTGATGAGCCGAGTTAGCTGTTATCTGCGTTGCTAGTGATTGTCTGTGCTTTGCTTGTTTGAGGTGAGTTTCATAGCACCACTTTTATCTTTGTTTTTAACTAGATTGGGTCAAAAATCATGCTACTCTTTTTGGACCTACTTAAACTCTTTTGATTTGCTTATGTGCTGACTAGTATAGATAGATATGTAGTAGATGTTGCCTTAGTCTAGGGTAGCAATCATTTCTATAACTATGTTGCCTAGCTAAGAATAGATATCTACTCCGACCTAGTCCAGGGTAGCATTTGTTCTAGCCCTTGCTACGACTGTGCTGGCTAGAGTCTCCTGGGGCCTTGCTGAGATCTCGATTATGTTGTTGGTATGTGATTGGAATGTTTATTGTGTATCTATCTTAGTCTCGCATAGCAAATAAACTCTTACAGGTCCATTATTGAATTTATACTTAAACCTATGAACTCACCAGCATTAGCTGACCTTTTAGCGATTTTCTCATGTAACTGAGTTGATGTTTCGCTTGCTTGTTCTATGGAGGCTTGGTAGAGAGGCATGGTTGAAGGATGATGGATCTAGACACACACCTTGTGTCAATGATATTTTGTATGATATTATTAAGCACGCGGAATTTACTTAGTAATACTTAGAAGATGGATTGTATGATGTATTGTATGTAAACACAGATTAAACACAAAACTTAAGCTCCAATATTATTGATGAATAATACGAGTGATATTTGCTTATCACTAGGGTTACACCTTGAAGCCTTTGTGAGTAATACGTAGGTAATTAGACGTGTGTCTAAGAAAATGACCTAGGACCTCCTTTTATACAACAAGGAGTCCTTTACAAGATAAGTATAAAGCTAACATTATAGAATATACACAAAATCTATTCTATACTTATCTAGACGCGTTTAACTAAACATTATCTAATAGCAGTGGTAATAATGTACTTGCAGTGGGAATACGTTTCCACTGCTAGTGTTAATCCGAGCAGTGTAAACCACAACTATCCGTGGTAATGAATTATTCCCAGCAATCCTCCCCTAAACTTATGATTTCTCTGCAAATCAATAAGTTTCTTCAATATGCATTATCTTCAAGGATTTGGGGAATTCAACCAAACACTTCACTTCTTTCTTAACTTCTGAATAGCTCTTGAACATTGATCTTGAAGCCTATGTAACAATGCTCTGACCTTCTCATTATCATCATGAACTCTTATTGTTGTACATAACATCACAGTGAGAGTTCCAGCTCTGAGTGGATATTCCTTCTCGGCAAGCATGAAAGCATCTTCTCCATTTGCTGTAGAGACATGATGAACTTCACATGAATCATAGTAAAACCATTTAGTACCAGGACATGTGCATGAGAATTTCCAGAAATCATCATTAACATCTGGTTCATAGAGCCTTCTAAGATTAACCCACAACTGCATCTCCTTTGTATCTTTGAGATCTTGAGCATTAAACATTTCTTGAACTAACCTCCATAGTGTATCAAGGTCATCTCTGTCAAAAGCTTTTATAAGATCTTCAAATTGAATGAATGATGAAGTTTCACCACCTAGCTTTGTGATCTTCCATGTTGGAGAAAAATTGCTAGCAGTGTAAACCTCCCAATCAATGATAGGATGTCGAACTTGCAGTGGTTCTGGATAAAAATCTTCTTCTTCAATCACAATCATTCCAGTCATTTGTTCTTCAGTGAATTTCTCAGTAGGAATTTCCTTCTCAGTAGACAATGCTTGTTCTTCAGCAACCTTAGTCTTCTTAATAGTTTGAGAATCACTTTCTTTGGCCTTTCTCTTCAATCCAGGAAACCTTTTTAATTCTTCTTCAGAGCCCATTGGAGTAAAATCTTTATCTTGTTTTTGAACTATGTAGTAAGCCTTTTCAACTTGATCATCAGGCATTCCTTTGAATTGATGCTTCTTCCAACCACCAACATGACAACAATAAGTCTTCATATATGAAAGAATTTGTGCCTTGGTTGGTTGTCTTTGTTTCTTCTGACCCTTTCTGACTGTACTAATCACATCATCAAGTGCTTGATTGTTCTTCATTTGAATGAAATCCTTCAACTGAGCAGTTCTTTGTTCTTCAGTTAAGGATGCATCAGCTACCAGGTCAATTGCCTTTTTCTTGATCATTTGATTATTTGCAATCAAGAACTCAATATCTTCTTCAGTAGGAACATAACTAAACTCTGGAGTCTTCTCTCTAAGAATTATAGGTTGAAAAGTGGAAAGTGGATCTTCAATAAAATCTTCCATTCTATTTAATCTTTTAGTCTCCAAAAAGTTTGCAACTTCCATTTCATCAAGCTTGTTCTTTTCAGCAACTTGTTCTTCAGTAATCATTTTAGCAATTTCACTATCAAGAGCAATCTGTGCTTGTATTTTCTTTGAAATCTTTCTTCCAGTTTGCTCTACATTTTCCATAACTGCTTTATCTTTGTCTTTCTTCAGTTTATCAACTTCTTCACTTGCAGTGGCAATAGTTGGCTCTGCAGTGGAAATAGAATCAGTGGGAAAATCAGTTGCAGTACAGAAAATGTCTTGATCATCAAGTTGCTCTCCATGAGTATCAGCTTCCTTTGCTCCTTTACTTGTATCTCCTTCATCTTCAAAAACAATTTTCCTCCCCTTAGTGTCAGCACCTGTTTTCCTCCCCTGTTTGAGAGAATTTCCCAAATCATGATCAGCTGAATCACCATCAGTAGGTAAGGATGAAGATGAAATCACCAATTTTGCAGTCTTCTTGTGCTTTTTCAACCCCTGCATCTCTTCCTTTAAGGTCTGAATCTCTTCCTTTAGGTGTTTAACATCCTTGGCATGCTGCTTCTTGACATGTGCCAAATCCTTCTGTAGAGATTCAACCTGCTTGGCTAACTTTGTACACAAAACCATCAATTCCAATTGGTTCCCACTGCCCTCATCACTTCCAACTGTGTTACCTGTTGGGAGAGGTGAATCATGGGGCAAAGGTTCAGATTCCTCCCTAGTTGGACTAGGTTGAAGTCTAGAACCACCACTGCTTGTTCCTAGACCATAAGGTTCAGAAACTTGTTGTGTTGTCATGAGAGGAGTTGACTGTTTAGACCTTCTCTCATAGGTGATTGAAACTGGTGGAGTATAATCAATGTTTGGAACATTAATTATGGGTGTGTTTTGTTCAGTTGTAATCTTAGCAAGCATTTGGGGTAGGAGAGGTGTAAAAATCATATTGCCATCTTTGTTCAAATTTTGAAAAACTTTAGGCTTTAGGCAACTGATTTGATAAACATTAGTATGGGGTTGTAGTTGAAACTCATTTAGCACTGCTTGCACAAACCTTGGATACATTAAAAATTTTGTTTTACTCTGTACATTGCCTTTCAGACTTGTAAAAATATAATTTGACCAGTTGAAAATCTTATCAGTGACTAGACAAACCAAAGGGTAAGCCATGGTTGAACTAAATTGCTCATAAGATATTTTCTTTGGACTAAGACAATGTAACAGAGTATGAATCAAAAATCTCCATTGGGGACAAAAACCACTCTTTTTGAAAGTAGCCTTTTTGTCAGTGGTATCATACCCCATGGATGATAAAGTATCATGAATTTCAGGCATAGGTTATGTGATGAGACCATTGAGATCACCCAATTGGAGTACTCTCCTCAAGGATGCCTCAGTAACATCAATAGTTACCCCATCCACAGTGGCTCTTAGAGCATCCACTGTTTCAGGTGTATCTCCAATCTCAAGTGTTATGGACTTAGCAGAAGTCCAAAACTGTTTGATTTGAGAGATATAGATTGTGGGTTTTAAAAGCAAAGCATACCTTATATGAGTGGTATTGAGAAAGTCCACAATCTGATGAAAAACACGGCCACTCTTCTCGTTAGACTTTTGTAGGTAGGCCACTAGGTTGTGCTCATCTGCAAATTTCAAAGGTGCCATAGAAACTTTTGATGAAAAACGATATTATGTCAGTAAGAATTGAAAGAATAACTAGCCAACTGAGAGAGAAAGATATATAGGGTTAGGGTTTAGAATTATTGCGCAAGTAAAATTATCTTTAGAAAGTATTTATCATAATATGGAAAGAAGATAATTTCCTTAAAATTTTAACCCTATATATATGGCAATCAGTGGTTACTTTCAACGGCTAGTAAAAATTAGTTACTGACACAATCAGTTGTAACGGCTAGAACAACAGTGGTAAAATAACACTGTCAGTGGAAACTGTGAACTAGCAGTGGTAATTTTTCACAAAAATTTCAAAGAGCAGTGGTAAATAAAATCATGTGATAACAAGACCGCTCTTATCATAGTTTTTAGCAAACTACCAGCTATCAACGGATTTGATATGTCTTTACCATGAGTCGTTTGCTATGGACTAGCCAACTCTTAATCATAAAGAATATGGTGAGTTGATAACCATATAGTTTTTGGTAAACTATCAACCATAAACGGATTTGTCAAGTCTTTACCAGTAGCCGTTTGCTCTGGACTAGTTGATTCTTATGTGGGTTAGACATGGTGAATCAATAACCATTTGTTGTGTATCTCAGATATACACCTTTTAAATTCAACTCCCATCAAAACTTGGTTATGTATCTGTAAGAGATAGAAATAACCAACTTGTTATTAACCAAAGTTACCTTTAACCAAACCATTATCCAAGTAAAATATCTTCCAAAGTCAACCCAATAATATCTATATTTACTCCTTAACCTACCAAAATAGGAAAAAGTAAATATACTCATTAATTAACCCTTTCAACCGACTTTGTCTATATAAGGAGGCTTGGCTTTATGTAATCTTCATCAAAGCACATTCAAACACAATATCCCTAAAAATAATCATGAGCAATCCTTCCAACACCATCGACATCTCTTCTGATTCAGAAGAAGAATATGTAATCGAGTCAGAGACATCCTCAGAGGCATCAGGATGGTTTGGATACTTTCCACCAGGGGTTGGCACTTCATCCAAAAAGTATACCAAAGAAAATGCTAAGCGTGTGCATGCAGCTAAACCTGCAAAATCTCTTGAGTTATACTCCAGCTCATCAGATGATGATGAGGAGAATGATAAAACCTATTCCATGGCTAAAGATTTGCCAAAAGCTCTTTCAATAGCACTGGAAACAGCTATCTCCAATATGAAGCAGATATCTATCCCAACAAGACCTGCAATGCTACCAAAGCCTCCTCCACAAGTTCTTGGTCTTCCATGTCCAAGAATGCAATCCACCTTTGAGAACAAAAGGAAGAGGGCACAGAAAAGCAAGAATGACTATGTGGGCAAAGGCAAGAAGCCAATGGAGTAGCTGAAGTTAGCTGTAGGATGTGCTAGGTTGCAGTCTTTTGTGTTTTGATGATTATAAGTACTCTCACTTTGGTTGTCATGAATCACGTTATATTAATGAAATGAAGTTCCTTTGTTTTCCTTTTTCCACTGTAAAAGAAAGCATGTTACCACTGGTTGCAATATAGTTCCCACTGTTAAAAAAATAATTTCTGCATAAACATCAGTGGACAACTAGAAAGTCAAACACCAAAGAGTAACCATTCAATGTAAACAAAGAATCCTTCAAATCTGCAAATCACAAACATAAACCAAACACTGGAATCACTGTTGAGGTTTGGCAATGGTTAGTGTACATAAAGGAATGAACATAGCAGTGGCTATACTCAATAAAGTCAACTCATAGACACTGATACACTTTCCAAGGCCACAGGACTCCAATTTACTTCTCAACCACTTACACCTTCCCCTCATTAACTTACTGAATCCAACTTAAAGTTGTATTAAAGAACCAAACACCCACAACCTTCTATAACACCAACACTTTTCTCTTAAAAGATTTCAAAAGATCACCATGAGCCGATCCAATCCAATCAATCTTTCCTCAGACAGTTCATTTTCTGACAGTGTATGGGATGACTTTGTGTTGAACAACCCAAGCAGAGTAGAGAAAGAAGAGTTTGAAGAAGTGTCATCCAGAAATAGATCTCATAAGTCCATGAGTATCACCCCATCATTTATTGGTCCATCAAATCTGCAACCAGTACCTCAAGATGCTTTGACCAAGGGAGATAGTTCAATAAGTTCTTATATTTCTCCCTATGAGGACACAGATGATGAGACTTCCACTAGAGCCTTGAGTGTACCTCCCCTTGCTGCAAAACTCCCTAATGAAGAACTTCAAGCACCACGTGCAAGAGCCTTGAGAGCAGCACCACCACCAGCTGGTCCTTCATCATCCTCTCCACCAGTCAGAGAAGTGGTGAGGGGATTAACATGCCCTAGAGTATATGAGTGGATTGACATGCGTGGAGCTCCTAAGGTGATGCCAAAGTGGGGCTTCCCAAAGAAACCATAGATGGTAGATGATGGGTAGGTTGGGGATGGGTTATGAAGCTTGTGTTTGGGGTAGGTTGTTGGTAGTTGTTTTCAGTTGATGTAATGATGCTTGTAGTCTGTATTCCATGGATGTAACTGCTGCACTTAGTGTGCAGTCTTGTGAAATAATAATAATGATCTATGTTTTCCTTTATCTTTAGTGTTCCTGCATCATACATATTGTTCCATGAACTTCATTATCAAAACTGACATAATGTCCATCATGATGCTCAAAATCAGAAAGATAGGACTTGTTGCCAGTCATGTGCCTTGAACACCCACTATCTGTATATCCTTGATCTGATCTTTTTGTCCTTGGATGTTCCTGCACATAAGAGTAAAGAGTTAGTTTCTTTTAGGGACCCAAGCCATGATTGACTTGGATCTGCCTCATGTATCAATATAGTTAAATCTATCAAAGGTCATTGATACACCATTGGGATTGGTTGTAGAGGTATTTCCTTTAGGTTTCCATTCCCAACGTGCTGAGGCCTTCACAGCATTGCCCATGTCCCCCCTTTTCTTGTTCACAACCCTTGCAATGGTAACTTTTGAATGAGCAGTGGAAACTGCTGGTTTCTTTTTAGGCACCCACTGTTGGTTATAATTAACCTTTTTAGCTTGAAAGGTTCCTTTTCCTGTTTGTGCAAATTTTTCAAAAGCTGTTTTGGAGTTTGCACTTTTAACAGGTGACTTAGGGTGAGCAGTGTTAACAGTTTTTGCAGTGGCAAAAGTTTTGAGGCCACTTCTAAGTTGAACTGCTCTTGGGACCATTTTGCAATGTGAATTAGGGTGTACATTATGTTGAAACCTGTTAGTCTCCACCCTCTTATTCCCATGGACTTCCCTTCTCCCAACATGATAGTCACAATAAGCATGTAAATGATCAAAACTACCATAGATATAGCATGCCTTATTGTACATTACAAAATTACTACCTAGTTGTTGAGATTTAACATGATTCCAACTCCTCTGGTTACCCCTAGGAGATGTAGGCTTGTTCCTATACATCTCAGCATACCTTACAGTTGGTCTAGGTTTATTAACTGGTTTCCTAGGTTCCTCTGTAATAGTATTAACAACTTTTGGGATAAAAGCCTCTACATTCTTTTTAACATTTTCATCAACAACAGATGAGTCACTAGCACTCTCAAAAACATCATTATCAAACTTAATCTCTTCCTCACTTTTCACCATTGTGTCCTTTAAAGGACCATATTCTCTTTCAAGATCCTGAAAATCTTCTAAGCCTGTATGAGCTAAATCTATACCTGGAGGTGATGGAACACCTCTTAGTGGTGGAGGCACTGTATTATAACCCATACCAGACTTAGCTTTACTATATATTTGAGCATTCCAAATTTTATCAATTGACTTAGACTGATGATAACATGTGTCTAAAGTTAAATTGACATTTTCATTTTTCTTTTGAAGTTTTTCAAACTCCTTTTTGTATGCTTCATTCACAGCTGTAGTATGTTCTACCTTTCTTCTAAGAAGAATCATATCATTATTATATTTAGACTCATTTTCCTGATAGTTCTCTATTTGCTTTTCTAATACTGCCATGGCTCTCCTAAGATTAGACACAGTATAATTAGCAGTATATAACTCTTGTCTTTCATTAGAGTATAAATCATTAAGCCTTTCAACTTCTTTAGCAGCCCTACATGTTTTAGAACAACTATCAAAGTTTTGTACCTCAGAGTCAGAGAAAGCCATGAGAGCAAATTCAGTAGCAACAAGAGCAGCATCAGAATGTTCTTCTTCTTGTTCATCAGCCATGAAACTCCAATCATAGCTCACACCATCAATAGCCAACATTGCCTTTGGTTCTTCCACAGTTGGTCCCTTCTTTTGCTTGTACCAAGTAGACCTGTTGTCCTTGGTCTTTGGTCTTCTGCATTCTCTAGCAAAATTTCCAAACTTTTGGCAGTTAAAGCACTCCACTTTCTTCTTATCAAAGCCTGCAGTTTCATCACCATTGATGTGAATAGGCTTGCCAGTCTTCTTGTAGAATTTCCTAGCCCTCATGCTAAGAAGAGCTATCTGCCATTTTATATCCATCTCCTCCAAGTCATCTTCATCAATTTGCTCTATGTCTTCATGAGTTAAGACAGAGCCATCAACTTGTGTGGATATGAAAGCATAAAAGGTAGGATCTCCAATACTAGCAACCTTTTTCTTTGAACCTGCAGTGGTAACATTCACATTACCAGTGGAAACTTTAGAACCAGCAATGGCAACTTCATCATCACTGTCATCTTTAGAATCATCACTGTCAACAGAGGTTGACAACAATGCCAAGCTACTAGAGCTTGTACCAAGTTTCCCTGCCTTCTTCAACCTTTGCTCAATAAGTTTGAAGTTGTTGTAAAGGTCATTGAGCTTCATTGTTTCTATGTCTGATTTGTTTTCCCAGACAGTAACATTGGTTTTAAACTCTGAAGGCAAACTTCTTAGAAACTTCAAATTGAGGTCTTCCTTTTCTACCTCAATGCCAAGCACAGTCAGTTGTGTAACAATCTTCTGGAGTTTGGCGAAGATGCTATCAAGTGAGTCATTGCTTGAAGTAGAGAAATTTTCATAACTTTGCTTCAATAATGTCTTTTGTGTCTTCTTTGTAGCATCATTACCACCAAACACTGAGCAAATCTCTTCAAACAGTTCCTTAGCAGTTGTGTACTTGCTGAATGCAATGATCTGATCTCTAGGAAGAGTTATCAACAACAAACTTCTATCTTTAATATCATTCTTCCTGCAAGCTTTTTCAACACTAGATTCAGGCACAGAAACTTTCACAACATCTGTGTCACCAACCTTCACAGTACTAGTCACAGACTTGAAAGAAGCACCAGTTTAAATGATCTCCCATAGAGCATAGTCATGAATGAGAAAGTATTGCTGAATCAGTATCCTCCACATCTCAAACTCATTTAGTTTGAGCTTAGGTAGCCTTGGTGTAGAAGAGTTTGATTGGTTGTTTTCCATCTCCATTGAATTGAGTGAGTAGGTTAAGCTAATTCCTTGGATCTTCTAAAACAAAATATCAGAACCTGCGCTCTGATACCACTTGATGGATCTAGACACACACCTTGTGTCAATGATAATTTGTATGATATTATTAAGCACGCGGAATTTACTTAGTAATACTTAGAAGATGGATTGTATGATGTATTGTATGTAAACACAGATTAAACACAAAACTTAAGCTCCAATATTATTGATGAATAATACAAGTGATCTTTGCTTATCACTAGGGTTACACCTTGAAGCCTTTGTGAGTAATACGTAGGTAACTAGACGTGTGTCTAAGACAATGACCTAGGACCTCCTTTTATACAACAAGGAGTCCTTTACAAGATAAGTATAAATCTAACATTATAGAATATACACAAAATCTATTCTATACTTATCTAGACGCGTTTAACTAAACATTATCTAATAGCAGTGGTAATAATGTACTTGCAGTGGGAATACGTTTCCACTGCTAGTGTTAATCCGAGCAGTGTAAACCACAACTATCCGTGGTAATGAATTATTCCCAACAAAGGATCATAATTAAACTCTGTTAGCCTTAATATAATGTGTTAGAAAGTGATGGTCATTCACGTTTAGGAACTTTGTAACGTGTGTTAGATATTGTATTAGAATAGTCAATGGGTTCGTGGATTGGGCCAAGCTAACCGGTTATTAGTTATGTTATGTTTAGTCATGTAGACAAACCAAACAAAGCCCATCCAAAGCCCATAAGGCTTCTATGTACTAAGTATAAAAGGCACACACCTAGTCATTTGGTGTGTGTGCTTGAGTGTGTAAGTGTGTGTTTTTCATGGAATAAACCTCTTCATGTTTTCATCTTTCTCTTTAATAAAATGCCCCATATACATCACTTACGTCACCATCTCTTTGCTTCATATTATTATTAGTGTGATAGAGTTGATATTTCTAAGGTCCTACAAACTCTGATAATATTATGTGGACCTATTTTATATCTATGTTGGGCCTTATATTTAACTATTTTGGGATGATTGTAATCAGATAATTAATTATGGGATTGGTTGAGAACTATTTATGTTTATCTTGTTTTTCTATACTTGTGTGATGTACCAATCCAGTAACGCCTCGAAAACTTGTTTAAGTCTTCCGCTGTACCGAGATTTGGGGGTGTTACAGATTAGTATTAGAGCCAAGGCTATAAAGAACTAGGTATTTACTAAATCCTAAACTATAACCACTTTTTGGAAAATTTGATCCTCGACCGACGCATGCCAGCCTGCCAAGCCGAAGCCTCTTGATTTGAGTATGGAATGAACTGCGATTTGATTATTGAGATGTTATGTATTGCGATATGTTTATTGATTTTGGTATATTATGAGCTTGATATATGATTGGTGTGACTTGGGAGTATATGATACATGGATGATGTGATAGAATAGAACTTATGCGTTTTTGTTTAAATGCATGTTTTGTGTAATGTGTTACTTTTATTTTAAAATTTTTCCACTATGTGATATATGTTTTGATATGATGATGTGCTATTAGAATTATTCATTTTCAAAAACTTATACCTACCCTATGCCATTGTCATAGACCATGCCTTCACTAGTTTATGATGTGTCAGAGGAGATCCTTGTTGTTGCTTCTTCCCCAGCACGGATTCTGATGACTCCTGGGCAGGGTGATCCTTATGTGATTGCCCGATATCCTACTTCCACTTCATCATCATCTGATCGCCCTAGTTCTTCAAGGCAGCTTACATTACATCAGGTCTTAGCACGAGCCCAGACTCCTAGACTTACTCATTGTACTACTGTTCGTATGTCTGTACGACCTCCATCATCACCTATGCACCTATCAGCTCACTCTCTCCTACCATCACCACCTTCATCACCATCTCACAAAATACCTATATCCCCTACTTTGTCACCACAGGACTCACCTTCACAGAGACGCAGACTCATGTACTCCCTATCTGTTTATGAGGATGAGGATGAGTATGAGGACGAGGAGGAGTATGTGGATGAGAATGTGGACCCTCCGAAGGAGGAGGAGGACATCCCAGATGAGGGTACTCCACCGCTTCAGAGTCATGCGCATTCAACGCATTCTCCAGGACCAGGCTCTTCTTTACCTTTGCTTGAGCCTGATTCTCCTAAGCAGCCATTTGACTTCGACTCACCTCCTCACTCACCTGAGATAGGCATCCCACTAGGTTCAGATATACCATGAGAGATAGCCTCATAGCCCGCAGAGTATGGAGAGACTGGTCTGTTTTGGGAGCGGATTATATCCCAGGGTGTTAGGCTTAGTCAATTGTCAGACCGACTAGTTGGAGTGTCGAGGGCTAGTGTAGATGACTTGAGAGGAGATATGGGGTCAGTTGTTAGGAGGACTATGATCTTGAGGGAGGGCATGTCAGAGCTCTTTGAGCAGGTGGGAGACCTGCAGAGAGGGTTCGCAACGGCCCGATAGGCAGACCGAGCGCTATGGCGCAAGGTCAGTGAGCTGGAGAGAGAGCTCGCGGACCTGAAGAGTGATCGCGACGCCTAGCGTATTGAGCTCTCATCTCTATGGAGGAAGATTGATGATGTTAAGAGATCAGCTAGAGTTGCCCGTGATCGTGGCTAGATTGTCTTAGGTTCATAGTATTGTACCATCTTGAAACTGAGGAGTCCCCAGTTCGAGATGTAGAATTATCTTAGTTATCTTGTTAGTTCCACTAGTAGGATCATTTTTGACTACTTTGTATCCTTTCATGTATTGTACTTCAAAAACTATGTGTTATGGCTATCAGAAGTGCATCCTTTGATTCATCGTTTTGATCTTTCATTATTTCGTCATGATGTGGCATTATCTTGTTATCTTGATTTTATATTCGTGCGGTATTCGATATCCTTGAGACCAAACCCCGTCTAATGAAACGTGAGTTGTGAACTTATGAAACTCTTGTGTTAACCTTTAGATCAATGGCACCAAGACAAAACCCGCCTAGGACCACCCGAGCAGCTCCTGCTGCAGTGGTCACTCTTTGACCAACAACAACCTCGACCAGATTTTTTTGGTGTTCGGGTTTCTTTTGTTCGACAACCTCGACCAACAACAACAACAATTTATCTTTCACATTTAATTACTAGCTAACCACATACTTGGTATACCATTTGAACAACAATACAATGTATACAAACATGAAACAATTAACTTAGCAATGAATTATTTATCAAGAACAATAGTATTCATACAATGACAAAACTGTGAAGTCGAGGTGAATTAAACCGAACACAAAAGACCCAAATTGAGCATGAGTTTGATTGAAATTGAACGAATTGAAACTTGATGTGGACTCCCTATACTCCAATTAGCAAAACCCCCTTGTCAATTTTGAAAACCTCCTTGATTCCTAAAACCCTACATTTTTGTTGTTGTGAGGATGGAGTAAATATGTGATTCTCGACCTTCATTTTATAGTTAAACTTGTGGAAGGTAAGACCCCTAGGTTCTTGGTCTTCACAGAGAGGTAACCCCTTTATTTGTTACTCATCCCATTCGTTAGCCACCATCCGAGGACGCCCCGTGATAGCTAGGGTGGTAGTCATTTATTTGTGGTAGGAAGGGAAGGTGTCTTTTGCTTTTGACCTCCAAAAGAAGAAGAAGAACCACCATTTTCATGTCTTCCTTGGTTGAGGTGCGAAGAGAGAGAAAAAGAGAGGGACAGAAATAATAGTGATGGTGCAGGGTAAAGTTAGGATTAGTTTTATTCTTATTGTAACCAGTGTATTATTTGTACCCCGTGTTCTGTCGAGTCTTCGCGTAACTGTACCTTTCGGGTATCCGTAAAATATAAACTTTATATTTTTAGAAACGTTTATGAAAACGAAATCATAAAGTTTTATTATCACATAAAGGATAAATTATATTTTCTTGCCAATATTTTATTGGTGTCGGTATGCGTGCGGTGTCGTGTTTTTCTAAGACAACGAGATAACCTCTTGTTTTCATTCGTAATTGGTCAGTGAGTAAGAAAAAGTGATTATTACCCCGATACTTGGTGTAATACATTAGTTTGTATGCTACTGCGTGTCGTAGTGTGCGAGATGGCTTCCCAAAATAATCGTTTAAGCTCACGTATGCTTAAAATGTAATTTGAGAATAGTAAATTCATGTTTATTATTTAATTAATAAAGGAAAATTTATCGTGTGTCACAGAAAAGGTGGTAGATTTTTTCTTCTCCGGTTACAACAAGTGTGATCCAAAATAGAGAAGTGGGTTTTTCGAAAGTAGAGTTGTCGACGGTGGTGTTAGCAGTAACGAAAACACGGTGTAAATATTGTGGCATTAGGAAGTTCAAACTGAGATGGCTTTGGATGTGATCAAGGAAGAGGTCGTCGATCCCTGAAAAGGTAGAGATGGTAATGACGTGTCCAACGGGATGCCATGGTACATGTTAAATGTGTTATGAACAATCAAAAGGGATTAAAGGAAGACTTTAGATGTCATCGAGGTGAAGGTCGGGTGTCAGGGAAAGGTCTTAAATGCTGTTGTGATGAAGAATCGATCAAGATTATGAGGTGAATGTTGGATAATCTTGATGGGACATGGTGAAGGCCAGTTTAGTCACGTGTGGATAGTTAGTTGCATGGTTTAATGTGTAAACAAAAGAGTTGATATGGTACCGATATGCATGGCAAAGGACTGATAATAAGGGGTTTTACACGTTGGATTTTACCGGTTCCTGAAGTGTACCTATTCCTTAGTTGGTTTCCTATTTTTTAGGTGTAGTGGCACATGCACAACCACGTTTATTTCCAACATGATTTATTTACCTTTATGAGTTTACTATTTTAGTATGAATAGAATAGGTTGTAGCAGTATACGCTTGTAATAAGTTTCCCTTATTTAATATACAAACCATTGAAAACTAATCTTGCCGTTTTGATTGGTGTGACCGTGGGTGTGAGTCCAGGTTTCAGGAGGCTGATTTCAAGTCTCACCTCTGCTACTACGTAATCCGATAGGTTCCCTTGACCAAGTCATTGTGTATGAGTGGTCGGCTCATTCATACAACCATACAAGCACGCTGTTAAAGGCACGGTTTATAATATTTAGTCAAGTAAACCAACTGGCATTTAAGGTTGGCCAATTTTAAATATGCTCAATCATTTAATCAACGACATATATTCACGCAAAAATTACAAAGATGGACCATGTCCAAAGCATTTTTTTTTAGATTTTTGTTTTGTTTGTAACCTGTTATGAAATGTTATTTTTTGCGATCTTTGTACACCTTTAGTATATGTATAGGTTATATAAAATTTTGTTGGTTAGGTGATTTGCGTTCTCTTTGATGAGGACTTCGCAACGAACTAATTATTATAAAAAATGGAGTTAATATGGATGAGATATCGTGTCTCAAAGTGAGTGACGTGAGTGACAATCATTAGTATGTTGGAAGCCCTCATTAAAGAGAACGTATATTAACTCCATTTTGGACAATCATTAGTTCGTTGCTAAGCCTTCATCAAAGAAAATGCAAATCACCTAACTAACAAAATTTTATTCAACCTATACATATACTAAAACGTGTACAAAGATCGCAAAAAAATATCATTTCATAATAAGTTACAAAAAAATCTATATATATATATATATATATATATATATATATATAGGGGAGAGTTAACGTGAGATCAAACTTAAAGTTGTAAAAATAAGATCAAGTCTAAAAAACCTCTAAAACATTTATAAATAACAATTTTAGCAATAAGACACATAAAATAATATTTTAATACAAACTAACATTTTAAAAACTAATAACCAAATGATACATGAGTTTGGATTAGTGATACACCTGATACACGTTACATTAATAAATATTCCAAAACCTGATACACATTACACTTCTAATAAAAGTGTATCACCTAGGTTTCGTAAATTTTAAAAAGCAATCTATCGAAACCCTAACAATTTTAGTTGTAGTTAATAAAAAATTTAATTTTGTTGTAAGAAGAGTGTCGCTTGTCAAATTTTAGTTGGATCTCATTTTAACAACTTTAAGTATGATCTTATTTGATCTAGATTCTATATATATATATATATATATATATATATATATAGGTTTGGGTTATTATGAAAAGTTTCTTATAATGAAAAGAATGAGAAGACATGTGGAGATGACATGTGTCACATTTGCCACATCATCATGCCACATCACCATACCCCACCCCCACCCCCCCCCCCCCCCCGCCCCCCCCCCCCCCCCCCCGGAAAAAAAAATTTCCCGCCAAAAAAAATTTTTTTTTGGGCAAATTTTTTTTCCCGCCAAATTTTTTAACTGCATCACAGTTATAAAGTTACTGCATCACAATCATGATTTTAGTGCATTAACGTTATAAATTACTGCATCACATTTATAAAGTTACTGCATCACGATCATGATTTTAGTGCATTAATGTTATAACCTTGATTTTAGTGCATCATAGTTGATGCACTTAACTATTAACTATGATGCAGTAACTTATAATAAAGATGCACCAAATCTTATTAGTGCATTAAGGTTATAAGTTACTGCGTCATAATTATGATTTTAGTGCATTAAAGTTATAAATTACTGCATCACAGTTATAAAGTTACTGCATCACAATCATGATTTTAGTGCATTTAAGGTTATAACCTTGATTTTAGTGCATCATAGTTGATGCACTGAACTATTAACTATGATGCAGTAACTTATAATAAAGATGCATCAAAACTTATTAGTGCATTAAGGTTATAAGTTACTGCATCACGGTTATAAATTTATTGTATCATAATCATGGTTTTAGTGCATTAAGGTTATAAATTACTGCATCACAATTATGATTGTGATGCAGTATTTTTATAACTGTGATGCAGTAATAAATTTTGGCGGGAATTTTTTGGCCGAAAAAAAAAAAAAAAAAAAAAAAAAAACTTTGCCAAAAAAAAAAATTTTTTGGCGGGAAAAAAAATTTTGCGGGGGGGGGGGGGTTGGGGGTGGGGTGGGGTGACACATGTCACATGACATGGCATGGTGATGTGGCAAAAGTGTCACATGTCACCTCCACATGTCTTCTCATTATTTTCATTATAAGAAACTTTTCATTTTAACCCTACCCTATATATATATATATATATCATGGTTGTCAGGATCCCGATCCTGATTTTAGGATCTTACGATTTTACGATACTGCAAAGCAAAAACGATCCAGATCCTACATAGGATCTTTGCAAGCTTAAGATCTTACAGGATCCCGATCTTGAACATACGATCTTACGATCTAATCCGATCCGATCTTACTTTTCTTGGATTACAAACTAAAAAACTACAAATTTATGGGTTGTTTATTTGTAGAATTCAAAAAATAACATGTTAATCTTTTTAAACATTTTATAATCATAATTTATGACAACATTTATATGAAACATTCATAGTATTTTGTGGTTATAATGTATTAGAATTTGTAGATTTGTATAAAATTACATAAACTATTAACAAATAACATTAGAGTAGGATCTTAAGATCCCGATCCGATCTTACGATCACGATCTTGCAAAGACGAAAACGATCCTGGGTAGGATCCCGATCTTGACAACCTTGATATATATATATATATATATATATATATATATATATATATATATATATATATATATATATATACTAGTGGCAAAACCCGTCCGATGGACGGGTATGACTTGTGGTTTTTATTTTTAGGATTTGGTAGAACAAATATATAATAAAAAGTAATTAAAAAGTAACTCAATAAACTCAACTATATCGTTGGAAAAAGTAACTCAATGAAAATAAACTATAAACATACGCAATTATTATTGAATGCATTAAGAATGGTAAGAAATAAACATTTATCAAATATGAGAGAAAAAAAGTTCAAAGTTGAACGCAAGAACAAATTATACAACCAAATAAACTCAACTACAAAGTAAAGATTCTTTGTATAAAACGTTTGTTGTTGATTTTGCGTTACCATCCTTAACACAAAAAAGAATCTTCAATCTTCAATCCCTTTCTCCTTTTCACTCTTGAGACAACCGCATAGAATTACTCGTGTGAACCTATTCCTGTAAAGTTTCCATTGACAGTGGTGAAGCAGAAGTGTGGTAATACATTTCATGTCCATGTTCGCCAATGAACCTATTCCTGTAATGTTTACCTTCAATCTTGATTGGTAATTAAACATCAGCTTTAACTTGTGCTAGCATCGCTGCCCAATCTTCCCTCAATCTTGCTGTAGAGTATTTGATCATTTGTGCTTTGTGTATATCAATCAAAGGAATATTAGTAGGGTATTATCATAATATTGAAAGATAAAAATCTGGCTATACGTCTAGTGACTTAAAGAGAGAGGAATCTGCTATGGAAAGCATTTGATTGTGCCCAATAAGCTTTCATATCTTGCATTCCAGCTTGAAAAACACAACGGTATTAGTCGTGATTGGAATGGAAGGCAAGATACCTTTTGAAGGTTGTATCAGCTGCCGTTTGGGTAGTAATATTAAAGGTTACTTGCTCTTGGTTCCCATTGTTGTTCAACAAAGCACATATCATGCACACACACTTGTTAGAAGTATTAAATCTTCCAGGCTTGTTCTTATGATTCCTAGTTACCGCAATTCTCTATGTCTCACCCACCTCTTCCTATTTCCACTTGTTTCCCTCCTATTAATCCATACTAAAACCCAGAGGTTTCTTTCTTTTATCCTTTAGTCTACTTAGGCTTAGAGTGTAGTACTAATGAATAACATCAGGTAGATAAACGTAATATTTGACAGCTCTGCAATCACATATGTGCTCTAAAACATTATCTCTAAAATTTTGCATACAAATCGAATGCAGTTCACAACATATGTAAGGCTAATGAGCAAAGAACACCAATCAAGGGTTAATATTAGTTGCAACAGCCGTAACCCTCTCAATAAGGACACTCAACCTTGTAATAGCAGTAGTTTTATAGGGCCACGAAAACATATCAGTATATCATTGCTAACACGCATAGTCATGTACCTTGAGGGCAGCCATTGGGTATTCTTCTGGAAAAAATAGCTCCAGTTTGAAGCCCGGTTTGTGAACATCATGGTTCCTGAAGCAAAATAAAACTTGCAACAGCCGTAACCCTCTCAATAAGAACACCCAACCTTGTAATAGCAGAAGTTTTATAGGGCCACGAAAACATATCAGTATATCGTTGCTAACACACATAGTCATGTACCTTGGGGGCAACCATTGCCCATTGGGTATTCTTCCGGCAAAAATAGCTCTAGTTTGAAGCCCGGTTTGTGAACATCATGGTTCCTGAAGCAAAATAAAACAGGCACAAGGCTCTAGCAGAAGGCACAAGGCAAAATTAGCTCTAGCAGAAGATTTATTCAATCATGTTTGTATTTCGTGACACACCACCTAACTGTAATGATTTATTGCTTGTCTACAATAAATCCATTATAACACCAATGCAAAACTCGAAGTTATATCTGACATATTAATATCCATTGATACCTAAGAAAGTGTAATTCCAAACGTCATTATAATTCTTAAACCTTTCTAACCATAAATTGGAAAATGACATAGCGATTGTATAAAGTTGTGGAAAGTCTAAACTCTAAATTCAAAGGATAAGAAAGAGAGAAAAATATCAAATAATTTGGAAAACGAACATTGGGATGTTTGATGCCACATATGTGAAATAGATTTCAGAAGTTTAATGCCTTACATATCCTAGTAACAACCATGCTTGCTATTCGTTATATAGCAGCCTCTTTATTTAACCTCTTTTTTGTTCCTCCATGCGCTTTCTCTTTCTATACTTATTAGTTCCAAGCATGATCACTAAGATTAGGAAAACAAGTATGATGCTTGTAAACATTCTACCACGGCCACCAATCCCATGGCTCATTTTCTTTCTTCTGAAGACCATTAAGTAAAATATTTACTATGATCATACATGCAGAAGAAAAAACCAGAAAAAGTAAAAAATAGTGAAGGGTGTTATGACTTATGAATTAACATCACATACCTGCAATAGTGTTTAAGATGCAATTCCATGAATCTTAAAGAGATTATGATACAAACACTATCCTAAAGGCCGGTTTATGTGATACAAATGGTTCTGCTTCACGAAATTGGGCAAGACTATTTATGCAGATAGTATGTTACACAAAGGCGGAGTCCTGAAACAGAAGGGGCTGACTTATAATACACTAATGCCCCGTTTACTATATATATGTGAAGCTGCTAACTGTTAGAAGTCATTCTACTTCCTAAATTAGACTATAAGAACATATGTAGCTTATTGTATGTGTTGTGGAAGACCAATTTGGGACGTGCCTAAAAGATGAACATTAAAGGCTACAAAAGCATACACCTTTCAGCTCCCGTACCATATCTATATGTGCCATCAGCCCATCACGGTGTAGGTTACTGAAAATTTTAAGGTTAAATTTCAGAAACCACTACTACAATTAACTGATTATGTCTCAAGTGAAATTTGAACTTCAGAGAGTATAAGTAAAACCGCAGAGATCACCAGTCGATTAGTTTAAAGCTCGTCAAGGAATACAGAAATACAATAGATTTTATATTAATGACCAGTGACATATTCTACTCATACAAATGATGTAAACTTCGTGTTCCCTTCAGTAACTGATGTTTGTACACCGTCATTTTCTGAGTCCGAATGGTTATGCACGACACTGGCATGCATATCTACACCTGTCACATTATGGGCAAGACGCGTAGTAAAAAGTTGGGCAAGAAACGTAGTAAAAACTTAAACACACGAAAATACATCCTAACGACATAAGAATATGTGCATTCTAAAATACTAACGGATATCACCTCCAATTAAACAACATATAGCTGTGAAACGATTATTAGTGGGAGCAGAATTTGAACTAAAATTGTTACCCAAATTAGTATAGTCACCAACATACATGCCATTTATCTACATGGACTGCCATTGTCTGAACCCGTGTCGTTATGAGCGGTACCGCCACACATATTCACACCTGTAAAATTATGGGAACGACATATGGAAAGAAGTTAAACACATAATGACACATTCTAACGAGATAAGAATCTGTACATCCTATAATGCTAACACACATCACCTCCGGTAAAATGAAGTGAAGGTGTGGAACGATTGTCAGTGATAGTAGAGTTTGATCTTAAGCTTTGATTACTCCCTCCTGAAACAAATGCCCACTATTTAATTTTCATGCTCGTGCAAGCTTGTAAAGGCCTTTAGGATCTCTAATCTTTCATGCTCGCGCAAGCTTGTATAGGATCTCTTCCTTCACACACATAGAGAGGCATGTTCATGAGAACTTGTGAGAATTTTAATACCGTTCAATTTCCTTCCCTAAACAGACACACACTCACATAGATTCAAAAAGAATTATTCAAGATATGTGATCTGAGGTTGCACATGCCACATAGCTTGTCCCACATTAACCATTGAATTCCTGCCAACTAAAGGAAAACAAAAAGTCATGTAACATTCGAGGAAAAAATCCACTTTGCAAGTTAGAAGTTGCTTGTTTGTATTACTAAAGGGGTTCGGAATTGCCTATATAACTAATAAATCTTCTCACTTTATTTCATATAAACAGTCTAAAACAACCAACTTGCAAGTTAAGGGGTGTTTGGGATTAGTTTAGTTCATTGTGTTTTTATCTATAAAACTTTGCACATATCAACATGTTTATCTTCAAGGGTTAATTCTCTCTAAATTAGTTAGATAGACATTTTAGTATAAACTGTTGTTTAGGATTAAAATCCATGTAATGTAAAATTTTAGACTCTACATCCAAACACCCCTATCCATATTGTCTTGATTGACTTGACTACCTTTACAAATAAGCTACTCCAAAACAGCTAGGTACAATTGTAGCACAGGGTACTTCGACTTGGGATTGGACATGATAAAGAAATTATCCTGAACAAAGATTGCCAATATGGCAACATAAGGTCAGCTTCATGATATTGAATTTGAATTTCAAATACACACAGATGCAAAAATAAACAAATAACTGAAAAACAATGTATCGTATGGATCGTGCTTTATATGTCCCATTTCACACAACGGTACATCATTTCATCATATATGAAGTAATAAAGCATCAACAATTACCTTGCTATCTATCAGCCTTGGTGTATCTTCCGAGCAGTTCTCATCATCCAAATTGAAAACATCATGAAGCTGAAATGACCTATAATACAAGTAACATAAGGTAAGCAAGAAACATCTCAACTTTGTTCTAAGACACAATAGTTTATACTAATAGCAACACATACTTCTCTTTTTTGGTGTCATTTCTCTTTGACTTGACTCTAGAAACATTTTCCAGTACTGCCTGACAAGAAAAAGGTGTCAGCAAATAACGAAAAAATCACTACTGATTCCTAGCTAAAAAAGAAAATGTCTAGAAAGGTTATGCAAAACTCAGTGTTTTCCAAATAGAAAACAGATATAGATGTTGTTAACCTTTTTAAAACAAGATTTCCTATTTGTAGCTATATTAATATTTATTAAGTTTGCACATGACATGTATGTGCATCTAACATTTTTTCGTAATATGATTATCAAATGCATTTACTTGATACAGTAAAAAATTGATTTATATGAATAGAACATTATACTCCACATGGATCCATTTTTCAAAATGGAAGAAAAGCTATCAGATGCATAGCAGCAACGTTGGCCAAACTAATAAATGACGAAGAGCATGATACATCCAGCGAAACTCCTAATAAAGATCGTGCGTCGAGCTTTGACATTCATATATATTTATACATAGGAAATTTAATGAATACTGAATATTAAAGGGGTCTTATGTGAAATCTTAAGCTAACTGATACTTCAGTAGTGGTATTCATCAACACTAATGATTCCTTCTAAAGCCTAACGCTAGCATCAGGCGTCGGCAGTCGGTTTGGTTCATATAACGTGGGGAACGGAATTTCATGCGATAGGTTTGGTTTGCTACTGAACAAAGTTGAAATATCAATTAAAATTCTCCAAATCTATAGATTATATTAAGTACATGTTGCCCTGCGACACTGTTATTGAAGCTCCCAGGATCAGGCTCGGATAACATATATAAGTGGTTCAAAAACCAAGATTATGATCCACAGAAACATCAAGAAAAAGATATTACGATCCATCACCAACTACAAAATATTCAAAAATATGAGCAGTTAGGAGATTAATATATGGTACAACATTAAACATTTCAAGAAACATGTAAAATTTAACAAATAAACAACGATGAAAAGACAAAGAGCTTATCGAATAGTCCATCTTACACTAATAGAACACTTGAAAGCCTAATTTTCATACGGCTACGCATTTGATCAGAAAGGGTTGCCACCAAGCTTATTCTGAGGAGCTCCTGGCAGCAAAGTTTTTATACTTTCACTTTCAGCTAGCACATCTTGCCCCCTATAGTCGAAAACTCGAAACAAAGCAAATAGTATTAGTAAGTACCTGAGCTTCAAGAACATTTATTCGAGATAATGTTTGGGATAAACATTCATTTACAGAGCGTTCTCTCTCCTCTGCAGCTGCACATTTCGCATCCGCTCCTTACAAACATAGAAAAGCAAAAAAACATAATGTTAGAAAAGCTCATAAAACATAGAAAATTAATTTAAGTAACAATATATTTGTAGGACCTGAAGCCACGAGGTTAATGATCTTTCAACAACAGTCCAAGCTTCTGCCCTTCTAGCCGTGGTTTCTTATCCAAAAAGGAAGTTCATCAAAACAAGCACTGAAAAAGTCACTTTATCAGGAATAAATTGTAAAAGGAAAGCCAACCTGCATAGCTTCTATCTGCCTCAAAAGAGCTATAATAGAATTAGGAACTTGCATGACCAACTCTTTGCATCTACGCTCACTTTCCTGGAGTCCAATGATATCGTAAGGTGGTTGTTTGGATGTATGAATACACAGGATTATGCTATATTGAATAATCAGAATTAGATAAGCAGTTGTAATAAAACGGTTTGTAAAAGATAGTTGTTGCATGTGCTTTTGCAGTTTTAAGTTAATAATAAGATAATAAGATGTTCCGAGTTTTTGGCAGATTTATTGTAGAACTAACAGATAAAATGATTAAAAAATTAGATTATTATGAAAAAGATTAGCGTGGTCCGATAATCACAGCTCTCAAATATCCATCATATCTTCATACACCATCAAAATATTATTTATGTTGCAACCGAATACAATTAGATTAAAATATAATCAAAACAGCAACAATTGTTAATTACTATTTACGATTACATACCATGTAAGTGTTCCATAAGAATACACCACTCTTCATGTATCTTGATAGTCGAATCATTTGAAGGTTGAAACATATCACATGTATGTGTATGAGAATGATGAAAATTAAAAACAACAGATCATCAAGTAAATAATCTAATGAAAACTTAGTTACCTTCTGGATTGCGGAACTCTCTACTGAAAACTAATGATCCGGATTCTTGAAGTTCTGATAGCTTTCCAGAAATTATTCTTCATTACCAACCCCTTCCATTGGGTTTATTAGATACAGACAAAAGATGACGAAAACATACCTCTAAGAAATATGCATTTTGAGGATCTTCCAGCCTCCTCAAAGGGCCATCAGTTACAGTAAAAACATTGGTCCAGAAAGTGATAGTGTGGACTTCCCATGAGACCACCTGCAAATTTCACAAAAAATCAAGTTTTAATTTTTATAAACACAAAACTGATACATAAGCGCATCTGAATAGTCAAGATTCCAATTCCATTAGAGCTATAGGTATTCTAAACTACAAAGAGATCATGTAATTAGCTTACATGTACTACATTAAGAGAGAAACGTTTCACCTTTTTTGGTTTTTCCCGATAACAATTCGGTACTCATACAGACTTGAACATACTCATAAGTTAGTGATGATGGTGTCAAATGTCACCTTTTTTTCGAGTACTCACGCTCAGTAGCTCCTCATTCTCATCTACACAGAATTATTAAAAAAAACCTCAAGAAAACGAAGAATCATGAAGTCAACATTTAGAACACAAATTAGTAAACACAAGAGTTACTTTGCTTATGGAGGTGAATTACAGGGGTTCTCTTTAATGGTTTGTACCAAAGTTACATCAGCTTGCACAAGAAGGTTCTCACTTTATATCTATGATATATCAGTATTATAAATAAATGATAAAAAGCTAACTTGTCTACTTACTTCAGAGTGGTATAGGGTGTGTATAAGCTGGATACGCCAATAACGCAGAAATACGCTATTGAGATTTATGGCTCATGGCCATCAAGTGATGACCTTTTGAGAAGAGCAGACTCATATTCATTAGAAATTGAAGGTTCTACATCAGTTACAGTTGAATCGCGGGGCAATATATCATTTTCTGTTTCAATATTTTCATCATCATTTAGTGCCCACTGAATTTCTACGCACAAATCCATGCTATGGCTCCTTCATAGAACCTGCAGTTACATCCATTCTTATATAAACATGTAATTTTGGGTTGAGTCTCACTACCTGGGCCTCTGATCCTGCATTGACTTTTTTAAGTTTTAATAATATTATAAAAGATTAACACTCTACATTTTAGAGGAGTAAATACACAACTCATAATGTTACTAAGAGGAACCTTTTAGTATTTAAGTTTCATAGTTATCCTGGTTACCAGCGAAGTAAACATGTGGACAACTCTCTATGAAGAAAGGGTCCCTATCAGTGAAGTATAACATCCTGTAAACAAAAGATCATTGAATGTAAAAAGGATAAGTTTTAAAATCATTTTAGAAAGATCAGTTGTTTTATACGTAAGAGAGAAAGATAGAAAGATGTAATAAATCAACAAATGGAAATATGAGCTTTAGATAACAACTGGACAAATAAAAAAAATCTGTTGATAAAAAGGGGGTTCTACGAAGTCGAGCATTAATATTTTGACAGCAAAGAAAAATAAAAAAGATACCATTTATCGCAGAAGTGAGTGCCTCTTCAGTTTTAGCAACATCATTACCAAGACCATCATAGGCTAGCCTTCTACTCTTTATCATAAGAGGATAGCCAAATTCTTGACCTGCTTTTATGGCACTTTCTAGGTCTTCTATCTGTCCCAACAAGTTTCGTGGCCAAAAAACTAAAGCATATACATTATCTTCCTTTTGTAAATAATACGTGCATAATTTATTTATTAACTATACAAACCTGCTTAAACCTGGGAAGTGGAATGCCATGTCCAAAAAAATGGACCGTTTGAAGATATTTATCCTGAAGAAAAGCATAGAAATCCTTATTATAAAAAAGTCATCACTGCAGTAATGCTGCAACAGATATCACAAATGGGGTAGACGACTAACTAAAACGATTTGTAAAAGAGGAAAACAAATCAGATTATAGCAACAAGAGGTATACACAAAAAGAAACCAACAACCTTATGATGTTTTGTTACCAAATATTCTAATATGTGACTTGTAACTCTTGTGATTATAATCATATAAACTAAAAGTAAAATTATTTCAAAAAAGTGTCAAGAGCTCTGATCTAGGGACACAGCTATTATGTGATTATAATCGTATAACCTAAGAATATTATGAGTTCAAGAAGAAAACAGATATTAGGGTTTGAGAAAAAAGAGGGTACCTTTTTTTGTTTCCCGGATTTTTTTTTAATCTTTATAATTAAGCAAACGTATATTTAAGGAATAGATATTATTGTTGAGATAATAGTTTATGTGGCTTTATTAATTTTGATTTGAAAAGAGGATATCAAAAGTTCCATTGTTCTAGTGGTTGAGATGTTTGTTATTGTTAGTAGAGATTTCATGTTCGAACCTTGTTAGTTACATTTTTTACAATACATTTAATAATCCGAAAATTAGTTAATTTAATCAAATTTAAAAAAAAACCGAATTTTAAAATTTTAAAAATAAAATTGTACATATATTAAAAAAAACGCCACATGTCATTTAAAAAAATAAAAAATAAATAAATAAAAAATGCCACATAAATACAATGATGACATGGAAATATGACATGGCATTATGGGATGACAAGTGGCATTTTATGTGGCATGGAAATATATATATATATATATATATATATATATATATATATATAAGATAAAGATCAAATAAAAAGACAAATATCCGTAAAAAGATAAAAATATTTTTTTTTCAAAAAAACTTCTCGAAAAATTCCCAAAAAATTTCACAAGATCGGGTATGATGGTGCATGAAAAAGTTGTGAAAAACCTTTTTCTGAAAGTGGATATTTTTTCTGAAAAAAAAATATGAAAAAATACGTTTGCGCATTAAATCGTTTTTTTGTGCATCAAAAATTGGTTTTTCCACCCAACTTCTTTTGACTTTTTTCATCAAAATAACATTGCGCATCAAAATAAAACAAGTTGAAAATTTTGTGCATCAAATTTTTTTTGCGCATCAGAATTCGTTTTTTGTGCATTAAAAAAAAGTATCAAAACTCAAAATTATAAAAAATGTTTTCACAAAAGTTTTATGCACCAACATACCCGATCTTGTGGATTTTTTTTGGAATTTTTGGATAATTTTTTAAAAAATAAAAATCTTTTTATTCTTTTTACGGATATTTGTCTTTTTATTTTAACTTCACCCTATATATATATATATATATATATATATATATATATATATATATATATATATATATATATATATATATTATATATAACAGGAGGCATTTGGCATTAATGTCACCTCAATGCCCAGTAATTCATTTTAATGCCACATAATCATAAGTTGTCCACCTAAGCAATATTTTTGGATGGTCGCGAAAATCATTTTGGTCACGCTATAATCTTTGAGTCCCGATGACTAGACAACATAAGGGAATTTTTTTTTTCCTTTCTTTTCTTTTTTTTTTTTTTTTTTTTTTTTTGCCTTTTGCTATTGCTTTTAACCCATTCCTAGTTTAGGCTTGAATAAATAAGATAGCCCACCATTTCCATCAAGAACAGAATGGACTTTTCTCATATTTTAACCGAAATCTAACAGAGACATTACTGCGAAGATTCTTACCAAAAATTGAGACATTCCATGCCAGGCAGCACCTATGAAGATAGTTTCATTGATCACATACGGCATTCTGAAAGTTGGTATTATGTGAATTTTTTATTTTTTATTTTTTTGTGTTCAAGTTTCGTCAAATTGCGACACGTGTTAATGTTTTGGTCTCTCTATATTATTCGCGACCAAACGGTCCGGGTAAATTTCAAATTTTCGGTCCTCTGCTTATAACATGCTTTGGACAGGATCCATCCGTGTAATTTTCGCTATATTCACACATATGTCTATTACGAGACATGGTGTCGTGTAGTTAGAAAGAGAATGAAAAAAATGTGCTATGTACCAACTACCAAATAACACTTTTGCTCAAACATTAAAATCACACACAACAAATGAAGTTAGAAAAGTTGCTATTAGAGCATGTCCATTCATCACGCCTTAACGGCGTTATAGCCGGCGTTAACGCCGTTGGAGGCGTTAGTCCGTTGGAGGGCATGCGAAATAACGGCGTTATAGGGGTGGCGTTGGCTCCTTAATGCCCGTTAAGGGCAAGAAAAAAAAATCGAAAATGTTACAAATTAGCCCCTCTAACGTTACATTTTTAAAAAAAATTACATAAAACCCCCTAACGGCTAGTTTTTTTTGTTTTTTTTTTTAAATTCAAAAACATTATTTTACCACTATAAATACCCAACTAAAACTCTATTTTTTTCACACTTCCTCTCACACTTTATATACTTCCTCTAACACTTTCATAATTCAAGAATCAAGTTCGTTCACAATGGATCCAAATGAATTTGGTGATATTCCTCTGTCTTGGTCCGACAGAGAAGACCTAGCAGACTTCCAATTTATGGCGTCCGCGTACGAGTATCACCTTCAGTTGGAACAAGAAGAAGGTATTGAATCTCAACATCCTACTCGTTCTCGTACCCATATATATCGTGAACGTGAGCTTGCAGAGGAACGTCTGCGCAACGATTATTTCGTACAAGGTTGTAAGTATTCAAACCGGAATTTTCGTAGAAGATTTCGTATGAGCCGGAAACTATTCCTGCAAATAGTTGAAGGTATTGAATCTTATACTTCCGATAATATTCCAGATCATTTTAATTACTTTAGGCAAACACCCGATGCTTGTGGTCGAATGAGTATAAGTGCTCTGATGAAGTGTACGTCTGCCATACGCCAATTGGCGTACGGCACCTCACCCGATGCATTTGATGAATACTTGCAAATGGGTGCGAGTACTTCACAATTATGTCTTGATAATTTTAACAAATGTATTATTGATTTGTTTATGCCGGAGTATTTAAGAAAACCAACATGGGCTGACATTCAAAAAATTTATCAACAACATGAAGAAAAACATGGTTTTCCGGGAATGCTTGGTAGCATTGACTGTATGCACTGGGAATGGAAAAATTGTCCAGTGGCTTGGCAAGGGCATTTTGCTAGGGGTGATAAAAAATACCCAACAATTATGCTTGAAGCTGTTGCTTGGCATGCATTTTTTGGGATGGCGGGGGCAAATAACGATATTAATGTTTTAGATAACTCTCCGTTATTCGACGACCTTCTTGCTAATAATGCCTCAAGAGCACCTTATATGGTCAACGGAACTAGGTCTGAACAGGGGTATTACTTGGCTGATGGAATTTATCCACAGTGGGCAACTTTCGTCAAATCCTTCACGGCAACAACTGATGAAAAACATACGTACTTTAAAAGGAGACAAGAAAGTGTCCGAAAGGATATTGAACGTGCTTTTGGTGTTCTTCAAGGTCGTTGGGGTATACTACAACAACCGGCACGTCAATGGGAAATTGCCACGATACGTAGAATCATGTATTGTTGCATTATTTTGCATAACATGATTATAAAAGATCAAAATTTGCATTACGTGACTATAATGAACTGTGAGTGGATCCGTCAGCAAATTTGAGGCAGCGAAGATGGGTCGAAAGATGTGATACTCACAGTCGTAAGGCAAAAGAAATACACCACCGACAAACGCATACCCAACTCCAACAGGACCTTATGGAGCATGTTTGGCTGAAAAATCTTGAACGACATGGACAACAACAAGAGAGCGACGATGATGAATAAGCATTTGCTATGTTTTTTTTTTTTTTTTTTTCGTTGTCATTTCCTTATGTTGTAACGTTTAATTTGCGGTGTGTTTTTTTAATTTCGATGTATTTTTTTATTTCGTTGTAATTTTTTTTTTTTTTTAATCTCGTATTGTAATATGTTTTCAATTTTAATGAAATGTTTGTTTTAGTTTAATAAATGAAGTGTTTGCTTTAGTTTAGGGGTTGAAATTGAAAATATGAAATGTTATTGGTGTTATTGATGTTATTGGGATGTTATGGTTGTGGGTGTTTTTTGGGGATGTTAATGTTAAATATTAAAGCTGATGTGGCGCTGACGTGGACAGTGTTATTGATGTTATGGTGTTATGAATGGGAATGCTCTTAGTAAAGGGTTGTGTCTAAGCTATTAAGGCCGTGAGTATTGGGACATGCATTAAATTTGTGTAAGTCGATAATAACTAGTTAACCACGTTGATAATAACACAAAAATCTCCGATAAACATATATATATCTGCCTCTTGGAACACCTTTTAGGATTTAAAGCAACTAAGTTGGTAAAGAATGTTTCATGTATATGATAGTTACATCCCACCATTTGACACCTGACTGGCAAAACCAGCAAAAAAGATGAGACAAGGTGTTATGAGTATATTTCCGTAATCAGTAATCATTTTTGGTAGGAACAAGTTAATTAAAGTGGTGGGCATGTCTTTATTGTACCTTTTGTTTCTTACATTCTTTTTGATGGTCAAACACATAGTTTTCTATCATCATTTTGGTCTCAACTACTCTCTATATATGCAACTATTTTACCCAAGACTTTGTTCTTTAGCTTTCCACTTTAATAGATAAATGCACTCAAATATACGAATTACTCGAATAAACTAACTGTAAAGTGGGGTCGAGATCGACTTTCATGATCAAAGGAAATAGACCCATATATGGGTGTGCGAAAGTCCAGTAAAAAAAGCAATCTTGACATATATGAAACTACTTATGGCCATTGACTAACTCACGAATGAGATTTTAGGAATTTGAATAAGAGCTAATTCAAAGAGTAGCGCAGTTGCACTCCTTTTTTTAGACCAGAAAAAAAAATTCTTAAAATAGCTCATGACAGCTTGATAATTAGGCGATCTCCTTCTATGCAAGAAAAGAAAAACAAGTAGCCCAAAGTACAAGTCGTCCAGAAAACCGAGTCGCCCAATATTTTTTGTACTTAAAAAATTGGATACGTGTCATGCACATAAAGTGGTCGTCCAAATGCAACGTTTTTTTTTTTTTTTTTTTTTTTTTTTTTTTTTTTTTTTTTTTTTTTTTTAATCTAGAACAAGGAGTGCGACCGTGCAATTTTCCGAATTTTCTCTTTGAATAATGAACACTCAACTCCCGACTCCCAACTCAAACTATAATATGTTACTGAAAAGTTGTAAGAGATTTTTAGCTATGCAACTTACATGAAAATCTTATTTTCTGTATATATAACTAGTTTAAAATTTATGTAATTACACGGGCTTTTATTTTTATTTTTTTTAAAAAGCTACTGTATTTAATTTACCGACTATAATTTAGCATAAATTACTACTCATTGCACACAATGTTTATGTGTGTGCCTCAACCAACTTTTCAAATACAATAAAGTTGATTTATATATAAAACATGACCCATTTAAAATCACAATAGCTTACTGCACACAATGATAAACATCGATAATGGAGAGGTGACCACCAAACAATTGATAAAAACAATTTGAAATACACTTTCAACTTCATTTTTTTTCTGCGACATTCGGCTTTTGAAACAGTCAGCTTTAGCTTCAGCCACATTCACCTTCAGGTTCATGTTATTTTTTTTGAAGGCACCTTCAGGTTCATGTTGATAAGTTCTTATTTGTTTCTTCCGAGTTTGCCAAGGAGGTTCCATCATATGTGAAGTGTACATAGATGTGTATATTTAAACATACACCAAATTAAAATAATCCATGTGGGATTCTGGTCCACTGCGGAAAAAAAAAAAACATGAACAAAAATATTAGAAGCAAAGCAACATTCATAACCAACGTTGGTGGCAGGCATGTACGCTATTAAAGGTCTAATCACAGTCTAATCGCACCGAATACAAACGGGTTAGGACTATCTCTGAAAATGCAGCTATACTGGGAATTAGGGGATCCTCACGACTTGGGTCCTACATAAGAAATTTAATTTGTCAAAAAATGGATACAATTCCAAAATGACATGCTAAGAAATCCTTAGACAATAAGATTAATCTTGAAACAATTAGTCTTTAAAATGTAAAATAAGAATGATATAATATTTGTTAACTGATACAACTATATACTTAGCTATATAATATTTGTTAACTGATACAACTATATACTTTAGCTACTGAACCAAATCATGTTGAAAAAACTTGAGGCTATGGTTCATGAAACATTAATAAAAAAACACAAACTCAATGACAGAGACTAATTGTTAATAAAAATTTTAAGGGTAAAACAAATCAAAATTTTAATATTATATTAAGGTTTGGTTAGTAGAAGATGAAAAGCAGTTATACAGTTTGTATGATGAACTCGGCTAAATTATCACTTCTGCTATAAAACTCTTTAGTTTTTGTTGCAGTCATTCGTATAACAGCAGCCACAATAACAAAAACAGTAACTAACGATAAACAAACTCAATAAAGCAAATACATGGGAGTGTTTTGGCACGACAAAAGGGAATCCAAAACCAGCTCGATAAATCCATCAAATTTCTAGGCTGCAACAGAAAGGACTTCATGATCAGCTTCTTACACCCTACAAAAGCTAAAAAAATGCATGGAGTGTTTCGGCACAAGGCATGGATCAAATTTCTAGCCTTCAACAGAAAGAACTTCATAATAAGCTTCTTACACCCTACACAAACCTAAAACCAAAAAAACCTCTTTTGTGTTAACGAAGCCGAAACATAAATATGATGAGATTCATATATTTAAAAATAATTTATTTGTATGTCATATGATAAGAGCTCAGTAAAATGGCCTAATTTGAGACCTTCAAAAGTCACATCAATGCAAAATTTATCTCATGTGGACCAAATTAACATAGGCCGCATATGAATAATTGTTATATAATCACCTTTAATAGTCTCTATGAACATGAACACACATAATTCATTTTTTTGCCGAAATCACTTAGACATGAATTTCGATTTCGATATTAGAGCCTATTCTAAATACTTGTTAACTAAACAAACCTGCTAAGACGACAATAACAGAAGGCCCATAACAATTGTTCACACTATTAGCTTATAAATGAAACTATTGAAAAAGGGAATCTATCTCATGAATCATATATCAAATACATATATTTTGTCAATCAATATTTATAAAATTACGATATGGATATAGTCCATTTGTACCAGCATACAATTAAAGCGTTAATAAGCCCCTAAAAACCAAGATTGTTGCAGCATTATATCTGCAAATGTCTATAATTTCCGTTGCAGCTACAACCCAAAGCATCTATAGGTGTTTGACAACCTTTCCATATTTGAAACTAAAAGTGTATCACAAACAGTAAACCAACATAATTGCACCCTTAAATATCTGCAAAGGGAAATGTTATATCCTCTTAATAATCTTCCTAATGCAAAAAAGATAGTTCAATGACATTTTCATTCACCAATTAGGCACATAATAAATTATCATTTTTGGTGGAAGCTACTCTATTAAAACAATGAAAGTATCCAACAAAACCAAAGGGATAAAAAATCAACCAAAAGCTTAAATACTTTTTTGCTCCTAAACCAGTAAACTTATAACTGTAAGAGAAGATTGTTACCTGTTCACTATTACTCGGTCCAAGCTTCTACAAAATACCAAATGTCTTTTCATTCTTCTTTTCCACCAATGACGCTATAAGGCCCCTGGTTATGACAATGATTACATAAAACTCATAATCAGGGTTCCAAAGTAACTATTTTAACAAACCCACATCAAAACCAAAAATTAAAACTTAATTTTTTCAAAAAATTCAGTATTATCTGTACAATATATTGCCGAAAAATACACACACAGTTTACAATATCATAAAAATTCCTCCTTTTTTGTTTTTCCAGTTAAAAGGGAAGCATGTATAAGCAATCTGTAGATAAAGAATCAATAAACATGAAAGAATGATTTGTTTAATATAAGCACATAAGTTCATCACATGAATCTATTCGGGTTATTTTTTGGCACACAAGATTATGAAGATTATGAAGAGAATATGCTTATTTTTTAAAAAAAATAAGTTACTTAAAAAATAATATTTGTTTGGCAGACATAACTTATAAGATATTATAAAAAAAAATATTTCATAATTTTTGAAAATAAAATGTTACTCATGTAGCTTATAAAAATAATATATTTTTATAATCTTTTTAAGCAACAGCATCAGCACCAGCGTCAGCACAATTTATTATTGCCAAACATACCCTTATTATTGTCCAAAGTTTCTTCTATAATATTATGTCGGAATATGTGAGTTGGATAGGCTAGAATACGATAAAGGTGTGTAAGCCTATTGAGGCACATACGTTTAACACGTGAATACATTATATCGTTTATACCTCAAGTATTGACCCAAACTTTTACCAGTTTAACTAGCCCAATGTTAGTTGCAATAGGGGTCGTTTGGAGTGGGTATTGGGCTAGGGGAGTTGTGATAGAATAAGGAATGTGGGTTAGGGTGCTAGGTTTTTGAGGCTATATATACACCTATATTAGCTCATAAACCACACGCCTAATACACCTTAATTCACAGCTATTACAACCGATTCATCACCACCTTTTCTTTAGTTAATCGGAACCCTAAATCCGATCTAGGGTTTATACGATTGAAACCTTAACTTTCATTATCAATTCAAGTTTGTTTTAGGGTTAGTAGTACTTGATACTTGGCTTGTTCCTTGTCGAATAGAAGCTATTAAAGGGGTGTTTTGTTTGCTGATTTCGCGGGCAGAAAAGGGGAAAAAAATATCGGGTATTTATCACTCGATATCGAACAACGAAGCAATCTAGATTCTCGGGCAGATTTGGACTAGGGTTTTGGTGTGATCTCGGACAACACGTGGACAAGTTCGAGGGTTTTGAGCATTTACAAGAGTTGTTTGTTAACGTGACACGACTAGCATATCGGGCGTTGTAACACCCCCAAAATCACAAAGTGACAGCGGAAGACTATTTGGGGTATTACTTAGAGGATCACAGTCATAAGTCATAGAAAACGACTCTAAAGAGACGTTTTTAATAAAAGATTGTTACCATTTCATAAAACTCAGTGTTTTGGAACACAAGAGAAAATACCACAAGTTTTGAGTTTACATAAAAGATAGTTCAAATGTTTACGAAATGATAACTTTATTTAAAAACAACACCACTTCCAGCGTCCCATGACGTCCACTCCGCGCCTTCGCGATATCCTAATTAGTACCTGAGATAAGCATGCTTAAAAAGGTCAACAAAAATGTTGAGTGATATCCATAGGTTTAATAAATTGGTTGAACACAAGTAAGAGATGATAATTGCTTCGAATACAATTACCATGGAAAACAGAGATTATTATTATGCACTAAGCTCATGACACCAAACTAACTGCATACACCTAATTACTGGTGTAAGTAATAATATCGCCCTCAGATGGAATTGCCAATTCCATAGTTAATCAAATATAGTGCGCCCCAGTTATTTCCGATAACCGAGTCGGGGTCGTTAATTCCCATAGTACTATCCACAATATCCGCGTTCACTCGCAAGTGATTAATGGTTCATGATGTAAGGGACTTATGGCAGGCAACTTAGGCTATAATAATAATGATCAGGCAAGCATACAGTTTAAGAAAAGACTTGTGTTCTAGTTTATAACATGCATCTCCCTCGCGGGGGTTGAAAAACAAGTAAAAGCGAGGCTATGAACTCACCTTAGCAAACAGAATCCGAGTAGTGTAAAGTCAAGTAGTATGAGCACGGAGTACCGTCACGCGACCTATAATTAGTATGGCAAGTCTTAGTTTATTGTTTTTATTCATGACTTAGTGTATTGAAAACTGTTGAAGTATTCTCAAGAGTTTGTGTTTATTATCGCTTGTGTGGCAATGGTTAAGTTTAAATAGGTTTCGAAACACTTGTAAGTTTTGGCTCTTGGAAAAGTGCTCACGTATATAATTATATGAAAATAGTTATGACGAATAAGTCCTCGGTTTGAAAGCAACCGAATGACTAAGTATGGAAAAATATTCACAAGTAAAGTGTTTGTGATGTTTATACGACGTCGGCAAATAATAAATATTTACGTCAAGTATTTATAATATAAGTGTATATATCCTACGATAATTGTTTATATATGTATATATATATATATATATATATATATATATATATATATATATATATATATATATATATATACTATACTAAATTAGTGGGTAATAATTACAAAAAGTTTATGTTATATTTAATATCTAGTTTTCGTAATTTAAGCAAATTTTATGAAAATAAACTAAGTATATTATTTTTAACAAAAATTGGACATGACCCGTCCGTAATTATTAGTTTTCCATTTAAAATTTGGTGACCCAAAGTATTCTTTATCAAAATAGGATAGATAAAAATATATAGCATAAGTAAGTAAAAGAGATCTAGTAATATGCTACTAAGAGAGTGTGTTATTAAGTTTTTAAATGGTTCAAGTGCTAAGAGTGGAAAAGTTCAAAAAGAATTAAATGGTAAAGGGATGGCAGCAGGAGTCGAACCCTAGACCTCCAGATTAACAGCCAACGCCCCTACCATCGAACTAGCCCATCTTTTGTGTTATATTAACGAAACAGTTGGTATATATTAAGTTTTTGCACAGTGGTCTCCTTTACATCTTTTACAGTGAACAATATATCAACTTTACTTGTGTATAAAATGGGTTTGTGCTTAACGCATGAAAACTTAGATCCAAAAGTAAACAAATAAGCACTTTGAAACCGAAAATAAGCTATAGTTAAGCTAATAGGAAAACTTTCCAAAGATGAGCCAATACTTAAGTTAACTTTAGATCCATGTTTTCTTAGTCATTTTTAGTTCGAAATAACTCAAAATAATCTCAAGTTTATGGGGGTGTCGAGTAAGCAAACAAACAAGCACTAGCTTATTTTTGAGATGTTTACAAGTATTAACAAGTTCAAGATTACCACACAAGTTTTTAAACGCAATCTTAGTCATTTTTGCATGTATATCTAACGTGCATATACATGTCGTGCAAGGAAGATTTTTAAAGAAACTCATTTTCTAGTTAAACATTAAGCATAAACATATTTGTAACATAAGAAAATCAATGGAAACACATGCTTAATGAGACCAAGAATCCTTACAGTGGGTGAGGTGTTTGTGTCGACCAAGAAAGAAGCAAGAACCCAAGATTTCTAACCCAAACTCCAAATGTTTGCTTGTTTACCCAAGACTTTTACCCAAGATTTTCCAAGCACTTATCTTAGCAATTGTGAAGTAATAGTTTTTGTAAAAACTTGTGGAATGAATGTGTGTTTTGGTGAAGTTCGTTTATAGGCAAAAAAAAGAAGCAAAAGGGACTAGATCTTGATGAACCCAAGAACTCAATGGTTATTTTTATGCATGGCCCTTTTTAGATCTAATATCCATGTATTATCATGCAAAGTGGCTTTTACAAATTCATAGTTAAACATGTGACATAGCTGAGAATCTTGATTCTTGACAAGCCTAAAAGTCAATTGGGTTATAACTTGCATTCTCCTTTAAACCTTATTATCTATTTTATAAAATGTAAAGACACTTTTAAAATTTCATAATTTAGACATGTGACTAAGATGGGTTAGATGGGGCAGCATATTCGGATTTTCAGGAGAAAGGATATATTTCAAAATTTACATAATGTATTTTATGTCCCGCTTGAGCTTAAATGTGTGTCGCGGTGTCCCGGTTTGACGTTTTTGGCGAAACGTGTAATATATTATTTAGAGCACGTTTTTATTAAGGTAAAAAAAATAAAATATTAATTCTATCTCGTAAAAATATTTATTTGACTTTAGCCATAACTAATTGAGTGTCGGTACGCGTGCGGCTCGTAAGACAAGAAAATTTCTTGTGAGACTGATTTAGCTATCAGTAAATATCGGGCATGATTAAATAAGACTACTCGGAGATGCATAAATTTTTATGCAATAAAATGAAACATACATGCTAAAATGCTCAACTTAGCTCAAATAAGTTTTGATAAACAATCTAGTTTATTAATATGAAAGTTGATGATAGTGAAATTTTACAGGTGGCTACAGTACCAACCCCTTAAGAGAATTCCGTCCGCGGAATTTTTAGTTTACGGTGGTTGTCGGAGTTAAATTTGCAAATAGATGCGGGTACTTAACACGAATGGTGTCTTCGCGCTCCCACGTGTACTCCGGTCCTCTCTTGGAGTTCCATCTAATCTTGACGATAGGAATGCGACTTTGCTTAAGTCGTTTGACTTCCCTATCCATGATTTCAATTGGTTCTTCGACAAAGTTGAGTTTGTCATCGAGTTTAATCTCTTTTAGCGAAACAACAAGAGATTCATCCGACAAGCATTTCTTCAGGTTTGAGACGTGAAAGGTAGGGTGTACTCTACTCAGTTCTTCCGGGAGTTCAAGCTTGTATACAACCGGGCCGATTCTCTCCAGAATCTTGAAAGGGCCAATGTACCGAGGATGTAACTTTCCTCGTTTTCCAAATCGAACCTTTCCTTTCCAAGGTGATACTTTCAACATAACTCGATCGCCAACTTGAAATTCCATGGGTTTCCTTCTAACATCGGCGTAACTCTTTTGTCGATCTCTAGAAGCTTGAAGTCGTTGACGAATTTGCACAATCTTCTCGGTTGTTTCTTGGACAAGCTCAGGTCCAGTGAGTTGGGCATCTCCAACCTCGGCCCAACAAACGGGCGATCGACACTTTCGACCATAAAGTGCCTCGAATGGGGCTGCCTTGATGCTAGCGTGGTAACTATTGTTGTAGGAGAATTCCGCCAAAGGTAAGTGTTTATCCCAACCTTTTCCAAAGTCAATCACACATGCTCGGAGCATGTCTTCCAAGGTTTGGATAGTCCTTTCGCTTTGGCCATCGGTTTGAGGATGATATGCGGTACTCATATCCAAACGAGTGCCTAAAGCCTTTTGAAGAGATTTCCAGAAGTGAGAGGTAAAACGACTGTCACGATCAGAAATGATGGAAATTGGCACTCCATGTCGTGATACAATTTCCTTCAGGTATAGTTGAGCAAGGGTTTCCATTTCATTGTTTTCCTTGATGGGTAAGAAATGAGCGGACTTGGTAAGGCGATCGATGATAACCCAAATGGTATCGTAACCTCTAGCAGTCTTTGGCAGTTTGGTTATGAAATCCATGGTGATTCTTTCCCATTTCCAAACTGGGAGTTCGGGTTGAGTTAACAATCCGGAGGGCTTTTGACATTCGGCTTTGACTCGAGAACATGTAAGACATTTCCCGACATACGTTGCAATCTCGGCCTTCATGTTTGGCCACCAATAAAGCTTCTTGAGATCCTGGTACATTTTGTCGGATCCCGGGTGAATGGAATACTTAGACTTGTGAGACTCATGCATAATGATTTCCCGTATCCCTCCATAAAGTGGTATCGAACTTCTATCGCCAAAACATAAGGTTCCATCCGATCTTTGCGCAAAACCATTCTCGTTTTCCGGCATTTCAAAGATTCTCTCGTTGGGACGGTTTTCAGGTTTGAGAGCTTCAGCTTGAGCTTCAAGGATTTTTGATGGAAGGGGTGACTTAATTGTCATTCCCAAAGATCTTACTCGAAGAGGTTTAGGTCGATCCTTTCGACTAAGAGCATCAGCCACGACATTTTCTTTTCCCGGGTGATAACGGATTTCACAGTCGTAATCACTAAGCAATTCTAGCCATCGGCGTTGTCGCATGTTTAACTCCTTTTGATCCAGAATGTGTTGGAGACTTTTATGATCGGTAAACACCGTACACTTGGTCCCATATAGGTAATGTCTCCATATTTTGAGAGCGAAAACCACGGCTCCTAATTCCAAGTCATGAGTAGTGTAGTTCTTTTCGTGAGTTTTGAATTGTCGCGAAGCATAAACGATCACCTTGTTTCTTTGCATCAATACCGCACCTAACCCTAGGTGTGATGCATCACAGTAGACCACAAAATCTTCTACTCCTTCGGGTAGTGCTAAGATAGGAGCTTCACAAAGCTTTTGTTTCAAGAGTTGAAAGGCTAACTCTTGTTCTTCACCCCAGTCAAAATTTTTCTTTTTCTGGGTTAGCTCCGTTAGAGGTTTAGCGATTTTTGAGAATCCTTCAATAAATCTTCGATAATAACCAGCAAGACCTAAAAATTGGCGTATTTCGGTTGGGGTAGTAGGGGATGACCAATCTTTAACAGCTTCAATTTTTGCAGGATCAACGTGAAGACCATTACTATCTATCACATGACCAAGGAATTGTACTTTTTGAATCCAGAAGTCGCACTTGGAAAACTTAGCATACAGTTCTTCTTTCTTGAGTAGTTCCAGAATGGCTTTCAAGTGTTCCGTATGTTCTTCCTTGTTGCGGGAGTAGATGAGAATGTCATCGATAAACACAATCACAAATTTGTCCAAGTAAGGTTTGCACACTCGGTTCATTAGGTCCATAAATACCGCTGGTGCATTCGTCAAACCAAATGGCATCACTTGGAACTCATAGTGGCCGTATCGTGTTCGAAAAGCAGTTTTTAGAATATCTTCTTCTCTAACTCTCAGTTGGTGATACCCAGATCTCAGATCAATCTTGGAGTAGACGCTTGACCCTTGCAGTTGGTCGAACAAATCATCAATTCTAGGCAATGGATATCGATTCTTCACCGTTAGTTTGTTCAGCTCACGGTAATCGATACACATACGAAAAGATCCATCCTTCTTTTTGACAAATAAGACCGGAGCTCCCCAAGGCGAAGAACTCGGTCGAATGAATCCTTTTTCTGACAGTTCTTGTAGTTGGTCAGACAATTCTTGTAGTTCAGAGGGTGCCAATCTATAAGGTGCTCGTGCCACGGGTGCCGCTCCCGGCACTAACTCGATTTGGAATTCTACTTGCCGAACCGGAGGAAGGCCAGGCAAGTCTTCAGGGAATACTTCGGGAAAGTCCCTAGCCACGGGGACGTCTTTTAGTTGTTTCTCATCTGCTTTCTTCTTTTCCGTTACTTGTGCTAGAAAAATGTGGCATCCTTTTTCTATGTACTTTGCAGTCTTGACGCACGAGATGATATTCAATCGGGTTTTACTACGATCACCCCGAACGATTAGAGTTTCGCCATCGAGGGGAAGGTGAACGACTTTCTCGTCACAGATGATTCTCGCACGATTCTTGGATAGCCAATCCATGCCAATGACAGCATCGAAGCTACCAAGTTGGATAGGCATAAGGTCTATATCGAACGGGTGATTTGATAAAGATAGGTTACAACCTCGAAGGATAGTGTTAGTTCCTACTATTTTTCCATCGGCTAACTCTACTTCATAGGTGGTATCTAAGGCGGTTGGGGTGACTTTTAACAAAGGTGCAAACTTAGAAGACACAAAGCTCTTGTCGGCTCCAGAATCAAATAACACTTTAGCTAAATGATGACTGAGTGAGAACGTACCCGTAACGACGTCCGGGTTTTCTTGTGCATCTCCATCTCCTAGCACATAAGCTCTTGCTCTAGCAGGGTTGTTGTTGTTATTGTTGTTGTTGTTCCCGTACAGCTTTGGGCATCTACTCTTGACATGCCCAGCTTCTCCACATCCAAAGCAAGTTATTCCAATGGGTTGAAGGTTACTTCCAGTAGCAGGGCTTCGGCAATCCTTGTGGGTATGGCCCACCTTGTTACACTTTCCACACTTAATGGTACAATGTCCCACATGATGCAGGTTGCATCGAGTGCACAACGGGTGTGGTCCAGCATAGCCTCTTCCAGTAGCGGGGGTAGCAGCATAAGCCCGCACAACTTCTTGCCTACGGTTTTGTTGATTGTGGTGGTTGTTTCGGTTTTGGTGGTATGGGTTGGGATTGTTGTTGCGATGTTGATTGTGATTGTTGCGGCCTTGGTTGTTGTTGTTGCGGTTATTGTTGTGATGGAAAGAGTTGTTTGAAGTGTTGCTTCGACGGTCATCAAATTTCCTTTTGTTGTCGTTATTGCCTTGCACGGATCCATGTTTCAGGACTTGATCCATGAGTTGGTAGGAAATTGTGATCACTTCTTCCACAGTCTTGGGCTTTGATGCTATAACATTGCCCTCAATGCTTCGGGGTAATCACCCAATGAGGTTTTCCAGCAACTTGACATCATCAGAAACCATGGAGGGGCATAGAGCTTTCAATTCTTGGAAGCGCTTGAAGTAGGTTTTGAGATCATTGCCCTTAGCAGCCAGATGATAGAACTCATCTTCCAGTTTCTTGATCTCGGTTCTTGGGCAGTATTGCTTCATCATCAATTGCTTCAGTTCAGTCCAAGTGGTTTTGTAAGCTTCTTCCATGCCAATAGGTTGAGCATGAGCTTTCCACCAAGACAATGCATCCTCTAGTAAAGTACCAGTAGCAAATTTCACCTTGCAATCTTCCGAGCAATCGCTTAGAAGAAATACAGTTTCAGATCTTTCGAACCAATGAATAAGGCCAACAGCGCCTTCAGTTCCTTTGAAGAAAGTAGGTTTGCAATTCATGAACTCCTTGTATCCACATTTGCGATTCACCACAGCTTCATTCCGGTTGGCTTGATTTGGGGCTTCATTTGTTCGAGCCGCCTCAGCAGGTCTTGCAGCAAAAGCAGCACCAATCTCATTAGTAACCAGCCTCCGAATTGCATCAGGGGTCATCTCAGGAGTTTGAGTAGGGGTAGAGGTAGCTCTTGTTCTTGCCATTTTTCTAAAGACATACACTCAGATTTTAGAATCATTCAACATAATTGTGAATTATTATAAAAATGATTTCATAATAGTCAAGATCATCACATTATATCAATAGCGTATAATCATCATAAGAAGAATCATAACATGTTAGATTCACACAAGAGAATATATATAAATGATCACGTCAATTTATATAAGCCGGTAAATAAGAAAGATCATCATGCATAGGAATATCAAGAGACAACAACCATAATGTCAATAGGTTCACCATCCATACATAGTGATATGATACCATACAATGTCACATAAATAGCTTGTTCGATAGTTTACAAAACATGCGAATACAAAGCCTTTATTAGTGCCACATGCGGCAGGCTAAAGTACTAGAAAACTAAGTAAGTGAACCACCGACCTAGAGGCTGTCGGGTGTGCCCCTCAATCGGCGCTGCAGGTTACGGACTAGCTCTGCCAGATCATCCACCTCTCTATCTCGTGCCTCCAATCTCTGCTCCAAAGCAGTAGCACGAGTCTCCATGATCATCATCCTTTCAGACTGTCGTCGCACAACTCCCTCCAACATCTCAGCTCTGTCCAGCAGACCTAATCTATCTGACTCCATCCTCCTCTCCAACACTGTAACTGCCCCACTAGCTCTCTCACTCTGGGCACCAATCCTATCAAGCACTCTCTCCATCGTGGTCCTCCCGTTAAGGAGCTCTCCAACCTCATCCTCAATGTTCTCGATACGTACCAACGGAACCTCATCAATGAATGCCACAACATCCTCAAGCTGATCCTCAACTCGCAGAACTCGTGCAGCCAAAAATGGAATGGTATGATGAAGGGGTTCTCCCGTAACAGGGAGAGTCTCAGCAGCAGCAAACCGATGCTCCCCAAGCTCCATAGCGCTAGGTGCACCCTCCTCCGACCTCCATCGACTAATGAGCGGCATCATGTAGGACCAACGTCTAGCATCGACCCTCCTATGGAATCCCGGCTCAGAGGTACCAAACACAACCTGGTGATATGGGTCTGAATGTGCGGGTGAGAAACGGACTCTCTCTCTAAGAGATATCACAGGCTCCGTATGCATCACCAAGGGTGATGATGCACGGGATGGGGACGAAGCCGGTACAGTGGTGGTCTGATAAATGAATGTGGTAGGTGGTGGTAGTGGTGAAACAGGTATGAGTGGTGGTGTAGGGGCAGCTGATGGTGGGAAAGCAGAAGATGATGGTATGTCAGAAGGTGGAACGAAAGTGATGGGTGCCCTCACTCGTTTCTGAGCGGTATGTATAAAGGTAGCACCATCCTTACGGTAACGGAATGGCCGACCGAATGGCGCAGGCTCATAGGGTTTGAGAACCCTAGCTCGTCTTCGCCTTCGGCGAACCGGTAGTGGTGATGGGCGAGAAGTAGAAGACACGGAATCAGCGTGTAAAGGTGTCTGGGATACAATGTCAGAAGGTGATAGCCACTGCTGTGACTCCAGATATCGGTCATAAGTGGGGGGGACCAAAAACAGGCAAATGCTCGGGTATGGTCAAGGCAGGTGGGGTGACAACGACTTCACCCTCTTCGAAGGGCTCCGTCTCAGAGGACACAGGTGCAATGAGAGCCGGTGCCATGGGAGTAGGGGCAGAGGACATAGCATCCTCCATCTCAATGTCGGAGGTCAGGTCGATAGGGTGAGTAGCGGACGACATGGTACTGTAACAACCCAAAAGAAAATATGCACTTATAAGTAAATAAAGCCATGCAGTAAATAAGATTTAGTTAGTCGCGCATAATCTGCCACGCAAATCTAAATGCCTAACTAAATGAAAGCTAACATTATAAGTTTTTATCATGCAAAGTTTTACTAGTCATGTATTATCCGCCAAGCGAATCTCATACGTGCAATCGGTACGAAGTAGGCGCGGAGGACGTGAAGTGGTGGTGTAAAACGGTCCATTTGAAAACGTGGTTATAGTCCAATTTGTTTTAAAAATACAAGTTGGTTCTCTATAACCTAGGCTCTGATGCCAATCTGTAACACCCCCAAAATCACAAAGTGACAGCGGAAGACTATTTGGGGTATTACTTAGAGGATCACAGTCATAAGTCATAGAAAACGACTCTAAAGAGACGTTTTTAATAAAAGATTGTTACCATTTCATAAAACTCAGTGTTTTGGAACACAAGAGAAAATACCACAAGTTTTGAGTTTACATAAAAGATAGTTCAAATGTTTACGAAATGATAACTTTATTTAAAAACAACACCACTTCCAGCGTCCCATGACGTCCACTCCGCGCCTTCGCGATATCCTAATTAGTAACTGAGATAAGCATGCTTAAAAAGGTCAACAAAAATGTTGAGTGATATCCATAGGTTTAATAAATTGGTTGAACACAAGTAAGAGATGATAATTGCTTCGAATACAATTTCCATGGAAAACATAGATTATTATTATGCACTAAGCTCATGACACCAAACTAACTGCATACACCTAATTACTGGTGTAAGTAATAATATCGCCCTCAGATGGAATTGCCAATTCCATAGTTAACCAAATATAGTGCGCCCCAGTTATTTCCGATAACCGAGTCGGGGTCGTTAATTCCCATAGTACTATCCAAAATATTCGCGTTCACTCGCAAGTGATTAATGGTTCATGATGTAAGGGACTTATGACAGGCAACTTAGGCTATAATAATAATGATCAGGCAAGCATACAGTTTAAGAAAAGATTATAACATGCATCTCCCTCGCGGGGGTTGAAAAACAAGTAAAAGCGAGGCTATGAACTCACCTTAGCAAACCGAATCCGAGTAGTGTAAAGTCAAGTAGTATGAGCACGGAGTACCGTCATGCGACCTATAATTAGTATGGCAAGTCTTAGTTTATTGTTTTTATTCATGACTTAGTGTATTGAAAACGGTTGAAGTATTCTCAAGAGTTTGTGTTTATTATCGCTTGTGTGGCAATGGTTAAGTTTAAATAGGTTTCGAAACACTTGTAAGTTTTGGCTCTTGGAAAAGTGCTCACGTATATAATTATATGAAAATAGTTATGACGAATAAGTCCTCGGTTTGAAAGCAACCGAATGACTAAGTATGGAAAAATATTCACAAGTAAAGTGTTTGTGATGTTTATACGACGTCGGCAAATAATAAATATTTACGTCAAGTATTTATAATATAAGTGTTTATATCCTACGATAATTGTTTATATATGTATATATATATATATATATATATACTATACTAAATTAGTGGGTAATAATTACAAAAAGTTTATGTTATATTTAATATCTAGTTTTCGTAATTTAAGCAAATTTTATGAAAATAAACTAAGTATATTATTTTTAACAAAAATTGGACATGACCCGTCCGTAATTATTAGTTTTCCATTTAAAATTTGGTGACCCAAATTATTCTTTATCAAAATAGGATAGATAAAAATATATAGCATAAGTAAGTAAAAGAGATCTAGTAATATGCTACTAAGAGAGTGTGTTATTAAGTTTTTAAATGGTTCAAGTGCTAAGAGTGGAAAATTTCAAAAAGAATTAAATGGTAAAGGGATGGCAGCAGGAGTCGAACCCTAGACCTCCAGATTAACAACCAACGCCCCTACCATCGAACTAGCCCATCTTTTGTGTTATATTAACGAAACAGTTGGTATATATTAAGTTTTTGCACAGCACAGTGGTCTCCTTTACATCTTTTACAGTGAACAATATATCAACTTTACTTGTGTATAAAATGGGTTTGTGCTTAACGCATGAAAACTTAGATCCAAAAGTAAACAAATAAGCACTTTGAAACCGAAAATAAGCTATAGTTAAGCTAATAGGAAAACTTTCCAAAGATGAGCCAATACTTAAGTTAACTTTAGATCCATGTTTTCTTAGTCATTTTTAGTTCGAAATAACTCAAAATAATCTCAAGTTTATGGGGGTGTCGAGTAAGCAAACAAACAAGCACTAGCTTATTTTTGAGATGTTTACAAGTATTAACAAGTTCAAGATTACCACACAAGTTTTTAAACGCAATCTTAGTCATTTTTGCATGTATATCTAACGTGCATATACATGTCGTGCAAGGAAGATTTTTAAAGAAACTCATTTTCTAGTTAAACATTAAGCATAAACATATTTGTAACATAAGAAAATCAATGGAAACACATGCTTAATGAGACCAAGAATCCTTACAGTGGGTGAGGTGTTTGTGTCGACCAAGAAAGAAGCAAGAACCCAAGATTTCTAACCCAAACTCCAAATGTTTGCTTGTTTACCCAAGACTTTTACCCAAGATTTTCCAAGCACTTATCTTAGCAATTGTGAAGTAATAGTTTTTGTAAAAACTTGTGGAATGAATGTGTGTTTTGGTGAAGTTCGTTTATAAGCAAAAAAAAAGAAGCAAAAGGGACTAGATCTTGATGAACCCAAGAACTCAATGGTTATTTTTATGCATGGCCCTTTTTAGATCTAATGTCCATGTATTATCATGCAAAGTGGCTTTTACAAATTCATAGTTAAACATGTGACATAGCTGAGAATCTTGATTCTTGACAAGCCTAAAAGTCAATTGGGTTATAACTTGCATTCTCCTTTAAACCTTATTATCTATTTTATAAAATGTAAAGACACTTTTAAAATTTCATAATTTAGACATGTGACTAAGATGGGTTAGATGGGGCAGCATATTCGGATTTTCAGGAGAAAGGATATATTTCGAAATTTACATAATGTATTTTATGTCCCGCTTGAGCTTAAATGTGTGTCGCGGTGTCCCGGTTTGACGTTTTTGGCGAAACGTGTAATATATTATTTAGAGCACGTTTTTATTAAGGTAAAAAAAATAAAATATTAATTCTATCTCGTAAAAATATTTATTTGACTTTAGCCATAACTAATTGAGTGTCGGTACGCGTGCGGCTCGTAAGACAAGAAAATTTCTTGTGAGACTGATTTAGCTATCAGTAAATATCGGGCATGATTAAATAAGACTACTCGGAGATGCATAAATTTTTATGCAATAAAATGAAACATACATGCTAAAATGCTCAACTTAGCTCAAATAAGTTTTGATAAACAATCTAGTTTATTAATATGAAAGTTGATGATAGGGAAATTTTACAGGTGGCTACAGGCGTGAAAACTTGAGTAAAATTTAAATTTTAGGAGAGACTAAACGTTCAATTTTTACGCGAAATTCAAATTTTGGTATAACTTGAAAAATTTTGGTCAAAAATTCAAATTTTTGGACCCAAATTCAAATTTTTTCGGTCAAATTTGGCGTCAAAATTGTCATAACTCAAATTTTTCATACAACATTAGAATTGATTTCTACTGTGAATTTCAAATTTTGGGAGAGAAAAATTTTACGCCTTCGAACAGGTTTACGAGTAAGATTCACTGAAAAACCTCAACCGACCATAACTTATTAAACACAACTCCTTTATCGTTGAATCGATCCTACATCAACTTTATCATAACATACCTTCATCAATGGCAACTATGGAAGATCGTCTCAAAACTGCTGTCTTTGATTCATTCTTCAATGAACTAAACATTAGTCCCACTACACCTAATAACAACAACCAATGGATTTCATCGTATAATCCGCAATTTGCTCAACCGAGTATGCATATGGGTCAAGGAGGACATATGGTTGATGTTATTGGGAATCAGAATGGATTTGCTACGGGTATACAAATGGGGAATCAGATGCAATATGCAGGGCAGTTTGTTGGACATCAAGGGGGTCAGATTGTGAATCAGAATATGGGATATCAAAATGGGAATAGCTGTTATATGACTTCTGTTCATAATGCTACTTCCGAACCTCAAAGCCATGATTCAGGATATTCAGCATGCAATGTCAAACCAAGGATTTCGTCTGAAAAGCTCAAGTACATGTTGATGCTAGCAGAGAAAGAAGAGTCGGGAATAGAGTTGACTGCTGAGGAATACGAATTCAGGTATCCAGGACGGGCGGATAAAGCAAACGATTTTGCAACCTCCAGTCATACAATCAATCAGCAGGACACAACATCAAGCGGTACTTTTGACTCAACTCCTGTCTACGACACAGATCCACTCAATGAGGTATCAAATTATAGTAATGTTGCTAATCAGTTTACTCATGATGAACAGCATTATGTGACATCAGCACCTACTTATGATACATACCTGGACAATCCGAGTTGTAGCAATACGAACTCTGAAACTCCATATGTGAATCCTAATGGAGGCTGTGTGGCACAAAATACTGAGACTGATGAGGAAACCCGTGCTTATTTTGAATCATTACTTAATAATTGTCGTATTGAAATTGAAAAAGTTAGTAAGGTCAATCGCGAGGTTAAGGCTGCGAATAAGAAACTGACCGCTGAGCTTGAGAGTTACAAAGAGAACGCCAGAGCCTTTGAATTTCATACAAACAAAGTATCAGAATTAGAAATTGGTTATCGAGATTCTGTTTTAAGAGAAAAACAATTGCAACTCAAGTATGACACACTTGATGTGAATTTGAACTTGAAAATAAAATCTTTAAACAAGGAAATTTCTGTTCTAAATGACCAACTTTCTAAACAAAAAGCACTGTTTTCTGATCTTGAAAAAGAGAAGAAACAGTTGATTGCTGATTTTTCAAAACGAGAAGATTCTCTTCTTGATGAATTCTGGATAAAAATGAAACTATCAAAAAATTGGATAATTTGCTTCTTACAACGGGTCATTCCGCTAAAACAAACAAGATGCTTTCTAATCAAGCAAATCCGATTTTTCACACTGCACATAAAATGGCTCTTGGTAACAACCCTTCTTCGTTCCTCAAGAAAGCTCAGAAATCTCAGAATGTGTTGAACAATGGAAATCCTTTGCATGAACCCATAATTGTTCATGATTCTCTTGAAACGTTGGAACTATCTGAGGAGAGTAGATCAAAAATGAAATAAAAGAATCCAGATCTAAAGCCAATTGATTATAACAAATGGAACAAAATTAATGGAATTACTTTTGTTAATCAAAAAGAAAAGTCAAAGTTTTCCATCACACCAAGTGTTTCAAACAAAGTGTCAACACCAGTTTCAAAACCAGTTGTAGTTTCCAAATCTCTTTCGAAAATCGAACAAATGTCTTCAAACAATCCTTTTAACACAAGTGATACTAGAAGCATTTTAGATGACGTTAAAACTAGAATTGGGTATCTTCAAGAGACTGTTAAAACTAAAACCAATATTACAACAAACATCTGGTTTAATAGTTTTGATAATGAACATAAAAAGTTTTTTGAAACTCAAATTGCCCCTCAGCTGAATAACATCAACTCAAGGGTAATTCATGTTGAACAAGCACTTTTGAAAGAAACAACTGACTTTGTCAAGGACCATAAATCCCTGGTAAAGCAAGCTAATGAATGTTTTGAACACATCAAAGTTTTGGAAAATTTGAATGATTCTCTCTTCGAAGATGTTATGACTACCGATATCATGTCTATTATTTTACAAACATATTCTGTTGAAGATCATAAAAGACTCCAGTATGAGACCTCCGCAATTGTTTCAAAATATGAAAAAGCTCTTGAAAAACTTGAAAAAGAAAACGTGTCCTATTTTAAACAACTTGATCAAAAATCTGAGGAATGCAAGTATGACAAACTGTCGTATGAGCGTGCCTACAAGGACATGCAAGAGCAAAATGATCTTTTGAGGGCTCAGCTGGACAGTCTAAAAGGAAAGGCTGTGGATACTAAGTTTGAAAAACCATTGACTGAGGAGAAAACAAATGTTCCCAAACCGGTTTTCAAACCAAAAATGTCTATTTCTCAGTTTCCTCCAAAAGTCAATGAGAAAAATGATTTGTCAAAAACAGTCACTCCACAGTCCCTGCCTATTAAAAAGAGAATTGTTAAAGGTTTTGAAAAACCTGTTTTTGATAAAGAAAATGTGATTACACCTGGCATTTCTAGGACTAGTACACGGAATGTGACCAAAAATCCAGTTAAAGAATCTGTCGGTTCTAACAACATGGTCAACAATCACTATCTAGAAGAAGCTAGGAAAAAGGCACAGACTCGAAAAGACGGAATTCTAGGTGCAACATCTAGGGTGATGAATTCTACAAGATTTCAAGGCACTGCTAGTAGTAGTAAACCATTACCTAGGAACACTCTTCAAAAGACTAGGGATTGGCTTGCATCTAAGAGTAGTTGAGCAAAAGAAAATGTTATGCCCTTAGAAAACAACATTAGGAATTCTAAGTCTTTTTCGAACAAGAATGAATTTCCAAAAGACTGTAGTGACAAAGTTAAAGCTGCTGTTTTAAACAAGAATATTGAATTTGTCTGTACTACATGTAAAAAATGTGTCTTTTCAGCTAATCATGATGCATGTGTCTCACAATATCTCAAGAAAGATAATTCTCGTGCCAAGGCACAATCCACTAAGACACCAAATAGAAACAAACCCGTTGACAAAATGAACATGGAAAAGAAACCTAATAGGTGGATCTCTTCAGGACGTAGTTTTTCCAAAAATGAGTCTTCCGCTGCATCTGATAAGAAAACAACTCCTAGATCTTACCTTAGGTGGATACCCACGGGCAAAGTTTTCAACAAAGTAGGTCTTAGATGGATTCCCACAGGAAAGATTTTTGATACTTGCACCAACACAGATAATAGTGAAACTCATCATGTTAAGGAAGTAAAAACCACTACAATCGTTGATAGTGATCACCCTCGCCGTGAGGAAACATCTACTTCTAACACTGTTATTTGTGAAAATTATTCTTCTGTGGATGTAGGTACTTGTAAAAGTGTTGAAGATTCATATACTCAATGTGGTAAAGAATAACTTTATGCCAGTTTCGCATATGGAAATCCTTTTCTAGTTCCACTCTTAACTCCACTTTTACTTGTCCCAACTTAATTTCTCTTTCTTCAAATCTTCTCTGTAAATATTTTTGAAAAACAAAATACAAAATTTGAAAAACCAACAAAAGCAAAATATAAAAATATAAAATTTTTCAAAAATACAAAAATAATAGAAAATCAAAAATTCAAAAATATTCTTCTCACGACATGTCTCTCGTATAATCGATATTCTGTACGTTTCTAGAAATGTCATTCAACAATGATACGGGTATGTACAGATGCTTGAGCGAGAGTTATTTTAATGTTTTTCTAAAACATGTCGTTTTTCAAAATTTCTTTAAATAATGGCTTTCGTATACATCAGTACGAAACCCGAACTTCAACATAATGGCTTCTGGACACATCAGTTCAGGACCCGTGCTTCAAAGAAAGGAAAGTGCTACGCAAAATCGATTTTCATAAATATCGAGCACTTATCCTAAAACAAATGAAGATAATTCTTCTTCAATATCTTCAAAAGATTTTTTAAAATCTTCATCTTGCGTACCATTGATTCGAAAGTTTTCAAAAAGATTTTTCAAAATCTCTCACATTTGGTACCAAGATAACTCCCTCTAAACCCTTAATTGATTCTAAATTTTCTGTATGAAAAATATGCTTTCGTTAAGGGGGAGTAGAAAACCTAAATTGTTCCAAAATTCATGCTAAATCAGTTTCTCTCCAAATGCTTTTCGAAAAACATATCTTTTAATCATTGTGTTTCAAAAACATCATGGATATGCTATTTTTGAGAGGGAGAAACGTGATTAAAATGTGATCAAAAAGTTTAATGATCGTTGTTTGAATCTCAAATAAGCTCGACTCAGTTGTAACCAATGAATTGACGATAAAACACTGTCAGTACTCGAAAAGACTTGTTCCTGGACGGGTAATAATTTCAAGCTGGTCTAACCAGTGATGTAAGCATGTCTCGAATAGGACTTGTCTAAGTAGAATGTACCATTTCGAAAAACTTTCTTTGGACTTGACCAGGCCGGGTAATAATTTCAAGTTAGTTTGCTAGTGATGTAAACGTGTCTCGAATCGGTCTTGTTCATTGAAAGTCGATCAATTCAAAAAGTGCGAACTCTACCCTCTATGTGCAGATTTCTGTCAAAACTTATAAGCACATGTGAAGGGGGAGTGTTTCTAAAAATATAAAACTCTCAGAGTGTTCCAAACATGTTTTCAATCATAAACACTTTGAGAGATTTTCAAGAAAAATGGTTTTATGGCAACAATAGGACAGTCATGGAGTTATAAGGTGACTAAGGATAGGAAATTCGTCCTATGATCCGCCAGAGCCGGAGGGATCTACCCAAGGACACCACCAATAGTTAGTATTAGAAGTCCTTAGGTATGATTGAAAAAAGGAGCAATGTGAGAAAGGAGAAAGAAGGGGTTGAAGAATTAAAAAGAAATGTAAAAGAAAGGGTGAAAAGAAATAGCCCTCCATATTCAACCTTAGGGCAGAAACCGGGTTCAATTCATCTGCTACTGGTTGTCACTAGATGACACTGGTATTGAAGACAAAGACGTCATGGACCCAGTGACGCAGTGCACCTAACCTTCTAGCCACTCAATTCCTCTCAAAAGGACTTGTTGCATTCTCACTGGGAACCCTGCATAATCTATCGACTTTCTCTTAGAGATCGTTGGTATTGAAGAAGGAGACCCTCTCCCTAGTCTCCGCTTAGGAAAACCAAAATGCACTTATTGAGTCTAGAGCCACGAGATTCATCAAAAGATCTCATAGGAACACTTGACATGACATCGCTTGTTGTTCATCAATAAGGACACAAGTGATATATTCTAGAGTCCTACGTAGATCTTAGCAATCTGCCAGAACATTTATGCGAAGTTTCACATCTGTGATCTTCAGTGATTGAATGGAAACTCCTGCCAGGGTCAACATCAAGCAGCCCTGACAGCAGGTCACTTCGGTAACTCCCCGTGGATTACGCTTAGTGTGTCTCAAACGGTCTACAGTCGTGGGGTGATGCTTCGGTGTACCTCAGCGACTCATCTGAACTGTAGATGTACTTCGGTATATCGCGTTATCTCACTTGTGGGACTCCAGTTCAGGAACGGCCTTTGTGAGAATTAGAGATGTGTTTTCACTCTATGCTGTTAACACCCTCGAAATTCAAACTTGTAAGTGCCGAAATCCGCTTATCACTAACCTGTTTTTATGTTTTCTTCTTATGGAAGCTCCGGAGCGGATTGATCGTGCAGATTCTACACATGCTCATACCAACAACACATGAAAGTTCTCATCAAAATCAAAGGCAACTCAAAGTTAAAGATGATTCTTCGTCAATGTCAAAGAATCTTCAATGTTTAAAGACTTGAGAACTTCATCATTGGAAACTCAAAGTCAAATAGAAGTGTGAGCATGGAGGAGAAAGACGTGGAGACACCTAACCAACGAAGTTGACAACGGCAGACAACCACATTAATTGATCACAAAGCATGAAGGAACAAAGAATTAAGACTATTCTATATCTACACGCAAAGTTCTAACTCGAGAAAAGTAAAGACCAAATCAAGTGGAGCATCTTTTGAATGACCACCCCTTAGGGGGAGATTGTTAGCCTTAATAGTTTTTATTAGAAGTGATGGTCATTCACGTTTAGGAACTTTGTAACGCGTGTTAGATATCGTGATAGAATAGTCAACGGGCTCGTGGATTGGACTAAGCTAAATGGTTATTAGTTTAGTTAAGCTTACCTTGTATCCAATCCAACCCATGTCCAAGCCTACGAAGCCCATAGAAAGCCTTTTAGGGCATCAAGTCACTTGTACTATAAATACCCCTCAAATGGTCATTTGAGGGGTGTGCTTGAGTGTGTGTGTGTGTGTTCCTTTGGAGCAATATAACATATTATTGTCTTCATCTTCTTTTCTTTATCTCTCTAAACATACGCATAACAGCATTCACGTCACCATCTCTCATCTTAATCTTTTCTTCTTCATCTACGCATAACTGTTACGTGTTTGTGTTTGATAAAGTGATAAGGTATTCGTGATAAAAGGGGCTTTACACAACTATTATGTTCTCGATCTTGATATTGAACAAGATTACCAAGTGAATTAAGATTCATCTTAATCTTATTTGGTACGGCCATACAAACATCTGTTCAATTCATCGAGGGGCCCAATAGTATCTAACTTCAAATCATGTGGAGGAACAAATCCTATTTTGACTGCACGTGTCATTCATGTGCTTCAAATCGCTCCTGAAAATGGCCTTTATAACTACCTTGTTCAGGATAGTGTTTAATCATATCAAGGAATAAAATTCCACACATGCAAGACATGCTTGCATCTCAAGTCTAAGGATAATAGACATAACCATTTTCGAGATTCACTATTGACGCCGATCCATGCAGTGAATACTCATAGGTTGAGTCAGCCCAATGTTCATCACAATGAACAACATGTGAGTTTGGCAAATAATCACCAATACGCTCACATTTTCCTTAATTTGATGATACTTGTTAGTACAAAAAGTGTGACGGGTTGTAATGGTTGTTAGTGTAGCTTGTTGGATTGGGCTAACAAGCTACTGGTGGGCTGATCTTGTACTAATCCAAGTAGTTTGATTGAATTCCCTACACAAGAAGAGTAAACCATTAGCCTTACCATAGGGACGGACCCCACGATTAGACTCCGGCGTGAGAGTAAGTACACATTCTTGTCAGAGAAAGTAAGAGTATGTGTGTGTAATTATGAGAGAGAAAGTTGTACCTTGTATGGGGATTAGAGCCCCTTTTATAGGCGAGGCTTACCGCTAGGGATTCCTAGTTAGTTGCCGGAGCCGGACCCTTGTCGGGCAAGGTTCCGTGTTAATCGCGGATGCGGACACATGATACCTTCAGCGGCCGGAGGTTCGGTCTGCTAAGTATCCTGCGTGCGTCTTTTAGCCCGGGCTATAGCCAATTTCGTTATTGGGCTTACTGTTGGTCCAGTGTTCATAGTTATTCTCATTGTTGGGCTTGGGCCCAGTATGTGTATAGCACGGATTAGGCCCAGTGGGCCTGCTATACATGCTATACGTCATCAAATCCCCCCAGTCTTGTATGTTCATTACGTGCGGATATTGTCGTGTGCGGTGTATGTTACTAGACTAAGTTGACTGGGCAATGTTTACTTTTCGCACTTTTTTGACGCGTCTTTCTAACACTTCCCTTTCTTGGGAAGTGTTTCGTGCGACGTGGGCGCTTTTCGACTCTCCGTTTTCTGCTTTGATTTGATCTGATGTCCCACGCGCTCCTTCTATTCTTATCTTTTTACTTTTGATTTTGATCATTTATTCCGATTTTCTTTGCCACGTGTCATCATCCAAATTTAGGTATCCTCTTAGTATAAATACTGCCCTTATTTTTACTAATTTCAGTTTTCTTCTTCCGTTTTATTTTCGCCATCGCCACCTGGTTTTATCTTTAGGAGAATAGAATCCCTTCAGTCTTCCATATTGTCTTTTAATTATATCTGTTCGCTATGAGTTTAATTGTTGACATAAAGTGTGGTACTCTTCCACAGACATTTGACTCCTTTCTTGGGAAATATCATATTCCTTTCGATGTTCATCCGGAGCTTCCTTCTCGTAATTGTACGATGCATGAGCTTCCTCCCAGGAAGATTGACTTATATACCCGCTTTTTTGACCTTGTGAATTTTCGTCTGCCGTTGTCCGTTTTTCTTGTCGATTTGATTAGGCATTATTGCATCAACATTTCCCAACTTTCAATCTTTGGTGCGTGCAAGATTTCGCAGTTTGAGATCTTGTGTCGTGCTCGTGGCATTACGCCTATTGTTGGTTTGTTTCGCCGTTTTTATGTTAATTCGAAGGCCAATGGGTGGTTCTCTTTCAGTAAACGTGATGGTGTTCCAGTGGTTTATACTAAAACCCTTGATTCTGTGAAAAGTTGGAACGACCGCTATTTCTGGGTTGATGACTTTGCTTGTCCTGCTTTATTTCCCTGGCATTCTAATAAGAATTGTTTGAAGGATCCTGTTCCTCGGGCTGATGAGTGTAATACTGATCATTATGCTATTCTTGCTGCCAATCCTTCTCCTTTTCGGGTATTCCCTGAAGCCTTTCTTTGCTGGGTTGGCTTGAGCCGCTATTATGCTTTGGGTGAGGATGTGTACCCTGAGTTTCTTCATGATGACGGAACAGGTAAGAATTTTATTTTTATTTTTTTTTGTATCCATATTTTGATCTGTTTTCTTTATTGTACAGTGATGAGTTGGCCTGATTATATTCAGTCTCCAGATCCTCTGAAAGTTAGAATGCTTACGCGTCTTCGTCAGGAGGGGGAGCCTAGCATTTTGGAGGTTGTTGTTCGTCGTACAGTGCCGCTTCTTCCCATTTCTCCTCCTCTTTCCGAGGATGAGCTGGAGGCTGAAGTTAATTTTCTTTTTGGGCTGGAAGTTGCTGATGTTAATATTGGGAGTGGATCAGCCCTCGAGGCTACGGATTCTGATGCTGATCCTGCTACTTCCGGTCCTTCATTGAAAAGAAAGGAGAGTTCTTCACTGAGTATTGGGGAACCTTCCAGTCCTGTTAAGAGGTTTCGTCCTGACTTCCTTCAAGGTCCATCTAACAATAGTGTTCCCGCTGGTGGTTTTCAGGCTTTTTTGAATAGTTTTCTTGGAGGCTGAGTTAGGTTACACGGCCCCCCATACTGCGCCTTTTATTACATCTTCTATTTCAACTACTCCCAAGCGCGAGGTTGGGTTTTCTATTGACTCCTCCATTAGGCGCGAGCCTTTTATTGGTCCTCCTCAAAGGTTGGTTATTTCCTCTGATTCTTCTTCTGATTCTAGTACCTTTGTTGCTGGAGCTGAGGTTACCTCTTGTACCAGGTCTGAAACTGTTTTGGGTGTTGTTTCCACTACTGTTGTGATGACTGTTTCCGCTCCTGTTCCAGTATTGAGGAATGTCTCCCTTTTTTAAGTAGCTCGCCCTCAGGCGGAGGTGCCGACCATAATGTTGGAGATCTTGCTGGTCCTTCTATTAGTAAGCCTTTGGCTGGTGATACTCGGATTGCTATTGGGATTGATCCTTTGCGGTCGCAGGAGCGTTATCTTCCGGATTAGAAGGTGTCCAATGGATCTCTTCTTGATAGTCCCTTAGACTGCCGCGAAGTTTTTGATGGGGTTGCCCCTCCTAGACTTTTTTCCTCACTCCGTGAGATGAGTTATGATCAATTGCTTTCGGGTTTTGATGTCTTGTCTGCTCGTCATTTGTGTTTTGGTTTTGAGGTTCGGATGCGTGCGGAGCGTGATTTGCAGGAGAAGGAAAGGTTTTCTACTAACTGTAGTCTCCAGGCTGACATGATTTACAGGCTAGAGTCCCGGTTGGCTCATGCTGAATCTGAAGCTTCTGAGACGCTTTCTCTTCGTGGCCAAGTATCTTCTTTGGAGGCAGCTGGTAAAGAAAATGAGGCATTGCGTGCCAGGGTTAAGGAACTTACGTCCTCCGATTCTGACAAAGATAGCGAGCTTGGGCAGCTACGGTGTGCAACTCTTCTCTTGAATCCCGCAATGCTGAGCTTGTTAATCAGGTTTTTCTCTATTCTTTTCTCTTCTCTTTCCTTCATCCCCTTTTTTTATATGAGGTTTGCTGCTTTCAGGTACAAGTTTTAGAGAGTGAATGTTTGGATCTTCGTCCTCGTGCCTTGGAGCTTGTTTGTTTGAGGGAGCTCTTTCTATAGGTTGCTCTTTATTTGGAGGAGAAGCTCCACCCCTGTTTGCTTGGTGCTGTGTCAGTCCGCCGTTGGTTGCTGTCTGAGGCTTGTCGTGTCCAGGTGTTGGCATTCGCAAGATTATCTTGATGCCTTGAGTGCGACCATTAGACGTGATATTGAGAGGGGAATGCAAGATGCGCTTGTTGCCGGGCATTGTCATGGCATGGCTGGTACACCTCTTTCTAGTGTTGAGGCTTTCAACTATTCTTCCAAGGTTGATTATGAGAATGCTCTTCAAGTGCTCCGTGATGTTCAATTCCATTTGTTGTCCTCATTGGAGGCTCTTAAGGACTTTACAGCTGAAGATGTTATGCATTTACTTTACCCTGGGTATCCGCTGCTGACTCCTCTTCTATTAACCCTTAGTTTTACTTGGAGCGGCTGACCGTTCCTGTTTATCATTCTGGGAGTCTCCTCTTTCCGCTTCTATTAAAGATTGCTTTGAGAGAGCCGGGAAGGCAAGGGAAGGTTCTCTTCATGACTGGTTAGCTCTTGCGGATACATGGTATTCCTGGATTAGCCCTTTGTCTGTGGGAACTTTGGTGGATTCAGCTCGTGTTTCTGGTTCTGTTCCTCTTTCCGTGTCTAATTATGGAGTATCAAATGTGCTTGAACAGAGTGATGATGCTAGCGGCATAGGTGCGGATGCTCTTAAGCGGTCTGGGGCGGACCCACTTATGGACTCTTCCGATCAAGTTTAGTATATTGTTATTTGCATGAAGCTTTTTATTTTACCTGTTTTGTGGCCTGCCGAAGCGTGGCACTTTTGTTTTTGTAGACTGTCTATCGTATGCATGTTTTGTTGTTTCGAAACATTTTAGTTTTTGCTATTTTTAATCTTCACACTGATGTGCTTATTATAATAGTCTTAGCTGAATACTTATGGGTTATTCGCCCAATACTAGACTTGCAATATCTCTTACGTATCTTGAGTTAATTTGGAGGTTACTCAGCCTTTTGTTATTCGGAATAACGTTGTATGGGTCTTGCCCAAATGTATGCGCGTCTTACTTACATATGTTGATATTTCTTTTTAAAGTAAATGATTAGAAAAAATTGAAGGTAAAAGTTAGTGAAGGTAGCTAAGCTTCACCTTTTTTCATTCAAGATAAAAATATTACAATATAGAAAGATAAATTGCGACATTGACCCTCCTCTGCGGAGTCCGCGAGGTATGGGTTGCTTACACTTGATGTATGTAACATCTTTTAACTTTCCATGTCCTTGGAATTGGGTTTCCTACACGGTCCTTCAGCTTGTACGTGCCTTTTCCTAATGCTTCTATGACCTCATAAGGTCCTTCCCACTTGGGTCCCAATTTCCCTCCTCCTTCGGCATGGCTTGCGTCATTGTTGCGGTATACCAAGTCTCTAGGCTTGAAGCTTGTGTTACGAACTTTTGAATTAAAATACTTCTCCATTTTCGCCTTGCTTTTTTCTTCACGTATTGCTGCTTGTTCCCTTCTTTCTTCAAGGAGATCCAAGTTCATTTCCAAGGCTTCATCGTTTTCTTCTATGTTTGCTTCCGCTGTCCTCCATGTAGGCATTCCTATTTTAGCCGGGATAACAGCTTCCGTTCCATATGTCAATGAGAATGGAGTGTCTCCGTTGCTGGATTTAATCATTGTGCGGTGTGCCCATAGGACGTACAATAGCTCATCCAGCTAGTTCTTGCGTCTTTCCTCCAACCGGGCTTTTATTCCTACCCCTAGGCTCCTGTTTGCTCTTTCTACCTGTCCATTTGCTTGTGGATGTTTGACTGAAGCAAAGTGTTGTTTTATATTCATTTTTTCGCACCAATATTTGAATGGATTGTCTCGGAATTGCTTTCCGTTGTCGGATATTATTTCTCCTGGGAGCCCGAATCTACATACGATGTTTTCCCATACAAATTTTTTGATTTGGTTTCCTGTGATAGTGGCGACCGGCTTTCTTCTATCCATTTTGTGAAGTAGTCTATTGCTACTATTAGGAACCTGACTTTCCCAGGCCCTTCTAGAAGAGGTCCTGCGATGTCGATTCCCCATTTGTAGAATGGCCATGGGGAAGTGATCGGCGTTAGCTTTTCTTGCGGATGCCTCGGGACTGGCCTGTGTACCTGACAGTTTTTGCATGCTTGGATTAGCTTCCGAGCATCTTCGTGCATGGTGGGCCAGTAGTATCCGGTACGCAGGGCTCTGGCCACTACGGACCTTGTTCCTGCATGCATGCTGCAAGATCCTTCATGGATTTCCCTTAGCACATAATTTGCTTGGAGGGGTCCTACACACCGTAGCCATGGTCCAAGAAAATACTTCTTGTAAAGTTCCCCGTTGATTACTGCATATCTTTGTGATTTTCTTTTGATTTCTCTTGCTTTCTGTTCTTCAGCTGGGAATATTTCCTTGGCCAGCTACTCATATATTGGGGTCAACCATGTGTACCCTTCTTCTTCTGTTATTTCTACGATTGATGCTTCCTCTATTGACTTTTGGTTGAGTTCTTCCACAAGCACTTGCTTTTTCAGATGTGCAAAAGTGGTAGACGCCATTTTACTCAAGGCGTCCGCCTTTTTGTTTTCACTTCTAGGGACTTGTTTGATTGAGAACATTCAGAATTTTTTCAGCAGTTCCTTTACCTTTTCTAGGTATTGAATCATCCCTAACTCTTTTGCGATGTACGTTCTGTTGACTTGGTTTGCCACCAGTTTTGAGTCTACGTTTGCTTGTAAATTCTTAACTCCCATTTGTTCTGCTATCCTTAACCCAGCTATCAAGGCCTCGTATTCAGCTTCGTTATTTGTTGCTTTGAAGCTGAACCTTAAGGCATAAGTGAACTCCGTCCCTAAGGGTCCGTCAGTATTAGCCCCGCTTCACAGCCATCTATGCAAGATGAGCCTTCTGTGACCAGAATCCACAGTTACGGAAGTTATTCTTCTTCCATTGGCTCGTCTTCTTCATCGTCCTTTGGACGTTCTACTATGAAATCTGCTAAGATTTGTCCTTTGATTGATATTCTTGGCCTGTATTGTATATCATATTCTCCTAACTCAATGCTCCATTTCTGCAGCCTGCCTGCGACCTCTGGCTTTGACAGTATTTGCTTTATTGGCTGATCTGTGATAACTACGACTGTTTGCGCTTGGAAGTATCTCTTCAAGCATTTTGTAGCATGTACTAAAGATAATACCAGCTTTTCCATCGGTGTGTAGTTGATTTCCGGTCCTCGTAGGGCTCGGGTCACAAAGTATATCGGTGTTTTCCTGCCTTCCCTTTCTGTCATCAAGACTGCACTAACTGCTTCTTTTGCTGCCGCAAGGTATATTATGAGCTCCTCTTTTTCCTGAGGTGCTGTGAGGGTGGGGAGGTTTGTTACCATTTTCTTCATCTGCTTAAAAGCTTCCTCCGCCTCTTTTGTCCACTGGAAGTCACTATTTTTTGTACACTTCTTGAGTGTTTTAAAGAAAGGTAGTGACTTTTCAGTGGATTTAGCCAGGAATCTATTTAAACTCGCCAGCTTCCCATTTAGTTTTTGAACGTCCTTGAGGCACTTTGGAGATGGAAGGTTTAATACGGCTTCCGCCTTGTCTGGGCATACCTTGATTCCTTTAGTATTCACGGTGTATCCCATGAACATTCCCTCTTCCATTCCGAAGGTGCATTTCTTGGGGTTCAGCTTCATGTTTATTTCTCTTAATGTTTTAAAGGTTTCTGCTATGTCCCTTAGTATTTCTTCCTCCGAGCGGCACTTGATCACCAGGTCGTCAACATACACTTCTAGGTTTCTGCCAATTTGCTTATGGAAAGCTATATCTATCAGCCGCTGATATGTCGCTCCTGCATTATTTAGTCCGAACGGCATTTTGGTATAATAGAATATTCCTTGGCTTGTGATGAATGCTGTTTTTTCCTCATCTTCCTTTGCCATTTGTATTTGGTGATAACCCTTGTATGCATCCGGGAAGCATTTGAAAGGATATCCATAGAGTGATTCGACTTTCCAATCTATCTCCGGTAATGGGTAACGGTCTTTTGGACATGCTTTGTTGAGGTCTTTGAAGTCAACGCACATCCTCCAACTTTCGTCATGCTTTGTTACCATCACAGGGTTGGCTAACCAACTGTTGTAATGTACTTCTTTCATGATTCCCGCATCCACTAGTTTTTCTACCTCTTCTTGGATCGCCTTGTTTCTCTATGGTACCTTGCCTCTTTTGTTTTGCCTTATTGGAGTGTATCCTTCACGTAAGTTTAAGTTGTGCTTTGTTATGTGTCTTAGGATGCCCGTCATATCCGCTGGGCACCAGGCGAATATGTTCAAGTTCTACTTCAGCAGGTCGCACAGTTTCTTACGTCCTTCTATTGACAAGGTGGATCTGATGGCTATTGTTTGCTCCGGATGCTCTGGATGTATTGCTACGTGCATTCGTTGTTCTACTTGTTTTTTTTTCTGCCGTAGCTTGTGGTACTGGTTCGGAAACCATAGTGCATTCCAACGAAACCATTCGGCTACTTCGAATCGTGAGCACTCCTCCTTCTACCAGGGTCTTTACCATTCCATGTGTTGTTGAAGGTACTACCTGTAGTTTTCGCACCCCCGGTCTTCCTATAATTCCGTTATATGGCGACTGGGATCTTACGATTACAAAGTTCATCCATGCTGACGCTGAATGCTCATCATCACCGATTTTAGTTAACAATGATATATGTCTGATCGGCCATATTACCTCTCCACTAAACCCAATAGGGGGGGTTGTGGCAGGCATCATTTGTTTTCTTATTTCGGGCCGGAGCCTTTCGAAACAGTGTTCATATAGGATTTCCGATGCGGAACCTCCATCAATGTACATGCAGTGTATGAAGTGCCCTCCTATTTCTGCTTCAATAATCATTGGCTCCTCATTTCCTTCTTCTTCAGTTAGTGATGGGAAAGAGATATTCGGGCTCGGGGAAAAGCTTTGTGTGATTCTTTGTCGTGTTACTCGCTGCTGAGATTGCACCATCAGGATTGCGAGAGGTTTATCTTTCCCCGATGTTTCCCCTTTTTTGTACGTTTTGGACTGATCCTTGCCACTGTTTTGTTTTAGTTCCTTTATTACGTTTGACAGCTTCCCAGTTCTTAGCAGTTCTCCTATCTGTCTCTTCAGGTGCATGTATTCATCTGTATTGTGTCCCACCTCTCCGTGGAACTCACAATATTTGTTGGCGTTCCTTTTTTCGATCGGTGTGAGCATTGGTGGGGGAGTTTTGAATTTCGCTTTTTCCAATGCCAATATTTCCTTTGGTGTCTTGGAAAGGAGAGTAAACATATCTTGCTTCCTTTCCGGCTTGAGTCGGTTTCTGTACCCTTTTTAGAAGCCTTGCTTCTGCCCAGGTTCATGCGATTTCCATGGCACTTGGGGTAGCGATCTCTTTTTTTCGTGGTTGCTTGCGGCCACTTCCCCTCGTAGGATTGATGCGGTTACCCTCATCATCTCATCTACCGACTTGGGTATCTTGTCATGCAACCTTTTAATTAACTCAGGGTTAGTAATCCCGTGAATGAAGCTGGAGATCTTCATGACTTCCGGGGCTCCTTTGACATCCTTGCTTTCTGCCTTGAACCTCTTCACAAAGTCTTTCGTGGTTTGATGTGATGGAGTTCCAAAGGATCCTTTATGCATTTCTTTTGTTGAAGGAAATTTGATAGAAAAACTTCTTTCAGCTCATCATAGCTATCTACCGATTCTGGCTGAATATCATCGAACCACACCCTAGCGGATCCAGTGAGAGTGGAATTGAACATGTGTCACCATGTTGGCATGGCCCAACGTTCTACTTTTGCTGCTGCTTGAAAGATTTTTAGGTGATCTTCCGGATCTTCACTTCCATCGTATGTCTTTACATTAGTGGCATTCACGTCTTCTTAGGCATGTCGAAATAGCGAATGCATGGAGTGAACGGGTCAGTCTCCTTGCATACCCATGACCTAGCTAAGTCTTCGTCATCAACGTCTAACTTTTGCTTTTTGGATTCGGATCTCCAGTGTTCGCCTCCGTTATCTTCACTTTCGGAAAGTCGATCGGTCTTCCGCGAGTATGCCCGGCTATCTTCTTATCCTCCGGAATAAGGTTCCGTTCTTCGTGAATAGTAGTGATGGTAACCGTCTTCCTCCTTATTTTGAGATCCGCGACGACTGGGTCTCCTTCGATCTCCGGAGCATACGGAGATGCTTTTTTCTCCATCCCCTAGTCTGTGGAACACACCCTTGCACAGCCTTCTGAACACCTCTTCTTTTTCAGCGGCTTTCTTTTGTGGTGATCTGGATCGACTGCGTCTCGGCTAGGAGTCTTCTCTTGCATTTCGATACTTTCGAGATTCGATCTTTTTTCTCAATCCCTCCTTCTGGTCGGTCTTCCGGATTCGGAGTGTTGTGACGCTTCGCGAAAATCCAACCGAGTTCTTAGCGCTTCTATAGCCTTGGCCCTCTCTTCCTATTTCCGAACTTTCTCTGTCACAATAGGTAAGATCTGGTCATAGTACATGTCGCAGTACTTCTTGACGGCTGCGCTGGACGCGGGCCCTTCAAGTTCTACCAGATCTACAGTGTTTCCCTTTCCCGCCGTGTTCCGCACCGCGAACACGGGAGCGGGTGTTGGATCAGACTGAGCTCCTACTGTGAGCATTTTTCCAGAACGCAGTTGTGTAGTGGGTCCCACGGATGGCGCCAACTTGTTAGTACGAAAAGTGTGACGGGTTGTAATGGGTGTTAGTGTAGCTTGTTGGATTGGGCTAACAAGCTACTGGTGGGCTGTTCTTGTACTAATCCAAGTAGTTTGATTAAATTTCCTACACAAGAAGAGTAAACCGTTAGCCTTACCGTGGGGACGGACCCCACGATTAGACTCTGACTACACATTCTTGTCAGAGAAAGAAAGAGTATGTGTGTGTAATTATGAGAGAGAAAGTTGTACCTTGTATGGGGATTAGAGCTCCTTTTATTGGCGAGGCTTACCGTTAGGGTTTCTTAGTTACTCGCATATAGTAGTTAGTTGCCGGAGCCGGATCCTTGTCAGGCAAGGTTCCATGTTAATCGCGGATGCGGACACATTATACCTTCAGCTGCCGGAGGTTCGGCCTGCTAAGTATCCTGCGTGTGTCTTTTAGCATGGACTATAGCCAATTTCGTTATTGGGCTTACTGTTGGTCCAGTGTTCGTAGTTATTCTCGTTGTTGGGCCTGGGCCCAGTATGTGTATAGCACGGATTAGGCCCAGTGGGCCTGCTATACGTGCTATACGTCATCAGTACTCCCATACCGTCAACCGGCAATGGACACATTTAGAACAAATAAATCATTCATGGATTTAAACATGCAAATATAGAATACAGTTGATATAAATGAAAACGATAATAACCAATACATCAATTCATTATAAAATATAAAGTGCTTAACATTACAATTATTCAAATACTAAAATAAACATATCTACATGAGACTACTAGCTGGTCGAAGCTCAATGTTCCTTGCATGCTCAACATGTTTTGTGCAAGGCATTGCTTTTGTAAAAGGATCAGTTAAGTTGTCATTTGTGTGAACTTTTAGAAGAAGAATATCACCACTTTCGATAACTTCTCGAATGTAATGAACTTTCCGACGAAAGTGTTTGGCACCCTTTTGAACACCGAGTTCATTTGCAATGATAATGGCACCAATATTATCACAGTACATATCCATGGGTCATTCATTGCTGGGGACAACGCCCAATAATGAATTTTCGTATCCAAATCGCATCCATTGCAGCTTCGGAAGCAGCAATGTATTCTGCTTCTGTAGTAGACAGTGCAATCGTGCTCTATTTAGAACTCTTCCAGTCAACAGAGCCTCCATTCATGTTGAAAACGAATCCTATCTGGGACTTGGTATCATAACGATCTGTCTCCCAACCGGAATCAGTATAGCAAGTGACATTGAGCTCGCGATTGTCATCACCACCATAAACAAGAAACATATCTCTAGTATTTCGCAGATACTTTAATATGTTCTTAACAGCAGTCCAGTGACATTCACCTGGCATCTATTGAAACCTTCTCGTCAGGTTCTGAAAGAACGCTACATCAGGTCTAGTGCACCTCACCGCATACATGATGGATCCCATAGCCGAAGCATATGGGATTCCCCTCATCCCCTTCACCTCTTCGGGTGTAGAGGGTTCTTGAGACTAACTCAATTCCGTATTCAGTTGCATTGGAAGAGTTCCACGTTTGGAATCTTGCATCCTAAATCACTTTAGGATTTTGTCAATGTATCCACTTTAACTCAAGCTGATTAACCGCTTTGATCTATCCCGGTAGATCTTGACTCCAAGTATTTACGCAGCTTCTCCTAAGTCTTTCATTTCAAAACAATTTCCAAGCCAGGATTTTACATCTTGTAGCATTGGAATGTTGTTTCCCATGAGTAATATGTCATCGACATATAAGACTAGGAATACGACAATACTTCCACTAGTTTTCATATACACACATGGCTCATCGAGGTTTTGAGCGAAACCAATCCTTTTGATTCCCTCATCAAATCTCTTGTTCCAACTTCTAGATGCTTGCTTTAATCCATAAATGGATCTTTGAAGCTTGCAAACTTTAGTAGGATGTTTAGGATTCACGAAGCCCTCGGGTTGCACCATATAAACGTCTTCATTCAGGTGGCCGTTCAAGAACGCTGTCTTGACATCCATTTGCCAAATCTCATAGTCATAGTACACTGCTATGGCTATAAGAATCCTATTAGCTTTAACGTCTGCAACAGGAGAGAAGGTTTCTTCATAGTCAATCCCGTAGGTTTGAGTGAAACCTTTTGCTACTAGACGAGCTTTATAGGTGTGTACATTGCCATCCATGTCGATCTTCTTCTTGAAGAGCCATTTACTCCCAACGGTTTTAGCATTAGGAGGTAGGTCAACCTCGACCGAGACAACATTGTCTTTCATGGATTGCATCTCCGCTTTCATAGCTTCGAGCCATTTATCGTGTTTAGGACTCGATAATGCATCTCGATAGTTAGCAGGTTCACCCCGATCCCCTAACTTATGTTCCTCAGCATCGACATAGAAACCATATCGTTCAGGTGCTTGAGGTATCCTTGCGGATCTACGAATCAGAGAAACATCTCTATGAGGCTCGACATTTTCATGTTCAATATCATTTTGATGTTCACTAGTGTCACCAGAAGGTTGTGCATCTTCACTTTGAATTTCGTCAAAGTCTACCGTGCTCCCACTTGCTTCTTGTGAAATGAGTCTGTTCTCAAGAAACTCAGCATATCGTGCAACAAATATTTTGTTCTCGGGTGGGTAGTAGAAGTAGTAACCCATCGTTTCTTTTGGGTATCCTACGAAGATATACTTGATAGTTCTAGGCTCAAGTTTGTTTGGCCTGTCTCGTTTCACGAGAGCCTCACAACCCCAGACCTTCAAGTAAGACAAGTTAGGGAATTTCCCGTGCCATATTTTGTATAGGGTCTTATCTACCTTCTTGGTTGGAACCATGTTGAGTATGCAAGCAACATAATCTAGAGTATAACCCCAAAAAGACATTGGCAATGTTGTTAGACTCATCATAGATCGAACCATGTCTAGCAAAGTTCGATTTCTCCTTTCAGATAAACCATTGTGTTATGGTGTATATGGAGTGAATTGTAAGACTATCCCGCACCTTTTTAGATGATCTAAAAACTCTTGACTCATAAGCAAAGTTCGGTTTGTGTGTGTCTGTTTTTCTAGCAAACGAATCACATTTAAAACCAAACAAATGAAAAATCAGATCTAGTCTTCCTATAAAAAACATCTAGAACCGATAATGAAATACAAGTGTACAACATGCAGCCAACCACGAAATTAAGTGGCGGCTTAGTGGAGAAGCCACTAAAAAATCCACTAACAAGTACACTAACCAATATTTTAATTCATCTAAATCGTCGGCTTAGCTCGACGTGTGAACAGTGTCTGCTCAAGCCGCGGCTCTACAGTGCACCCAAGCCGCTCCACTCCCTCAAGCCGACCTTTAAGTCGGCGGCTTCGGAACAGTGTCGGCTCCCCAAACCACTTCAATGAATGTTATATAGTATAATTAAAGATACGTTTTGCAATTAAGTCCTTGATTGAGTGTTTTCTATTTTGTAATAAAGATTTTTCCAAGTTTTACTAATATACAACTAACAAGAATTTTGTTTTATTAGAGTAAAGAAGGCATGTATGTTTTCAGAATTGCTGCAAATTGTCGGCAAAATGTTTTTTATTTTAAACATTTGATTGGTTGTTATAGGTATTATTTGGCTTCTTTTGCTTGTTTTCGGTCTTTGTAGCAAGAACTGCACTGATGCTTCAAATAAACATTGTAATACAACTTTATAGAAAACATCGTCATTTCTTATATAAACACTATATAAAAAGGGAAATATTCATGAAATAAATTATGCTAAAAATATGTTCTTATTTGATGTCATCACATAGATATATAAAAAGTATACTTGCACTAATGAAGTCGCCCATGGCAACAAATCAGTTCATACATGACACCAAAAGTAACATATACTATTTACATACAACTTGCTGGAAAAGTATAATTTCAAAATGTTCTAAACATCGTTCAAATCTTTATCTTTATCTTTACTAAATATAAAGCATTTAGGACTTTTATTTTTAGAAGTCTTAAAAATTTTAAGCTTACACACCTACTATTATTAATAATTTATGAAATTAAAATTTAAAAAACACACTAAATGCACATTAAATTGGATGCATGTTACAATTAAAATATAACTTATATAATGAATTTAATATGTTTATAGTTAAAATTACTAACTTTTTGAATTTTACTATATATAAAGCATTTAGGACTTTTATTTTTAGAAGTCTTAAAAAATTTTAAGCTTACACACTTGCTATCTTTATCTTTATTTTTATTTTTACTATATATAAAGCATTTAGGGCTTTTATTTTTAGAAGTCTTAAAAATTTTAAGCTTATACACCTGCTATTATTAGTAATTTATGAAATTAATTTTTTTAAAACACACTAAATGCACATTAAATTGGATGCATGTTACAATAATAAAATATAACTTATATAATGAATTTAATATGTTTATAGTTAAAATTACTAACTTTTTGAATTTGCATATATAAATCGTTAAACAATATTCAGCAAAAAAAATGTAAAATCCGAAAATCGTTAAACATAATTCGTCTTCGAATCCGCTGCTTTGCGCGGGTACCATGCTAGTTTATGATAATTGTTAGAAATAAAAAATGACTACTTGTAACACTCTATGTTAGCATTCGAAGTGACGATCATTGAGTGTATTCTAGTCTTGTAATAGTTGTAGTACGTTAGTGATAGCTAAATGGAAGGATTAATGTAAGTAATGGACCAAGTCTATTACATTACCCGAACCTAAGCCCATTAAGGTCCAACCAGTCCTTATGATCGAGTAAAGACCCTCACACATGTGTGTGTGTGTGAGGGTGCGTATCTCACAACCTTATGTATGTGATTTCACTCTCATCTAATATAATTCTCTCTCTCTTTCTCTCTCTAACTTAAACCTTCTTAAGATAAGTGTGAACCTTGGTATTATTGTAACCTACAATCGGTACCAGAGCATCATAATGATCTGGGAGTGTTTTGGATATGAAAACAAGTTCATAGTTTTAATTTTTTGAGTTTTTTACGTTTTTAGTGAACCGTGAGGCTCAAAATCAAAATGATTGATTTTGTAGTTAAAAAGCTTGAAGTTTGTATTTTTATGGTGTATTTGATGTTTTGTAAAGTTGTATGAAAAAATAATGGATTAAAAACTTGAAAAATTACGTTTTTGGTTGATTTTAGTGTAAAAGTTGCGTTTTTAGGTTATTTTGGTCATTTTACATTACCTCGGTTGTTCATCATTACCTCGGTCAAGTTAATGGTCCGGAAATATATGAAAAGTACAAAGTTACCATGGTCATAACTTATCTCGGTCATCACCCACAATAACTGACCTCGTTCGATTTAAAGTTACCTCGGTCGTATACTTTTTTTGGTCAAACTAGTTACCTCAGTTGTTTACTTATATCGGCCAGTTGCTCCTCCACTAGTTATCCTACGTGGCACTGTAATAACCACAACCAAGATAACTTACCTCGGTCAAAACAACCGCAATAACTACACTTTTTCAAGAACAACTACAATAACATTGTAACCTCTAGAACAACCGCAATATTACACCAACCGTAGTAACTTCAAAACTCACAAGAAGAACGACAATAACTTATAATTGACCAAACTTAAGGATCCATATAAACAACAAAATTAACTTATCATTAACCATCTTTAATTAAGATCAACCAAGATCATCTACATCAACAACCAAACTCACAAACAACTCCTATATCATTTCACATATCCATTATCAAGTCTTCACACTTCATCAATGCCAACTCAACAAGACATCTTTGTTGCTGGTCAATAATTTGATGTGTAATTTGTGTGTATTCCGTGTGAAATTTCCCACTGATTATTTTTCCGTGTGTAAAGTTTGTGGGTAAAACCAGTTTGTGTAGTAGTATATACAAGTGTTGCAATGGTACTTGGTCTCTCAACAATAAAACAATACAACGTTCCCTATCTATTATTTGTAATTACATAGAATACCCTACACTATTTACACTTTTTATGATCAAACAATAATGATCTGGGTTATTGAGTTTCTTATATTGATAATAAAAAAAGAAGAATAATATGTATTTTAATTATAAAACTTTAATTTCATTTAATGGGGTTGTTGAAGATGAATCTTTAGATTATGACAGTGACAGATGATTTTAGGATTTGTCATTTTTTATTTTAACATGGTAATCAGTTTTTAACTAAACGATGACATGGTCATCAGTTAAACTGAAGTTGTTTGTGGTTCAAAGAAGATTAATGAAAAAAGATGGTGGTTGGTGGTCATCGTAGTAGAAAATAAAGATTTATCAAAGAAGAAGAAGGTGGTTGGTGGTGATGGCAAACAACCTAATGGAAACATTTTTTTAATTCTGACCTTGGAAATGTTAGGGACCAACGGTGTAATGGGGTTTTGGACTAAAAGACGAAAATACCCATCGTGTGCAAGTCATGTATCATATATAACGAGGAAAAGTAACAACTGTTACATAGAACAGAAGTTGTAGGTCTAAACGGGAGTGAAAAAGCTGACTTTGGGGACTATTCCAGCGGAGCCCTAAAACAGAGGACCAAACACCAAAGGTAGAAACGGGACCAACGGTGTAATTTTAGATGCCGTTTAGTTGTGGAAAAATTTTCCTCTTTTTCCGTTTCTAAATTCCTTGAGAAGAGAATAGTTTTTCTTCTCTAGAAAAGAGTTGAGAATTTTTAAAACTCGTTTAGTTGGAGTTATATTTTTCCTTATTTTTAAAATGATAAGAAGATTATATCAAATTGCGACGGTGGGCAGTGGAGGATGACACGAGAGATTAGGCGTAGAATGTTGTATGTGTTTTTTTAGGAGTTTGAGAAATAAATGAGAATGATAGAATGGGCTTTTTAATTTTTCAGTTAAAATTTAAAAAATGAAAATTTCACTTTTTATGAAAATTGTTGAAAAAATGTGTGACTAAATGGATTCTTAACTTTTTCATTTTCACATGAAAAATTTCTTAAAAAAATGAGATATTTTTCACCTACTAAACTCTCCCTTAACCTTTTAACTTTAAAACGAGAAAAATGAAAGGGGAATTGCATATATATCCATTAAAACTTAAAAACTTGCATATTTCCTTATAATGCAAGTTTTTAATGCATGATGTACAATGCAATTTAAGCATAATTTGAGTATATATGCAAATATGCAAGTTTTAGTTGGTATATATATGCAATCACCCCAAAATAAAAAATGAAGAAAATGAAGGAAGAGGAGAATCCAAACACCCCCTAGGCATCGGCTTGAAAAGTAAGCTAAAAAATCAGATAGAAAACATAAAACCAAACATAGACAAGACACAAAGACACGACAATCAAGAATCAGCAAGAAAAATGGCGAGCGGTGCTGCGGGTGGAAAGGTGTCATTCAAGGTCACTCTGACCTCCGATCCCAAGCTTCCTTTCAAAGTGTCAGTAATCAATTCTTTTATTTATTTATTTATTTGGGTTGTTTTTCTTATGATGAATCATTGATTTATAAAATAAATAAAAAAACAGGTTTAGCGTACCAGAAGGAGCACCATTTACAGCTGTTTTGAAATTTGCTGCTGAAGAATTCAAAGTTCCTCCCCAAACTAGTGCCATCATTACCAATGGTATTTTTCAATCTCTTTATTATTTATTCAATAAGAAATTATTGTGATTCACATTTCATGATTTCTCTTTATTGAATTAAATTGTAATATTTTTGTCATGATTTTGCTCAACCATGATTGTTTGTGATCTAGTGGGTGTCTGGATTAGCTTATTTTATCGCCTTATGGGATTATTTCAATTTCGGAAACCTCATAAAGCTCTTTTTATCAGGCTTATGACTTATTTGAATTAAGTCCGTAAGGTCAACTTGATAAGGACGAAAATAAGTAGGCTTACGAGTTTTTCCAAATTTAAATAAGCCCATAAGCCTAATAAATAAGCTAATCCAAACACCTTCTAATAGAATGTTTGTTTGTTACCTTGCAATTTATAGCTGTTTTTGGGTATATTTCGTGCTTATGTTCTATTTCTCGTGGTGAGAATTGTGTGGTTTCTTGAGTATTATCATTCTTGTATACTGTTAGGGTGTTTGGGATTGCTTATAAATAAGAAGTTATTGGCTGGTTAAAAAATTAAATTATCACTTCAGGAAATAGTGTTTGGTATTGCTTATGTTGTACAAAATTGCAATAATACTTGAATAATCATGTCGAGTAGGGTGACAAATGTTGAGTAATGGATTTCATCTTTAAAGAGAGTTGTGCTTACATGTAATTGGAATAATTCTAATGTTGCTTGCAATACGTTAACCCTTCCCTATTTATGTTTCTGTTATGCAGATGGTGTAGGCATCAATCCTCAGCAAAGTGCAGGTACTTTAGCATATTTTTTTTAATTGATATAGACGCAATAAGTCAAGGTATAAACAGAGATAAACTTATCTCAGAACTATTGTTTTCACTTTTCAGAAACAACATAATATGACATTGTATAAAGAGTTAACATATTTCTTAATATTACATCAACGTGCTGCTCAAAAGTCATATATAAACTAGTTAAAGTAGCAAAGCATGTTTATACCTGGTTCCTACAAAATACACATTCTTAAAATGACATGATCCGAGAAGACAATTGCAGCTTCTGGTTTCAGCTGCACGTTAGAAGTATCACTAATCATTATCTGACTTTTGCTACTTTTATTGTCATGGAAATTTTATTGGCCACTGCTTAATTGTGTACAAAAATAATGCAATTCTTTCTGTTATCTTGGTGCTTACAATTGTCTGAGTTTTATATGAATTTTTTTTTATACAGGCAATGTCTTTCTTAAACATGGCTCAGAACTACGCTTGATTCCTCGCGATAGGGTTGGTGCTTAAGTCATGTTATTTTCAAACTGTATGGTTGTCTGATTAAAGAGCGAGTGCACGTTCTTATTATCTTGTGTGTCGGCTGGTTTCGTGTACCCTTATGATAACCGAATGTGCTGTGTTTTAGCAGTGGATTAAATTTATAAGGTTTTAGTAATAATAGGCAAGCTTACATTTTAAAATGCTTATGTTTATGTATTATATATTGCAAAAATAAATAAAAGTTTAGTAATTATGTGTATTTAAGTGTTGTTACAAGAGTTATAATAAACTTACAAAAGTTATTAGCCTAAGTTTTAGAAGGAATACAATAGGTACAACAGTCTAGAATCAAGCTTTTTATTCTCTTCAAAGCCGCATGAGGACTGGAACAACAATGACCAAACTAGGACCGGGCCATATGGACCGAAGACCATGCTTCTCATGGCTCTTGAGCTTGTTATGCAAAAGTGAGTTGTTGTCTTTGATTGTTGATGAATGCATTGAAAGTCCATTTGTAGGGTGTGTGAATGGAAGATATCATTAGTTGGCATGGATACGCAGTGATATGTTGCAACAAGAATAGCCAGTCCTGAAAACTTAGTTCAAATGATACTCTGGTAGGATACCTTGTCAAAATGATGGTTAAATAAAATACAATGGTTTGCAAGACTTTTGGAAGTTGACAGTCTCTTAAACCATAGAACATTTCTTGCCAATGATATTTCGTCTACTAACTAATTTTTTTTAATCCAATATGTGTTGGAAATTAAGAATATTTTTACAACTGGTCTAAAGACTGCATGAATGTAAGATACGACTACTTGCTTTGAATTTTCATGATGATAGAGATCGGAATATTGCAATAACTAGTGATTGACCTTAGTAAACTCTCATTGGCCTTGAAGAGTTACATTATCTTGAGATATGAAATTTTTGGTATTTCTTTTATGTGCCTTAGAACTTTAATCAAGGGTTCATTACGATATGTGCTTCCTCCATTGATGAATTGACTCGCCAAGTGTGTAATGGAGACATCTAACTCTATATGACAATGGATTCTTATAGCGCTCTTCTAGTGACATGGTTTAAACATTAAAATTTCAACGAGCAGGTCATTGGTTGTGAACTTTCATGAAGAACCTTGTTGAGGCTGCTGATGTCTTGATGACATATAGATTTGTCTCAATTGTAAGAACATCATTCACATAGACCAAGACCAAAGAGTATGCCGTGTCTTGTGTTTGGTAATAAGGTAGTCGATTGTACCACATTGGTAATGGCCCTGTTCGGTAAAAAGTAGTCTATACCCATATCTAATGACCCTGTTGCACCACTATCATGGAGTTTGTTCAAGGTCATAGAAAAGATCTTGTAACATACAAGGTTAATAGATAATGATAAGCAGCCAACTTGTACGTTGATATTGTCGTTCTGAATGTCCATATAAATTTGCATTTGTCACGTCAAGTTGATGTGCATGTCGATACTTGATTATCTACCTCCATGACTGAGAAACTCCATATGTTGTCTTCTTGCTACCGGAGTAAAATGTAGTTTTATTCAAGGGCATGCTGAAATCCACCTTCAAACAGTCATGCTAGAGTTCCATGCGGTGGCTATGATGTTGTGTAGCGTGTATCCACTTGACTCCATCCGTCTTTCTTAAGTTTACTGCGATTTCATTCTATCAAGTGTCTTCAACTGGTGTTCTAGTTGTTTACAAGTTTCTTTTGAGAATAACTCTCTATTGGATTCAAAATGGCTGGGTTGATAATTATTTTTATTTTTTTGGGTTTAAAATATCTACTGAAGATCTTATTGTTCTTGACCTTCAACTCAATCTTAACAACTATATAATCATTCTGGCAACAAATATTAATTTTTTTCAATGATTGGCTAAAAATAAAATAGGCCTTTGGTCTGGCGGTATCAACGGTGGCCACAATCAAGATATCTTGGTTCCAAGCTGGGACAAAAAGAAATAACAACTTACCTTGATATTTGTAATATCTCCGGTAGCAAAGACATTCTTGTGGCCCTTGACTCAATTTTTCATCAACAATCAAACAACCATTGGCATCCATACTATTCCTTAAAATGGTATCCTTAGAATTAAAATTTTTTGATTCATAAAAATCTGGTTCATAGATGAAACTTCCTAAAAGGAGTTACGGAAAGGAAAAAAGATACCTGGAGTTGCATTGGTGAACAAAACTGTACTACTTGAATTAAAAAGCTACTGCTTTCACATCAATAGGCAAAGAGTACATTATTTGCTTATTTTGTTGAAGAGTGATCTTACTGCAGTAGTTTCTATAAAATAATTCATTAATGGAAATCTTTTTCTGGACAATATGTTTGATGTTCAGGGCGGGTTTACATGCTTGGTATTGTTTAAGTCTTTCGGCTCTGGTCTTTGGTAGTTGATCTCCATGACGAGTAGCAATAGTCATATGGGACTGACTGACACTCGGATGTGATGACTTGAGAATCAGATATGTCGACAGCATTGGACACAATAACACGACAAGACGTTAGGTAGTCTTTATGCTGTATTAAGGATCTCTCTCCAAATGTAGGTTCTACCATTCCTCTTAAACAAGCCCATGGAATCTCTAAATACTTATTCCTGTTTATAACAATTGATGTTATATGGAAGCCAAGATAGTAACCAGTCGGTAGTTCTTGCAATACATTTCAGATAAGTATCTCATAACAGAATCCACATATAATGGACTTTAATCAATTTTCGAGATGCTTGCAGATAAGACATACAAATCATGTATAAATAATCTTCAAAATTTATAGATTAACTCCTTATAAGCTTAGCAGTTAGCAGGTTGGCAATAGGAGGTAGATACAGGCTATGTTTGGCAAAACTAGCTGTAAGCTGTAGGCTGTAAGCTGTAAACTGTAAGCTGTAAGCTGTAAGCTGTAAACTACAAAGCTGTTAACATGAGCTATAAGCTGTATCTTTTTTTAATAAAAGTGTTTGGTAAACTAGCTGTTAACTGTAATTAGAAGAGGTAAAATGACGTAAAAGGACATATATATATAATTGTAAACAAATGTAAAACATAATAATTATAAACTTATTATATTAGTAATAATTTTAGTAATTTAAGACAACATGCTTGTAACAGTCATTGACAACGTGCATTCCATATTAATGTAGCAATATCTTCTCGGATTCGTTTCATCTCATTAGATGTTCCTTGAGAGACATTTTCATTGTTTGTTTCATGGCCATGAACATCGTGAAGTTCATCAGCTGGTATGTAATTTGGATGTTGCTCGATCGTAGTAAACATCATATCTTCTTCATCACTATTACGAATGTAGTTATGTAAAGCAAATGCGGCAATAATGACATCAATTTGTGTTTTCACACTAAACTGGGGCATTCCACCAAGTATTTTTCACCGTTTCTTTATAATTTCAAATAACCTCTCAATATGGCTTCGCAAAGATGAATGAGAACGGTTGAAGGCTTCTTTCATGTTAGTAGGTGGCTCATTCCAATCTTCAATATTTATACATAAATAACCTAAAATAATCAATTCTTAACTTGCATTTGAACATAAAACCAAAAGAATCAACATATATACACAAGTCGATCAACATATATACGAAAATAACCTTAAAGCGCATAACCATTAAAACCAAAAGAAGCATATCAACACTGTGTTTAAGAAACTATGATCAAATAACCTTAGAGCTGTTTATTTTGGAGCTGTTTCTTAAAGTTAAAAGCTTGTAGACTTCGTATCCAAACCGAGCTATTAAATTTGAATGAGCTGTTTGTTAGAATTAAAAGCTAATAGGTCTTAAAAAGCTCTAAAAATGTGCTTGCCAAACAGACCCACAACCTCTTTATGCTTTTTGGAACACTAACTGTCAGTTGATCAATGATGCAGAATAGTATGCCTTGCACTACTCTACGTTATGTTTAGTAATGTTTCATATTTGAGGAAAAAATTATTACTTTTCATTTGTTTTGGATGTTTTACAGAGTTTCTGTTAGAAAATAGGATCACAGAAATCTGAGAGTCGTGTAAACACTTTCAGATTGAAGTATTTCGATGGTTCTATCAAAATCTTAAATTGGATAAAACTCAGATTAGAAACGAGAATATGTCTTGTAAGTTATGAAACCGAACCAGATGGATAATCTATACATATGACCAACATAAAAACGCCGGGAATTTTATTTTCAAGTGCGTTTTTAACATAGCACTTTATACCCAGGCTGCCGCCTTTGGACCTTGCTACAAGGGGCGCTGCCCCCGGACCCCCGTCATTCGGGGCTTCGCCCCCGAATGATAATCATAATAGCGTCATACAAGTGTGCAATCCGCACAACCCCGACTTGTTGAACATTTATCACAATTACACATTGGTCAACTAAGTCAATCCATTACACTTAAATCATATTGGTGATGCAAAATCACCAACAGTTTCTATATAGTATCTACTAATCAATCTTGAAATCCACTTATGATTTGCCTGAGAGGTTTTTGTAATGAGGGTCTGACTTGAAACCCTTAGTAGAGTGCGGTCACTAATATGGTATACCTCATCACTAGCTAAAATGGACTGTAAAATGAGTAATCAAGTATACATGTAGCAGGTAAGTCGGATACATAAACATTATTAATATATAAAGGGACTGAAAATACAACGTTACGTTCTAATTCCAAAATGAATGCCTAAAGTCTGAAACTTAAGCAGCAGAAGCGTTAGATTCAGTTCTATATTAGAAAAAGTGTGGTTTGACACATTATCTACAAAGGTAGGATTTATGAGAAAGAGAAAGGAAACGTATGGATGAATTATGGTCAAAGTGCCATGAAACTGGAGTGATTTAGCAATGTACGAACCAGCAATCCCCCCACCGATAATCACCACTTTCCTTCCACCACCTTCTACCACTTGGTTTGCCATAACTCGATTGCCTGACCAACAAATCTTGTTCTTCCAACTGATGCAATTTCAACTTATACAATACATGTTTATTTTCACAATTGGAGATTATATATAACACTGAGGATGGAGGGTTTGAGTGTTGAACAAGGCATTGACCCCATGAGGAGAGGACAAGAAAGAGTCAACAACGCCGCCAATGTTAAAAAAATTATATTTTGTTTGCCTGTTGTTCTTAGATAATGGTTTTCAACACGCAGAAGTCTTTGGACTTTAAAAAAAAAAGGATGTTTGATATTTGAATTTACTTTCAAATCAGATTCTCAGACCGCATATAGATATAAATGGATCAGCACCATCACGAATTTAACCCACAAAAGCAGGAAAAACAAGCTCGTATCAAGATATTTCGATACTATTGACGGTCTACTTTGGTAATTTTTCTTTCAACTGACATAAAGCCACTTGCAAGTGAGGATAGATATTTACTCACGAACCGTTGATTGCGTCACTAACTTCAGCAATAAATGATACACTATGTTTCATGTGTTTGAAAAACAAGCATGACATCTATTTAAACATAATATAACAAATGAGTAGGTTGAGCAGATAATTACACAGCAGAACAAATAGTTGATACACGATCAGCAACCTCGTCATTTTTAAAGCCAAAAAGAGAGACAATATGTACTTATGAGTACTAGAAAGGTCTCATTACTTTTAATGCATGACATGAGAATCAACATCCAGTTCCTTTCTTGTTTTCCCAACGAAAAGGTCTTTGGATTTAATTAATCCAGGAACTAATCCAATCATTGTAGTTAGAGATAATTGAGCAACTGCGTCATTCCTTCCGAGTGAAACAAAGGTTTTAGCTGAACTGGGCTTGTACGCTGACATCTTGCTTTCATTTCCTCCACTCAGCAACAATTTTAAATTCTTGGCTGCAACTGACGCTTGCTTCTTAGCAAAATAACCTTGTTTCATTTCCTGTCATACACATGCCATGTTACTAATGAATCTGAGTTTATATCTTCTTGTTTAGAGTTGTTTGTATGAGTTAAAAGCATGTATGGTTATTTATCATTAAGTTTTCACCATGGATTACCATTCACTTCTCTCTCATGGGTCAAATGGGTAAAATAAAAAGGTTAAGCTAAAAAGAAAAAAAATCAAATAGGGCGAACGAGCAAAAAGTAGTCCAAAGTGTATTTGTAATAAATACATGATACAACAAACTATATAGTTTTATAAAAAAAGTTATGTTCTTATTACAATAATATCTTTTTGTTTACTATATAGTTAACACACACTATTTATGGATAAAAGTATCTCGGGTCAGCATAACCCGGACAAAAATCACCCGTTTTCACCCGTTCCCAACCGGCCTATTTTCCACGTCTTCTCAAAAAGGCACACATACATCAGTTACCCCAATTTCCATTACCTAAATACATTTGTATAAAACGGTAGGTAAAAATATTTCAAGGCAATGCTTTGACCTCAAACGCAAGCTAAATTGTTAGATAACTGTCCTAGCAGCAGATCATATGATGAAGCCAAAACTTGAATAAAATTGCAGTGTGTTACAACTTACCTTGATGTTTGTGATATCTCCAATGGCAAAAATATTCTTGCGTCCCTTGACTCTCAAATTTTCATCAACAATAATACTCCCATTGCCATCCAAGCTATCCCTTAAAATGGTATTTTTCAGCCATGACGAGGCCAGTGGCTTCCCTAAGCACAAGAAAATGCAATCTGCTTTGATGGTTTCACCCGCTGAAGTTTTATACAGTTTACTTCCATCTGCAACATCTTCCAAATTTACAGTTTGCTCCAGTTTCACTTCAACGTGCTTTGATTGTAGCCAATCTAATGTCTTTTTAGAAGCTTTCACTCCAAGAAATTCCAGCAGCCGGTAGCCTTTATGCACCAATGTTATCTTTTTATCTGGATAATCTACTGCAATTTCTCCTGCCAGTTCTACTCCAGTGGGTCCACCTCCAACAATCAGTATCGATTGTGCTGCTTTTATTTTTTGGTTCTCTGTCATGAGAAAGACATAAATGAGCTTCAAGCATATGTCAATGCATAGGAACTAGAGGTGGCAGTTTTAACCCATTTACTTATAGCGGGTCAAATAGGGGTTATGTTTTATGTCTAACGTAACAAACATGAAACTTCATAAAAGAAAGCGTAGAAGGAAACTGGTTAAATGTGTCAAATGAGTTTAACAAGTTAATGGTTGCCGAAATTGTAACTTTAATGCATGAAACCCCTTAAAATCCTATTACATAGATAATACTTGTATTTGTCAGAAACCATTGGCAATTATCATCCCTAGGAGGCCAAAATGGACAAACTACATTAAAATTTTCTGCATTTTACTAGTTATAACTGTTGCCCAATAGGACTTCGAGTGAACCCGAACCAAACTGTTTTGACATGACCAGAAATTACTCTTTTTTACTAGTTACCCAACCCGCCCATTTTGCCACATCTAGTCAACACAAGTGATCAATATTTCTAAAATGCACATAAACCATTTAATGTTTTACACTACAACCTCCTTTCTGTTTAAAAGAATACTGTTTTGGCTACATATTGGCATCAGCATTGCAAAATTTAAAGATTTTTTTTTTATCAATGATGTTTCTTCCTAAATGATTTACTGCAAAGCATAAGAACATAATGTTGCATTCAGGACACAATAATTACTGTTTAGGATTAGAATAAATTTTACCTGCTTGGTATTGTTTCAGTCTCTCAGCTCTTGTTTTTGGCAGTGGATCCCCATGACCAGTAGCAATAACAAGATAGTCATATGGGACTAAGCGACCCTCAGATGTGAGGACATCAGAATCAGATATTTCGATAGCATTTGACACAACAAGACGGGAACCCGTTAGGTAATTTTTGTGTTGGATTAAAGATCTTTCTGCAAAAGTTGGTTCCACCATTCCTCTTAAGCTTGCCCATGGAATCTCTAAATATTCCTTCCTGTTATATTATGAGTCTTAGATGGAAGCCAATTTCGCAGACAACTTATAAAATATGCACACATAATTTAAATCGCACTTTAAACTAAATAAAGAAAGCAAAGTTACACTTTCACTTTTGAAGAGAAATTTAATACTTTGGAAATTTGATAGTGATACAGACTACAAACTTACATACAAATTCTATATGCATAGTTTTCTATCTGTATACTCATCCTGTTTATGTGCACCTTCAACTACTAAGTCATTTAAATTTCAAAAGTGATGAGAAATGCTTTGAATATAGAGAGAAAAACAATGCTAATTATAATCGCCTATATAAAGATATTACAAGTACAAAAGTTTTCAAAAGGTATGAAGTAAATACATCATATTCAGTTACATATTTTGCAATGTACTATGTTTGATTTAGTGTTCATTAACAAATAGTGGACGCTAAATTGTTGTTGACATTAAACAAAACCATGTCGAAGTATTGTTTTCAATATACTCTTAAACATGTCGAATGAATTGCATCTTGTGGTTTACTTTTCGGATTTTTCAATAAAAGCATTAGCATATGTAACCTTGAATTTCTAAATCGTTTGAAATCCAAGAAGTAGAAGAACGTGTCTAGTATGTAGCAACAAGAACAATCTACTTGGATGATTATGTGAAGCGAGAAACAAATGATTGATTGATTGATTGATTATATTATATACGAGATAACAACTATAAGATAATCCATTATATAAGTTATGCTTGATAATATTAAAAGAGATCAGACACCATCTATATATATATGGTAGCATTTCTGTATAAGAAATGATATAAAAAGCAGAACAAAACATACGGATCAATAAGGGTTAGATTTCCATGAAACTGAAGTGTTTTAGCAATGTATGAACCAGCTATTCCGCCTCCGATAACTACCACTTTGCTTCGGCCTCCTCCAGCACCTTGGTTTGCCATGACGCGATTGCGTGATCGACAAGTCTTGTTCTATACCAAGTTCAGTTGGACCATATTTGATAAGTCACAAGATAAATATTATTGGATCGTGCAGCAAGGAAGGAGCCAAGAAGGTGGACGTTAATATATTCTTCAACGCTTATGTGTTTACTTGGTCTATCTGTCTCATCTTCACCATGTCAACCCTTTTACAAAGTCATGACATGAAAGTTATAACAAAGTCTCATGTTACATGAAATGATATATTAGAAAATCCTTTTGCCGTTAAAGATAAAGATATTTTTTCGACATTTTCTTCGATAACTCAAAGGGGGCGTTTGGTTGGGGTAATTTGAAATTTCGGAATTTTAAATTCTAGAAAATTTAAATTCTTGAGAATTTAAAATTCCGGAATTTAAAATACCTTCGCATGTTTGGTTGACAGAAATTTATAAACATTTTTTTATTTTTTTCAATATAAATTTCACAAATATTCTACTTAAAAGTTTATAAAAAAATTATAAAAAAAAGTTTATAAAAAAATTTTATAAAATAAAGTTTATAAATAATTTATGAAAAAAGTTTATAAAAAATTATAAAAAAAAAAAGTTTATAAAAATTTATAAAAAAATTTATAAGAAATTTATAAAAAAATTATAAAAAAAAAGTTTATAAAAAAAGTTTATAAAAAAATTATAAAAAAAGTTTATAAAAAAAATTCATAAATATTTTATTTAAAAGTTTATAAAAAAACAATAAGAAAAAAAGTTTATAATTTTTTTTTTCAAGTAAATTAAAATTTCTCACTTTTTGGTGGCATTTTGATTCTCTCCATTTTGGCAATTCGGGGAATTGTAAATTACTTCAAATGCCTACATTTAAGTTACCAAACGGGACATTTGAAGGGAATTAAAATGCAAATGCCCCCAATGTCCTCCAAATTGCCCCAACCAAACGCCCCCAAAAAGTTTTTCTTTTCTTTAAAAAAAAAAAAAAAAAAAAAAAAACTTTGATGGTATATTTATCTCAAAACCTTTTTGTGGGTTTTTTAAAGGTTTTTTTATGGGCAAATGACAAAAAGCAGGTACGTACGAAAGGGTCAGTTAAAAGATATCTCACTTTTTTTTTTTTTTTTTTTTTTTAAATAATTTAATAAAAGGTAGTTAATTTTTTCTTTCTGCCAATTACGTATTGTGTTAAATATTTAATGATCATTCGATAAGTTTTAGATTTCAAGCCCGTCACCGCCGCCACACCAATCACCGTTGCTACCACCATCGCCACGCCCAACCCTGCCCACCACCACCACTACCAAGCACCCCTCCACCATCGCAAACCACCAACCCCCATCACCACCAACCACCTACGGCGGTGGTAGGTGGGTATCGTGGTGATGGCGTAAGTGGGTTAGGTTGGTAATGACGACGGTGTTGGTTAGGGGGTGATAGTTGTGGTAACGAGAGTGCTGGGTGGCGATGGTGTATGGCGTTTAGATAAAACAATGATGGTTGGGGTTGGTGGCGACGGGTGGTGGTGGTATCGGTGGGTAGGTGGGGTTGATGGTGGCGATGGTGGTTGGTAGTGGTGGTACGTGGGTTGGTAGTTTGCGGTGGTGGTGGGTGGGGTTGGTGGTGAAGGCGATGCTTGGTAGTGGTGGTGGCGGGCAGGGTTGGTGGTGGCGACGGTGGTTGCACGTGGTGTCTGCGGCGATTGACTTGAAATATAAAACTTAACGAATAATCGTTAAATATTTAACAAAAATATTCAAATTGATCAAAAAATTATAAGTTGTCTATCTTTTTATGCCTTAAAAAATTGAGATACATTGATTGTAAATGACCTTTAACTTGGTACCTCTTATGTCATTTTCTGTGACAAACTTATTTTGTATAAATATCAAAACAAAACTTGTTGAATTCTAAAAGCATTTGGTACCTTAACATTTTGCCCGAGTTAAAGCTTCACTTGCTCGCGTTAAGGGTGCGTTAACCACACCGAGGAGGCACGTTAAACTTGCACGTTAACCACTTAACATTGCGTGAAAGGACCAAAAGCAATAAAATAAAAAAATAAAATAAAATAAAAATCATTTCAACCCCCAAACGGCTATATGCCCGTTGTGTTTAAAAAAAATCACTTTACCCCCCTCAACGTTAAAAAACGGCTAACTTGACTAAAAAAATCAAAATCGTTTTCGCACCACTATAATTACCCAATAAACACACAATTTTTTACACACTTCCACTACTCAATATCAAGTTTATAAACTTCCTCTCTAACAAAAAAAACTTTGTTCATTCACAATGGATCCGAATCAAAGTGACGAATTACCTCAGCACTGGTCAGACGTAGATGACGAAACTGACTTTGATTTTATGATGGCCGCATACGAATATCAGCAACAGTTGGAACAAGCAGCAGCTCAACCTCGCGTGACTCGTAACCCGATATATCGTGAACGTGAGCTTGCTGAAGAACGTTTGTGTAATGACTATTTCATTCAAGGTTGTAAATATACGCACCGGAATTATCGTAGAAGATTTCGTATGAGCCAGAAACTATTTCTAGAAATAGTCGAAGGTATTGAATCTTATACTTCCGATCCTCTTCCAGATCATTTTAAATTCTTTAAGGTAGGATCCGATGCTACGGGTCGAATGAGTATAAGTGTTCTTATGAAGTGTACATCTGCCATACGCCAATTGGCATGCGGCGGCTCACCCGATGCGTTTGATGAGTATTTGCAAATGAGTGAGCATACTTCACGTGATTGTCTTGATAATTTTAACAAGTGCGTTATGGATTTGTTTATGCTGGAGTATTTAAGAAAACCAACATGGGCCGACATTCAAAGTATTTATGAAAAGCACGAGAAGTGGCATGGTTTTTTGGGAATGCTTGGTAGCATTGATTGCATGCATGGAGTGGAAAAATTGTCCGATGGGCTTGGCAAGGGCAATTTGGTAGGGGTGATAAAAAAATACCCAACAATTATGCTTGAAGCTGTTGCTTCGCAAGATTTATGGATTTGGCATACATTTTTCGGGATGGCAGGGGCGAATAACGATATTAATGTTTTAGATAACTCTCCGTTATTTGACGACATTCTTGCTAACCTCGCCCCAAGAGCACCTTATATGGTAAATGGAACCAGTTATGAACAAGGATATTACTTAGCTGACGAAATTTACCCACAATGGGCAACTTTCGCCAAATCCTTCTCGTCAACAACTGACGAAAAACATGGTTATTTTAAAAGGAAACAAGAAAGTGCACGAAAGGATGTCGACGTGCTTTTTGTGTGCGTCAAGGACGTTGGGGTATACTACAACAATCGGCACGTCAACTGGAACTTGTCAAGATACGTAGAATCATGTATTCTTGCATTATTTTGCATAACATGATTTTAAGAGATCAAAAGTTTGCACTACGTGAGTATGGTGAAATGTGGGTGGATCTGTCACCACGTATGAGGCAAGAAAGGTGGGTCGACAAATGTGATACTCATCGTCGCAAGGCAAAAGAAATACGCCACCGAGAAACGCATACTCAACTCCAACTAGACCTTATGGAGCATATTGGCAGAAACATCTTCAACGACAACAACAAGATTCCGAAGACGATGAATAAGTATTTGTAATTCGTATGTTTTTAAATTTCCTATGTTTTGATTTTTTTTCGTAGTAATTTTTTTTTTAGTTTTTTTATATTTCGTATTGTAATGTTTAAGATTTAATGTTATGTGATTTATGAAATGAAGTATTAGTTTTACACTTTCCCCCCTCTAATAATTCCTATCTGAATTCAAAAAAAAAAATCAAAACATCCCCTTGGTTCTTAACGGTACAGTTCGAGCGGGATAACCAAATTCAAATTTAAAATTCAAAATTCAATACGAGCGGGATTATTTAATGTAATTCATATTTTAAATGTTATGTTTTTTTATTAAAAGAAGTATTAGTTTTAGTTTAGGGGTTGATTTTGAAAATAGTTGAGTTAAGGTTGAGTGATGATAAGGGGTGTTTTTTTTAGTTAAGGTGAAAAGATTAAAGCTTATGTGGCGCTGACGTGACACTGAGTGAAAGTTTCACCGAAGGTGAACACACCTTATGCTCTAAAGATTAGAGATTTTTAAACTTTAACTTTTATAAGTTTTAATATATATTTATAAATGAATATAAATATAAAATTGCAATTGAAGAACAAACTATATCCACTAATATTAATAAAGTTATTTTCATTTGCACTCTCTTTGCATAGACGGTTTAATGTACCCAATTTTGTTTTATTTTCATCCCATGATACTAGGTTATATCTCACTTGATAATTAAATTTGTTGTGAAGTAAAAGTTGTGGGTTAAAATAATCTGAAAAAAGAGGTTGAATAAACAAAGATTGATTAGATCAAATGTATTTTCATCTCATTTAAATGAGGAAATTTTTTCTGTCGTGTTGCACCGGTGTTGTTACTTTTGCACATTTTATAGAACAAATTTGATATACTAATTTCTAAATTTAAAACGCAAAAAGAAAAAAAAATAAAAAAAGTATAAATATAGAGACTGTTGAGTAATTTAAGTAAAAAATGTAAAAGAGATAAAGAAAATAATGTTGTGAAACTAATAAGAAGAGAACATTAAAGAACAAGAATATATAGTGAAACATAAAAGAATTGGACAAAAGTTCAATGTAGAATAATAAATATCTAAAGATCAAACCACTTGATCTCAAGCGTCCATCTTATTTTGATCCAACGGTTGTTATATTTTGCCATTTTATTTTTATTAGTTACTGAAGGATATTTTTGTAATTTCATATTCTCATTTATCTAATTCATTTCATCTAATTCATTACACACACACACATACACACACACACACACACACTATTTTCTCCCACCAACCACCCCCAAAACCACCGTACTGAAACCCTAACCCTCGTTCATCATAAATTGATCAAAATTAACTCTATACAATGGATATATGACATGAATTTGCACTATCTAAAGGTGATCCGTTGCCTCAATCGTCTTCATTGCCGGATTCGGATCAAAATAAGCCTAGAAATGTTGATTCTGATATACATTTGCTTATTTTGGTGCTTATTTTGCTTATTTTGGTTCTTATTTTAGACTTTGAAAAGCATCAAAGGGTACAATGTTTTATATGCTCGAATTGCAAATGCAAATTGAAATAAAAAATTGTGAGTTTTTAATGTGTTTGTTACTTGTAGGTTGATCTTGAAGAAGCTAAAGGACAAGAAATCACAAAGTTGCAAAATGCTTTGCAAGAAATGCAAGGAAAACTGGATGAAGCACACCAACAAATCCTTCATGAAAAAGAAGCGGCAAAAATAACTATTGAAACAGCCCTTCCAGTTACTAAAGAAGTACCAGTTGTGGAAAATACTAAAGTGAAAGAGTTAACAGATCGTAATCATAAAATGGAGGTATTTTCAGGAATTTGAAGTTTACACTCATTCATTCCGATTAATTTGACTAATATACGGAAATAGACCCTCGTAGATACTATTTGAATAACTGGTCCTGATTGCTCTCTTTACAGAAATGGGTCCAAAAGTGAAAGGAAATAGTGAAATTAGAGATCTCCCATTCAAATAGTATTAGGATGGTGCTTATAGTAGTTTACTCTTTTATATAGTTAAAGTAGACCTTATACCATCCGTTTATGTGCAGGATGAAATTGTGGAGGTGAAGAAGAGATTTGAGAAATATGAGCAGATGTAAATTGAAGTTGAAAATAAAAGCAAAGAAAGACTTATAGAGATGGAGGAATTACAACTTCAAATCTCAGGACTTCAGGAGACCATCAAAAGATTAGATGCAAACTTGTCCAACCTGTATTCCGAAAATCAGGTATTGCACATGTTCTTTATAGCTATATGTGGAAAACTAGAAGGGGGGGGGGGTTGAATAGTTTTGCCAATTAAAACTCATTTTAATTTATTTAGATCGACTTATGTCAATCTATTTAAATGTGTGTTGGATGTTGATAAACAAACATATGAAAGTATGTAATAAAAAGATAAGGGTAAGAAGCACAAAACCACAACGCGAGTATTTATAGTGGTTCGGCTACAAGGACACCTTCCTTGCCCTACTCCACTCCCCGAGTCACCTACTCGAGAGTTCGTAATCACTACACGACACCAAATCCTTATGGTGGAGAAACCTTCACAACGTTGCCTACTCTTTTTCCGGTACTAGGCTAACCACCGGGTTCTTTCACTCCAAGGTGAACCACACCTACCACAACGTCGCCTACCCTTTATCCGGTACTAGGCTAAGTACCGAGTTCCATTTCAATGGAGGAACTACTACCCAAAACTACACCAACGACTAATCCCAAAGGAGACAAACTCCTTATTACAACATCATCAAGGATATCAATATCCTTGGATCTAATGCTAATCTATCTTGTACATCGAAACAAACCATATCGAATGTACATCTAAGGCACCATTCACTAATGCCTTTAACTAGATCTTCAAGACACCCTTCACTAATGTCTTGAGACTTGGCTTCTAGGCACCCTTCACTAATGCCTATAATACGGACGATCGACACCTTTCACTAATGTCTTCGTCTTGACAATTGAGACATCTTTCACTAATGTCTTCAATCACTACACTTCTTAGAAGAAAGAAAAGAATCATCAACAAGAAGACTTCAGTAGTCTTGATGATGAGGAAGCATGGCAACTCATGGACTTGTGCTTTCTTGACTTCAAAGGTGGTGATCTCGCCTTTAAGAGGAACCTAGAGAATCACACAAACACAAAACTACAAACATAGATCACTTGGATCTGGGGTTAGAGAGTTTTAAACTCAGGGAGAAAGTATGTTGGAAAGGGGTAAGCTAAAAGGAAGAAATGGCTCACTATTAATAGAGGAGAAAGTTTATTGTTCCCCGGATCCCACGGATCCCTCCTACAAGGGATCCGTCTAGTGTAATTCTAGGGATCCGTGGGACGCTCCTCTTTACCCATGGGTATTTTGGTTATAGGTCATAGGTCATGGGTCATGGGTTATGGGTTGATCCATGGGTTACTTATTAGATACAATGTATCTTATGAGTTCAATGTACCTAGTCAAGTGGTTTGGATAATACCATGGGTTATGGGTCAATTCCATTTGTTAGTTTTTACCCATTTTAGTATATACTAGTTAAGTATATATTTGTCCAATATGTAAACACTAGTTGTTGTACATATGTATTACTAAATCATAAAATCACTTATACTTGTTTTAGTGTTTTATGTGAAAACGTAAGTGTGTTAGAAAACTATTGGCTTAAACAGTTTACGTATTTTATTTGTTTCGTTAAAATGATTTTACGTTTGTTATCGACAAAACATTAGAAGATTGTAAAATATAAATAAACGTTTTTACGGCTTATTTGTATTAACAATCTCCCCCTTTTTGTTGAAGACAAAACATAAAATTATTTTAAGGAAAAAACTAAAATTCATAAAAAGTTTGAATTAGAGTTTTTACTCTCTTCTCCCCTTTTTTGTCGAAACAAAAAGAGCGTCGAAAAGAAACTAACACAAAGTTTTAAGAAAAACATGTAAAAAGAAAAAAATGTAAAGAGAGCAAGTGACGGGAATGGTACTCGTCTTAACTCCCCCTTGACGAGTCCACCCCTTTGTGAGGGCGTCAAGTACATAAAAATAAGTAAGCAAATGTATTACAATTATGTTTGCAAATGGTTCGTCCTTGTGACGAAAATGCTCCCCTTGAAGATTTCCAACGTTGCAATGGGGTGTCATGAAGTATAATCCAAGTAGGATTATGTTGCAAATGATTTTGCAATATGGTTTGACACAAAGCTCCCCCTAGCTTTATGGTGTCAAGATCTTCATGTGTATTTTGAAAATCTACAAAATAAAGGTTAGAAAACAAGAGTATAGTGCATAATTTCCTACAAATAAGACTCAAGTTAGTAGAAAAATGTTCTTCTGTACCACGGATCCCATGGTTCCCTCCTTTTAGGGATCCGTCTAGGCAAATTTAAGGGATCCGTCTGGCTGATGATTAATTTCAGCAATGGTGATATAACACATTATGTTAATATCAAAGTGAGATATGTATTATACAACATAATCATATACTCAGAAATATAACAGGTAGCATGTATTTTCATTTAATAAAACTAGAGATATGATATACATGACTCTAAAAACTAAGAAAATGATCGATACATGACTTGAAATTACTAGACTTATCTAAGTAACGCTTGATACTAGGACACCACTGAAATCCTCTAGCTCAAGTTTGTTTAGGTTTAATCTCGTCGAAACGTTCGAGGAGATGATAAAACATGAAACGTTGATCTTCCCATACTTCATGTATTAAACTTTCAACATGTTGACAATGATAGCAATCTTTGTCATGGCTAGGTAGTGGTGGTGAAAGAAAAGAAGTTGCTTGATGTAAAGGATCAAGTGAAGCGGGTTGCGGAGCCTTAAACGACGGAGGGATTGGTGGAGGCGCATTTGAAAATGGCTCGACCAAGAATGATGGTGGTGGTAGAGAAGTGTCAACTTCCATATGGTCGGGTGGTTGACTTTGATAATTTCTCATAATCCAAATGGGATTATATGATGGTGACGGCGAAAAGGAAGCCGGAGCTAATGTAGACTCAACACCTTGATTATGTACCATTATTCCTCCTAATGAGGAGAATGTTGCCGGCGGAGAAGGATGAGACGGCCTAGGAGGCAAATCCTCTAAATTGTAGAGGTGTGGTGATGATAGTGGAGTTGTAAACGAGATAGCTCTTGGGACCAATGGTGATGGTTTAGTTGAGATGATAATGTTTGGCCTAGGAGGTATGGTGGTGTTTGGCATAGGTAGTTTCGTGGGTACTATCCGTTTAGGAATTGGTTTGATTGGTTGAGAAGAAATCCTTGCATTTGTTGGCTTGACCGGAGATGATTCGGTTGAAGAAATTTCGTGTACAACACGAGCGGTTTTCTTAGGTGGTTCTTTGGTGGATAAGTTGCTACTTGGAGTTTTCCTCATGATGAGATGATTTCAAGAGGTTTGTAAAGGTTTCTTAAGTGCTGAAATGAGGATGAAGATGATGACTTTAGAAGTCCTAACAATGGGGTTTATAAAGCAAGAGATTTGGCAAGTGCATTCAAGACTTAAGCCACTAAAATTCATTGGAATGTGATGATTAACATGCACAAGAGTCAACTTCAGAGTTTGTACTGATCTAGGAACTCATTTAAGATGAGATGGAGTGTTTAAGTTAGAAAGATGAGCTTGAAATGATTGTTTTAGCTATAGTTGACATAATCTGTCACCCGGATCCCACGGTTCCCTCCAATGAGGGATTCGCCTAGGCTAGTCCTAGGGATCCGTCTGTTAGCTGCTAAGAAAAGATAACAATGATGTTTGTAAGGTCTAATGCCTATTTCTTCTTGAGTGTTTCAGTTTATCTAAGTGTCTTAAATGAAGGGGTGCTTAAGTACTTGAAGGTAATGAGTTATCTAGCTAATGATTGCCTTTTATGGAAGAAATTAGAACTTTCATGAGTACCAATGAATGAACAAAAGATGACACTAAGGATTTTTAAGAGTGTCAAGTTGAGCTAAATGATCCTAGAGATCAGATAGTGACTTAGGATAATGTTTTGGAGAATATCCTAAAGGCTTAAGATGGAAAGACTAGAATTTGATCAATTTCGACCAATTTTGAGGTAAAGATGATTATGATCAATTTTGCCATAATTGAAAGATTTTCAAGGCTAGATGTGAGGGATCTTATGATAAATGATGTGTGAGCTTGAGAGCGGAAGAGTAATGGGTTTAAGTGGAACGATAGATCTACAAGTGTCTTGATTGTGATCTAGGTGAGTTATGTGTGAGTAGGAAGTGTTAATACAAATAAGCCGTAAAAATGTTTATTTATATTTTACGATCTTCTAATGTTTTGTCGATAACAAACGTAAAATCATATTAACGAAACAAATAAAATTCGTAAATGGTTTGAACTAATAGTTTCGAACTTATTCACATTTTCACATAAAACACTAAAACAAGTATAAGTGATTTTATGATTTAAGTAATACATATGTACAACAACTAGTGTTTACATATTTGGATAAAATATACACATAACTAGTATGTAGTATATTGGGTAATATAAATGGGTAGAAACTTAAGTATCACAACCCATTGGGCAAATACATTGAATGTAGGTGGGTACAACCCAAAGCGCATAACCCATGGATCTTGACCCATAACCCATTGCATGACATCATGCTTATATCATACATGGATGATATCCATAACCCATGGATCAACCCATACCCAAGTGACCAAGTGCATTGCACTCAAAGATACATTGTATCTAGCCAAAGATCCATGGTTTAACCCATGACCCATGACCCATAACCAAAATACCCATGGGTAAAAGGGAGCGTCCCACGGATCCCTAGCTTAACGCTAGACGGATCCCTTGTGGAAGGGATCTGTGGGATCCGGGGAACAGTAGGATTTTTCCTCTATAAATAGTGAGCCATTTCTTCATTATTTCTCACCCCTTTCTAACACACTTTCTCCCCTGAGTTAAATCTCACTAACCTTAGATCCAAGAGATCTATGTTTGTAGTTTTGTTTTTGTGTGATCTTTTAGGTTCCTCTTAAAGGCAAGATCACCACCTTTGAAGTCGAGCAAGCTTAAGTCCATGAGTTGCCAAGCTTCCTCATCATCAAGGCTACTGAAGTATTCTTGTTGATGATTCCTTTATTTCTTCAAAGAAGTGTAGTGTTGAAGACATTTGTGAAAGGTGTCTCAAGTATCAAGACGAAGATATTAATGAAGAGTATCTATCGTCTATAGCATAAGCACTTGTGGTAGGTGCTTAGAAGTCAAGACAAGAAGCATTAGTGAAAGGTGCTTAGAAGTCAAGACTTGAAGCATTAGTGAAAGGTGCTTAGAAGTGAAGACACAAGATATTAGTGAAAGGTGTCTTGTAGATCTAGTCAAAGGCATTAACGAAAGGTGCATTAGATGTACATTCGATATGGTGTGTTTCGATGTACTAGATAGAATAGCATTAGATCCAAGGATATTGATGTCCTTGATGATGTTGTAAAGGAGTAGATCTCCTTTGGGATTAGTCGTTGGTGTAGTGTGGTAGTAGTTCCTCCATTGCAATGGAACTAGGTGCTTAGCCTAGTACCTAATAAAGGGTAGGCGACGTTGTGAAGGTGTAGTTCACCTTGGTGTGAAAGAACTAGGTACTTAGCCTAGTACCTTATAAAGGGTAGGCGACGTTGTGTAGGTTTGGTTCACCTTGGAGTGAAAGAACCCGGTGGTTAGCCTAGCACCGGAAAAAGGGTAGGCGACGTTGTGAAGGCTTCTCCGCCATAAGGAGATTGGTGTAGTGTTTACTAACTCTCGAGTAGGTGACTCGGGGAGTGGAGTAGGGCAAGGAAGGTGTCCTTGTAGCCGAACCACTATAAATACCCGCGTTGTGTTTTTGTGCTTCTTACTCTTATCTTTTCATTACATATCTTTATATGCTTGTTTATCAACATCCAACACACACAACCAAATAGATTGACATAAGTCGATCTAAATAGTTTAAAAGGGAGTTTTAATTGGTAAAACTATTCAACCCCCCCTTCTAGTTTTCCACAATTGGTATCAGAGCTTCGTTACCAAGTTTCTTGAAGTATATTGTACTTTAAAAACTTAATACGATCCATGTTTAATTGAAAACTACAAAAAAGTTTTTTTTTTCATTAAAACAAACACGATGTCTTTTAAAACTATATGTTTGGATGTTGATTCGATAACAACATTTTTTATATATTTTTTTATTTGCACTAATCTTCCTTGTCATGTTGATTAGTCCAAGCACATACCCACCAAGCTTTAGGAGTCGCTTGGTAACAAGAATACCTTCCTTCAGAAGGTATTTTAAACGCAAAGGAACAGGAATAGTCTAAGTGACATTTGCTGTGTCATTTGTAAAGACATTCCTAAGTGCGCTAAAGGTATGATTCTCTTTTTACTTTGCTTGATAATTAAGTATACCTATTTAGGTATTTATATGATTATCTTTTGTGCAAATTACATGTTTTACATGAAGCTTCATTAGGAAGCCTTTTTCTTACATACGTGTCTTAATTCTCGTCTAAAGTCGTGGTATATAAAACTTATGTTTTGTTTTTCTTTTAATTCAATAATAAAACAAAAACACGAATTTCAAAAATTCCTCCTTCCCTATAAAAAATCCCACCGTCGACCTATCTATCAAATCCTCACTTTTTCAAATCTTCCAATTTCAAAAATTTCCTCTCATTCAAAAACTTCATCTTCCTCCTCATTCCATCTCAACCGAAACCAAGAAGATCCGTCATCAACATGGTTTACATCGCGCTCGTGCTCATCGCCTTAACACTCATCGCACTTGTGTTCCCTATGATGAAGTTCACATATGGAGACATTTACTTTGTGTTGTTAATCTACATTGGGATCATATACCCAATCCTTTGTATCATCCTTAGCATTGAAATGCAATATTACTAATAATCTTGTTATCTTTGTTATTATTTGTTATTTTCTTGTGATTTATATGTTTCATATTCCTTCGTGATACATTAGAAGTCATGTATGCATGCTAAAAGATAATGTATGATAAAATACTTTTCATGGTATAAAACTGTAAAAACCTATCTTTTATCAAATTTGTTTCTGTAATAACAGATCTACGGATCCCGGAAGTTATACTAGCCGGATCCCTTTTGAAAAGAAATCGTGGGATCCGTACTACTGGAAAACAGTTTCTCATGCAAATTAAAAATCACTATCCTTCTAAATGTAATAATCCATTAGAAAGTCAAAACCTTGAGTGAGTTAAAGTGTTAAATACCATTGTTAATAAAAATCTAGTAAAAACATTAAATAATCATAGGTTGACCACAAACATCTCTTTTTATTAACCCATCACTTCTATAGGTGCAACTATGACGCATGAATACGAGTTTGATTTTTCACTCACTAGCGTCTACACTCCTAACATCTCTCTTGAGCCCAACACACCTGGCAATCATGTCCGTGGGTTCAACAATCTCGAAACCCGTCACTTCCATGAAGGACGTATTGTAGACACCTCTCTACAATTCGAAGAAGGTATCAATACGTCCTTCGTGGAAGTGACGGTTTTCGAGATTATTGAACCCACGAACATGATTGCCAGGTGTGTTGGGTTCAAGGGAGATGTTCGGAGTGTAGACGCTAGTGAGTGAAAAATCAAACTCATATTCATGCGTCATAGTTGAACCTATAGAAACGACGAGTTAAATAGAAAGTGATGTTTTGTGGTCATCTAATGATTATCTAACGTTTTTACTAGATTTTTATTAACAATGGTTTTTAACAATAATGACACTTAACTCACTTATGGTTTTGACATTCTAGTGGAATATTACTTTTAGAAAGAAAGTGGTTTTTATTTTGCATGAAAAACTGTCATCCAGAAGTACGGTTCCCACGGTTCCCTTTCATAAAGGATCCGGCTAGTATACTTTCCGGGATCCGTGGGTCTGTAATATCAGAAACAAATTTGATAAAGACATAGGTTTTATACCAAGATATGTGTTTTAGCCTACATTTTCTTTTAGCATGCATACATGACTTCTAATGTATCATGAGAAAATATAAAACATATAAATCAAAATAAATGACAAACACATTATGATAATAATAACCTAGATAAACTAGACTATTAATAATATTTCATTTCAATGCTAAGAATGATACAAAGGATTGGGTATATGATCCCAATGTAGATTAACAACACAAAGTATATGTCTCCGTATGAGAACTTCATCATCGGGAACACAAGAGCAATGAGTGTTAAGGTGATGAGCACGAGGGCGATGTAAACCATGTTGATGGCGAACCTTCTTGGTTTCGGATGAGATGAAATGGAGAGTAAGATGAAGTTTTGAATGAGAGGAAATTTTTTGAATTTGGAAGATTTGAAAAAGTGGGGATTTGATGGAGTGGATGACGGTGGGAGTTTTTATGGGGAAGGAGGAATTTTTAATATTTGTGTTTTTGTTTTATTATTAGAAATATATAATTTTAGGATTAAATAAAATAAAACACAAGTTTTATATACCATGACTTTAGACGAAAAAAAAAATAACACGTATGTGAGAAAAGGCTTCCTAATGAAGCTTCATGTAATACATGTATATGCACAAAAGATAATCATATAAATACCTATGTAGGCATACTTAATTATCAAGCTAATATCATTTTAGAGGTTAGTAGAAAATCATACCTCTAACGCACTTAGGAATGTCTTTACAAATGACACAACAAATGTCAGTAGACAATTCCGGCTCCTTCGTGTTTAAGATACCTTCTTAGAGAAGGCATTCTTGTTACCAAGCAATTCCTATGGCTTGGTAGGTAAGAGCTTTGACTAATCAACATGACAAAGAAGATTAGTGCATTTAAATAGAAAATAAATAATGAGGAAAATGTTGTCATCTAATCAACATCCAAACAAAGAATTTTAATAGACATGGTGTTTGTTTTTATGAAAAACCTTCTTTGTAGTTTTCAATTAACCATGGATCGTATCAAGTTTTTAAAGTACAATATACTTCAAGAAACTTGGTAACGAAGCTCTGATGCCAATTGTGGAAAACTAGAAGGGGGGGTTGAATAGTTTTGCCAATTAAAACTCATTTTAACTTATTTAGATCGACTTATGTCAATCTATTTAGATGTGTGTTGGATGTTGATAAACAAACATATGAAAGTATGTAATGAAAAGATAATGGTAAGAAGCACAAAACCACAACGCGAGTATTTATAGTGGTTCGGCTACAAGGACACCTTCCTTGCCCTACTCCACTCCCCGAGTCTCCTACTTGAGAGTTCGTAATCACTACACGACACCAACTCCTTATGGTGGAGAAACCTTCACAACGTTGCCTACTCTTTTTCCGGTACTAGGCTAACCACCGGGTTCTTTCACTCCAAGGTGAACCACACCTACCACAACGTCACCTACCCTTTATCCGGTACTAGGCTAAGTACCGAGTTCCATTTCAATGGAGGAACTACTACCCTACACTACACCAACGATTAATCCCAAAGGAGACCAACTCCTTATTACAACATCATCAAGGATATCAATATCCTTGGATCTAATCCTAATCTATCTTGTACATCGAAACACACCATATCGTTTGTACATCTAAGGCTCCTTTCACTAATGCCTTTAACTAGATCTTCAAGACACCCTTCACTAATGTCTTGAGACTTGGCTTCTAGGCACCCTTCACTAATGCCTATAATACGGACGATCGACACCTTTCACTAATGTCTTCGTCTTGACAATTGAGACATCTTTCACTAATGTCTTCAATCACTACACTTCTTAGAAGAAAGAAAAGAATCATCAACAAGAAGACTTCAGTAGTCTTGATGATGAGGAAGCATGGCAACTCATGGACTTGAGCTTGCTTGACTTCAAAGGTGGTGATCTCGCCTTTAAGAGGAACCTAGAGAATCACACAAACACAAAACTACAAACATAGATCACTTGGATCTGAGGTTAGAGAGTTTTAAACTCAGGGAGAAAGTATGTTGGAAATGGGTAAGCTAAAAGGAATAAATGACTCACTATTTATAGAGGAGAAAGTTTACTGTTCCACGGATCCCTCACACAAGGGATCCGTAGGACGCTCCTCTTTACCCATGGGTATTTTGGTTATGGGTCATGGGTCATGGGTTATGGGTTGATCCATGGGTTACTTATTAGATACAATGTATCTTATGAGTTTAATGTACCCAGTCAAGTGGTTTGGATAATACCATGGGTTATGGGTCAATACCATTTGTTAGTTTTTACCCATTTTAGTATATACTAGTTAAGTATATATTTGCCCAATATGTAAACACTAGTTGTTGTACATATGTATTACTAAATCATAAAATCACTTATACTTGTTTTAGTGTTTTATGTGAAAATGTAAGTGTGTTAGAAAACTATTGGCTTAAACAGTTTACGTATTTTATTTGTTCCGTTAAAATTATTTTATGTTTGTTATCGACAAAACATTAGAAGACCGTAAAATATAAATAAACGTTTTTACGGCTTATTTGTATTAACACTATAGTTTGATTAACGAAATGAGTGTTGTAGGTATGAGTTCCAAATGCAATATGGGTCGATTGGGTGATCTGTTGGTGCTACACTTGGGTATGCACAAGCTGCAACTGATAAACGAGTGATTTCTTGTATTGGCGATGGAAGCTTTCAGGTATAGTCATTTAATTCTTACAAATTATATTTATCTATGCCTATTTTTTCAAATAATGATGTGGTTTTAATAATAGGTAACTACTTAAGATGTGTCGACAATGCTGCGATGTGTGGCAGAATCCTATCATTATCCTAATGAACAATGGCGGTTACACCATTGAGGTAGAGATCCATGAGGGGCCATACAATGTGATCAAGAACTGTAACTACACTGGATTAGTTGATGTAATCCACAATGGATGATACGAGCAAAGAGCTGCTCGAGTGGGGTTCTAGAGTCTCGGCTGCTAACAGTTGTCCTCCAAACCCTTAGTAGAAGAATTTCTTATGCTAATGTAGTTATCAAATTTTCCAACATTTCGCTTTGTGTCATAATTACACGATCTTTTATTTTGTAATCATATGAGAATGGTATAATAAAGCATATTCATGCAAGTTTCTTTATCCACTAAAACTATTTTTTTCTTTATTAAGCATTAAATTATATCCATTTTTTCTTTCACTTGTAAAGTTTTAGGCAAGTACTCATGCCTGTGCAACGGGAATTTATAGTGCAAAATAAAATGGGTGTAAAAATTGCATTAAGTGTTTCTTGTAATGTTCATATATAGAATGTATAATTATTAAAACCTACTAGAAAAACAACAAAAAAACTATTACAAGATGAGCTGTTACAAGATTCAAACTGGTAATGTTGTGAAGGATAAGGCGACGGCTGATGTTGTACGGTCTAAGGCTTCGGCTCATGTTGTACGGTTTAAGCTAAAGTTTTAGAAATCACATGTGATTCACTTTGAATCTCATGTGATTCTTTTGTATATTATATGTTAATATAACCCAAGTCTTTAGGTATTCACATTTTTGCGAAAAACCATAAAATACCATGAATTGGATCTGCTAATTTGGTTTTGTTCAAAAAAATCACATTTGGAGACCAAGGTCGTTACATGTCTATTTTGGAGACCAAGGTCATTACATGTGATTTGTTTCGGGTATGTTTTTAGGTATTTACTTGTTCAAAAATCACATGTGATTGTAGTAGAATCACATGTGAGTTGTTCACAAATCACATGTGATTTAGTGATATATTTATACAACTTGCATTTATATTCAGTTAAAAATACCAAACATTTTGTCAATAATCAATGTAAAAGAAAAAGAAAAACGACACCGAACATTTGTAAGCTTTTTTACTTGCACCACTTATACATTTTTTTTCAAGCTAACAGAGCACCCAAAGTGAAACTTTAGGTATATGCCCTGAGATTTTCAACAAATTACTATATTTGATCAATGGTAGAATCTAGACACAAATTACACTTTGATACTTAATTAGGAAATCTTGTTTATTTTTATAAATCACACATTACCACATGTGATTTTTCAAAATCACATGTGATTTAATGATGTAAGTTTACAACTTGCATTTATATTCAGTTCAAAATACCAAATCTACTAGAACATCAATCAAAAAGTATTTAATTAAACATAGTTGAATTAAGATCCGCATGACACTTTTCCAACAATGCAAAAAAAAAAAATAATAAATAAAAAAATCTAAACAAAATAGGATATGAAAAATGCAAATGTAAACAAAGTATGATATTCGAGAAGCGTTAGTTGCTTGTTCAGCTGCATTTATTCTCGTCGCTTGTTCACTTGCATAAATTCTAGCCACTTGTACAACAGAAGCAATTTTCGCTAGTTTTGCAATATATTTTGGATTTGAGGGACATTTAGTCTTAGTATGACTGTATAAACATGGTCTCGGTGTGCTAATAAAATCTGTTACAAAATCAGATAAGACTGAATTTAGAGGTCACATAAACTGAAGTGAGAAATCACATGTGATTCTACTACAATCACATGTGATTATACTAAAATCACATGTGATTTTCCTGTAAACAGTTTGCTGTTGCTGTCTACCTTGGTTATACAAGAACTACAGGTTCTATCACTTTGCTACCTACCTGAAACTACAAGATCAAGATTAATAAATCAAAACATGACAATATTCACTAATTTGAAGTGATTTCTCTCTTTCATTCATTCTATGTTCTTCTTTGTTTCCAATGCCTAAAACGAATTAGGATATTATATTTGTTTCCAGCGCCAAAATGTTTGCAAGAACATACCAACGACCAATCATCTATAATGTGTCGTACTATATGACAACACAATAAAGTGATTCATATGAATCAATTTTACACATGTGATCTTGTACAAGGAACACAGGTGATTCATACCATGATCACAAATGAATCACATGTGATTCACATATGAATCACATGTGATTCACATATGATTTATATGTGATTTTACCAGGATCATATCTGATTCTATAACAAAACACACACACATAAAAAGAAAAAGAAAAAACAGAATCACATGTGATTTTACCTGCAATTTCTTGTACATCCTCTTCTAGACGTGCAATTTCTGGACAACATAACTTCCACTGTTGACGAGCCTGCTAGTTTCTATGTGTACATCCATATACAAAGAAATGGTGAATGTCAACCTATATTCAAGCCCATGCTAAAGTTCTAAATAGAGTAAGCATTTGGAATATAATATGTGACATGTATTTGTTAAACTTCAATCAAGTATCTTTCATTAAAAAAATGCATTCACTTCGCTCAATCATTTCCTCATAATACAATAATTATGACCATAACTTGCATCCAATACTTCTACGAGCATATTAGTGACCTATTTTGGGCTAAAAATCTAAATAGTATTCTTATATGCAATCATCGAATTTTAGTTCGAAGCAACAACTAGTACTTAGCAAAATTATGTTGTCATAAATTCGATACATTATCGAGCACTGCAATACACCAAAATTCCTGATGAAAACCATCACATCATTATTTACATGTTACAATACAAATTTTGCTAATCATCTCTTTGTCGTTCACACCTACATACGTTGTCGTATAAGATGCTTAAAACTGTTGCCACATGACCATTAGTACATGAGAGAGAAATGATTAGCATGTTACAAGTATTAAATCAGAGCAAAACATATTGATACAAGACAAAGGAAAGGTTACATCTTTAATCAATTAACCTAAACCAAATTTATAATGAAGTCTTTAGTGACATTGACGACCCATACCTTACTGTAAGTTGTTTCTACAAAACAACTCATCACATGTCACATTTCAATATATTCAACAATATATATACAAATAAAAAAATATAAAACTAAAAACTAATGAAGAGCATGATACCTTAGATACATCTGTAGACTTTGATCAGGTGGCGGCGGCGGCGACGATGGAAGATGGCTGAGTGGCCTTAGGCGACGAAATTTCCAGCCACCTAAACAACAGATCGAGAGCGGAACAATAGATCAGCGGCGGAACAACAGATCATCGGCGGATAGATAGCGGATCGATGGCAGATCGATGAAGACAGCGGTTTATGGTTGGTTGTGTGTGTTTTAGGGGTTTTTTCGGTATGTGTTAGAATGAAAGAAAATTAGATATTTTTAGCTTAGTGGACAAAACTACCATTACTATGTGATTGGCTGATTTGATCATAGCCATTGAAGGAAAGCCAAATGAAAGGTTGTGATTGGTTGATTTGTTCTTTACAGAATGTGTGGTTGCTCCGGATCTCAGCTCAAAAGAATTGTATGATTAATCTCACAATGGAGGCATGTATATATAGTTACAAGATAGAGTATTCTACAAGATACAATTCTCTAATTAAGATAACTACCAATACTAAGAGATATGGACATTCATTCCATATTTATCCATAACACTTCCCCTTGGATGTTTATTTGAGGATTATGCCTCGTTAAAACCTTACTAGATAAATACCCAATGAGACAAAAATCTAGTTAAAGAAAAAGAGTACATAACTCTTTTATACGCTGGAGGATGTTGCCTCATTAAAAACCTTGCCAAAAAATCCTGTGGGGACAAAACCATGGTCAAGGGAAAAATAGTACAATGCATATCTTCTCTCCCCCTGATGATCACATCACTTAAGCTCATTGAGCCAGTGAAATGCACATTGAAGTGTCTTGATAGGATCACGTGAATAAATATTCTCTACATGTTATTCGCATATCCATTTTAAGTGTTAATGTACGTCATACATCTCATTCAAGTACATCGTACTTCACAAGTTATTCATTGCAAACACAATTAATTCATATGATATATTATATCATGTATGACCATTGGCAAGAATCATAAATGTCTCGTACACATTTTAGTATGATACTATTACATCGTTATTGTGATCATCATCTTTATAAATCAAAGGGGTCTTTTCCACATCATGTGACCTCATAAACACAAGTGTCATTTATCCATATAAGGATAGTTAGCATATCTCTTTAGTTTTCATGATGCACAAAGTTTATCCTTAATATGTTAATTCATAAATTAAGACAAACTTTGTCTTTTGTTTCAAATTCAATTTATATGCATTCAATCACCTTTACAATCAAAAACATCATACTGTATGAAACTTAAACCATATTAAAATCTAGATCTCTTTATAAAGTTTAATACGAAAACATGGCACAATATTATACGTTAAGGTGATTATTATACATATGGCGAAAACGTGATTAGTTCATTACAATTAAATAATATTCTCGAGAACTTTTCTTATATACTTTAAGCACAAAGATCGCTAGCATGCTCCATGCATTTTATATGCTATAATGAAATCTCAAAATCACATGAGCTTTGTTAATACAAATAAGCCGTGAAAACGTTTATTTATATTTTACGATCTTCTAGTGTTTTGTCGATAACAAATATAAAATCATTTTAACGAAACTAATAGAGTACGTAAATAGTTTGAGTTAATAGTTTTCTAACACACTTATGCTTTCACATAAAACACTAAAACAAGTATAAGTGTTTTTATGATTTAGATACATATGTACAACAACTAGTGTTTACATATTGGGTTAAACATATACTTAAACTAATTATACTAAAATGGGTAAAAACTAAGTGTATGCTAAATTGGGTAAATACAAGTATATACTAAATGGGTAAATACTAGCAAATGGTTTTGACCCATAACCCATGGTTTTATATATACCACTTAACCAAGTTCATTGTATCCTTAAGATACATTGTATCTAGAAAGAAAACCATGGATCAACCCATAACCCATGACCCATGACCCTTTAACCAAAAATACCCATGGGCAAAGAGGAGCGGACCACGGATCCCTAGCTTTGTGCTAGCCCGATCCCTTGTGGTAGGGATCCGTGGGATCCGGGGAAACAGAAGAGAATTTCCTCTATAAATAGAGAGCCATTTCTTCCTCTCTATGTGTGCTTTTTAATATATACTTCCCCAAAGTATTCTAACCCTCTAACCTCATATCTAAGTGATCTATGTAGTTTGTCTTTTGTTTTAGTGTGATCTACTAGGTTCCTCCTAAAGGAAAGATCACCACCTCTTGAAGACGTGCAAGCTCAAAGTCCATGAGTTGCCATGCTTCGTCATCATCAAGACTACTAAGGTTATCTTGTTGATAGTTCTTCCTTTCTCTATAGATGTTGGGTTGAAGGCATTAGTGAAGAATGCCAAAAGTGTCAAGATGAAAGCATTAGTTAAAGGTGCTCATCATCAGTGTCAAAGCATTAGTAAAGGATGCCAAAGGGGTCAAGACGAAGGCATTAGTGAAGGGTGCCAAGCATTGTGTCAAAGGCATTAGTGAAGGATGCCAAAGAATCAAATCAAGTAGCATTTGAGAAGAATGCCTAGGTCGTATAATCGATGAGGTGCATCGTTATACATATATGTATTTGTTTATATACAAGGATGGTGATATCCTTGATGGTGTTGTAACAAGGAGTAGATCTCCTTGAGATTAGGTGTTGTGTCGTGAAGGTATAGTTCACCAAAGGTGTGAAAGAACTAGGTGCTTAGCCTAGTACCTAATAAAGGGTAGGCGACGTTGTGAAGGATTAGTTCTCCTAAGGTGTGAAAGAACTCGATGGTTAGCCTAACACCGTATAAAGGGTAGGCGACGTTGTGTTAGGTGTGGTTCGCCTTGGTGTGAAAGAACTCGGTATTTAGCTTTGTACTAGAAAAAGGTTAAGCGACGTTGTGAAGGCTTCTCCGCCATAAGGAGTTGGTGTAGTGTTTACGAACTCTCGAGTAGGTGACTCGGGGAGTGGAGTAGGGCAAGGAAGGTGTCCTTGTAGCCGAACCACTATAAATACTTGTGTCGTGGTGATGTGCTTCTTACTCTGTATCTTTCATTACACGTTTATATATCTATCTATCAACGTCCAACATAAACAATCAAATAGATTGACATAAGTCGATCTAAATATTCAAAAGAAAGTTTTAAATTGGTAAAACTATTCAACCCCCCCTTCTAGTTTTCCACAAGCTTTATTCATTAACTTGTAGACGTATATCAATTACTATTATATTGCTAGACTTAAATACATTATTAGATCCACCACATGAGAACATGTCTTAGTATGATCATTTTCATGTCTTTATAGAAATATTGTGTGCCATTAGTTATGCCTTAAATACAAAAGTTTCAATACTTTAATTTTGCTTTCTCATAAAGACCAATGCATATCCAATAATTTTATACATTAATATGTATGGACTTCACGTCCCAATACCCTTGTCTCGTAACAAGCGACTTCGATCTTTCATTAGTTCTTTGTGTCTTTACATCTTTTGGCCATTCATTTATACATATGCACTTCCTGCATATATGTTTTCATGATCCTCACCATGATTATAGAGCCATCTTATTTATTTACATAATCATTACAGTGTACATTATCAAATTAATAGTACTATCGACATCGATTCATTACTTTTTGATTCCACACTTTACTAGACATTATATGATATCATTTGTTGAGATCTTATATACTTTCATTCACCCGGGAATTTTCAAGAACCGTCATGTCTAGTGTCTCTTTAAGAGACTATAGGGTCTTTATTACCTCGATTCAACCATCTAAATTTTCTTGCTCCATTTTATTTATTCATTCGAGGACTTTTAGTTGGAATCGATTAGTCTATCATGATGACCAATCATTAGTTGTCATGCTTAGACATACATTATAACTGGAGCACTAGCGACGTATATATGATCTAGTCACTTCTTTAGGTCACTAAACATTTCTCGCAATTACTAGACATGGAATATAAAATTGTCCCTTAAACTTCAAGGTCATATTCATTATCGCGAGCATCAACATTTATAATATATTAATTCATTCCAAATTTCTCGTTGCTCATTCTCCCCCTGAATGAATTATCAATTTCAACATCTCATTTTGTGCATTGTGGTGGATTTACATTTACTATAAGAGATGTCGCATAATTACAAAATCTCACTTGGGAAACATGGTTGTTGACCAAAAACCATTCTAATGGGAATGATTCATTATAACTGTTGGCAAGATGCGAATTCAAATTTTTTAACGTGCCCCATAAACTAAGACTTTTGTTCTCATAATTATTAGCTTTGCAATCAACTAAAGACCTTTTATAAACGTTTTAACAAAAGCAATTTGTGTTGAACATGGGCTATTTTGAAGTTCAACCCTTATTCCAATAATCGGCCAATACTTGAAAGTATTCACCACCATTTCGAAAGATATAATTTAAAAAACCGTGCTTATATTTTATAAGTCGAGTCACAAATCACGCTAACTATAAGTTGCTCGTTTTATGACCATTTTGATGATGCATCGATTTTAAAACTCAAAATGATTCACCTGCCGGATGTATAGGCCTAAATACACCCTCTGTATATTCTTTCCAAATACTTCATAGGACAAAGCCTTTTGTTTAATTTGATGACGATAGATGAATAATTAACTCCCAATAAGAACAATAAAATCTATCTGTGGAGAAACTTATTATTCTTCTATACGTTTCGCATCATCACTGACTCGAGATGGTTCAATTGGTCATGCCAGTCAATAAAATAATCTTGGATCATAAACTTATACTATATGACCACACGTGCTTCATCACATTTTTTATATAAAAGTCGAATAATGAGAATAGCTATAAACCAAGAAGTCAAAACATGCAAACTATTTATTTCTCATATGGTAAGGATCAAATTTGCGAGCAAAAACTTAGTAATGTCCACACATATCTAAACTCATAAACAAATGGAAGAGAACATATAGTATTATAGTTTATAATCTTCGAACTTTTAAATTAAGGACATAAGGCAAATTTGGAGTGAGGACCAAAATAGAGTATAAAATTTTAACGTATATCACTAGTATATGTCACAAGAATACCTATCAGGTTCAAACATAAACTCCACATCAAAATAGTTATCTTTAATTTAATGTTAACTTGAGAGGAATCATAGTAAAGGATCTCTTATAATGACGTTTTTGTAACACACACGAGTTCATGCAAATCACTTATTTTATAAACTAGTAACAACAACAATCAACTTAAATAATAAACTAGATATCAATCGATCAACATGTTCATAAACAAATTATAAATATTGTTAATACAAATAAGCCGTAAAAACGTTTATTTATATTTTACGATCTTCTAATGTTTTGTCGATAACAAACATAAAATCATTTTAAGTAAACAAATGAAATACGTAAATGGTTTGAGCCAATAGTTTACTAACACACTTACATTTTTATATAAAACAATAAACAAATAATAGTGTTTACATTCTATAGAAATGCATATGTATAACAACTAGTGTTTACACAATATAGATATGTACTTATATATACTTAGTATATATTGTAATGGATAATGTAATGTGTAGAAATCTAAGTATTTGACCCATTGACTAGATACATTGAATGGAGTTGGGTAAAGCCCAAAGTCCATGACCCATACCCATGGAGCTTGATCCATAACCCATGACCCATTGCATGACATCATGCATGAAGTCATGTTGGGTATTATCCATAGTCCATGACCCATACCCATGATCCAATGTCTAGATACATTGTATCTATTTGGATACCCATGACCCAAAGTCCATAACCCATGATCCATGACCCATAACCCAAATAGGAGGAGCGTCTGGCGGATCCCCCAGTTTACACTGGACAGATCCCTCAAGTAAGAGATCCATGGGATCCGTGGAACAGTAGAAGATTTTTGTCTATAAATAGTGAGCCATTTCCTCATTGTAACTCACCCATTTTTCACACACTTTCTCTTAGTGTTGTAAACTCTCTAACCTCATATCCAAAGGATCTTTCTATGTAGTTTTGTGTTTGTGTGATTCTCTAGGTTCCTCTTAAAGGCGAGATCACCACCTCTTGAAGTCGAGAAAGCTCAAGTCCATGGGTTTCCAAGCTTCGTCATCATCAAGACTACTGATCTTATCTTGTTGATAGTTCTTTCCTCTCTCATTAGAAGTGTTGTGTTGAAGACATAGGTGAAAGACGTTTAAAGGGTCAAGTAGAAGGAATTAGTGAAAGGTGCCGAAAGTTTGTGTCAAAGGCGTTTATGAAAGGTGCCGAAGGTCCGTGTCGAAGGCATTAGTGAAGGGTGCTAAAGGATCGTGTCAAAGGAATTAGTGAAAGGTGCCAAGGGTGTACATTTGATATGGTGAATCGATGTACAAGATAGATTATTTTGGGTTAAGGATATTGATATCCTTGATGATGTTGTAATAAGGAGTGTGTCTCCTTTGGGATAGGTATTGTGTAGTGTTGGGTAGTAGTTCCTCCTTATTATTGGAACTCGGTATCTAGCCTTGTACCGGATAAAGTATAGGCAACGTTTTGATAGGTTTGGTTCTACCTCGTGGAAGAACCCGGTGTATAGCCTTGTACCGGATAAAGACTAGGCGACGTTGTGAAGGCTTCTCCGCCACAAGGAGCTTGTGTTGTGTAGTGATTACGAACTCTCGAGTAGGTGACTTGGGGATTGGAGTAGGGCAAGGAAGGTGTCCTTGTAGCCGAACCACTATAAATACTCGCCTCGTGGTTTTGTGCTTCTTACTCTTTATCTTTGCATTGTTTATTTATATGCTTATCTATCAACATCGAACACACACATCGAATAGATTGACATAAGTCTATCTAAATATTTTAAAACAAAGTTTTAATCGGTAAAACTATTAAACCCCCTTCTAGTTTTCGACAATTGGTACCAGAGCTTCGTTACCAAGTTTTTATAGTATATTGTACTTTTAAAACTTGACACTATCCGTGTATGATTGAAAGCTACAAAGAATGCTTTTACAAAAATAAACACCATGTCTTAAAAATACTTTTGTAGGATGTTGATTGTATGACAACATCATATGTTTTCTTTCTTATTTTATCTTACAAAAATGCACTAACCTTTCTTGTCATTTTGTTTAAGCTCATTTTAATCAAGCCATAGGAATTCCTTGGTAACAAGATTACCATTCCTAAGACGGTATCTTAAACTTCCACCTAGATCTCAAAGGAACCGGAGTCGTCTATTGACATTTTTTTTGTCAAAAGAAAAGGACACTCATAGTTGCATTAGAGGTATGATTTTCTTAAAACTTATCTCTAAATAACATTAGCTTAGAATAAGTATGCTTGCATAGGAACCTATATGGTTATATTAAATTTTATTTTCTTAAGTTTTAGCATATGCTTTAGTGATATACGTGGCTTCATTAGGAAACCTTCTTGCATACGTGTTTCACTTCCGTCTAAAGTCTAGGTATATAAATATATGTTATCTTAATCTAAAAATCAAACCTTCTTAATAATAAATAACAACACAAATCTCAAAAATTCCTCCTTCCCCATAAAATCTCTTCTGATCATTCCAACACCACCAAACCCCATTTTTTTCAAATCTTCCACTTTCAAAAATACCTCTCATTCAAACTCCATCTTCCTCCTCATCTCACTCTTCAAAACCAAGAAATAACTTCATCATCATGGTTTATATCGCCTTCGTGATCATCCTCTTGACACTCATCGCTCTCGTGTATCGCATGATAAAGTTTTCTCATGGAGACATGTACTTTGTTTTGTTAATCTACATTTGTATCATATATCCAATCCTTTGTATTGCTCTTAGCATTGAAATATTACTAATATCTTAGTTTATCTCGTTGATTTCTCATAATGTGTTTATCATATTTTTTTGCTCGTATCTTTAAAAACCTTTACATATTTTTGAAATCCACAATACATGCTTAAATAGTAAATATTGGCTAAAACACACTTCTTTTTATAAACCTAAAAATTGAAAAAATCAATTTTACGTCAAGATCATTTTTCTGTCACTGCAGATCCACGGATCCCTAACATTTAACTAGCCGGATGCCTTTTAAAAGGGAACCGGGAGAACCGTGGAACTGGGAAATAGAAACTCATGCAACATAAAAACCACTTCTTAAAAACCTGCCATAAAAGAAAAAATCCTGCAAGAATGTTAGTACAAAGTAAGTTAATTGTCATTGTTAATAAAAATAAGGGTAATCAATAAATACATTATGAGATTATTTTCACCTATCAAATGTCCTCTCTTTTGATGCATCACTTTATCTTAACTTGCTCATATAAATGATTCATTTCACTTCCATAGGTCTCATCATGACTCATGAGTATGAATTCGACTTTCAACTCACTTATGTCTACATTCCTAATATCTCCCTTGAGCCTAACACACCTGGAAATCATGTCCGTGGGTTCAGTAATCTCAAAACTCGTTACTTTCATGAAGGACGTATTGTTGACTCACCTCTACTATACCAAGAAGGTATCAATACCTCATTCTGAACCATAGGACTAGAAGGCCTTCTCGGAATTAACGAGAAAATCTGTCCACGGTTTGTGTAGGAATTCTTGCTCTAGAAAACTAGAAGGGGGTTTGAATAGTTTACCGATTAAAATCTTTGTTTTGAAACTTATTGTAATGATCAATTGATATTGATCAAAGATATCAAACAATATGCAAGCAATATATAAAGAGAAAATAGAGAAAGAAACAATCAAACCACGACAAGTTGTTTATAGTGGTTCGGTCTACAAGGACTCTTTTTCCTTTCCCTACTCCACTCCCCGAGTCTCCAACTCGAGAGTTCAACTTCACTAGTCAATGAGCTCCTTTCACCGGTGGAGAAACCTTTACACTTCGCTTACACACTATTTCTGACACTAAGCTAGATGTCGAGTTCTTTTCAAGGGTACAACACTCCCACACACAATGTATTTTAAGGACTAAAATACTAACCACTTACACTCACAAGTTTATGATGGTTTGGTACAACAATGATGTATGAACAATACTAGACCATACAACAACAAAACAAACAAGACTTCCAACTATTTGTTGAAGCTTGAATATGCCTTGATCTTCTTTGCTACAAAAGAGGATCACTATAATGATATGAAACTGAGTTAGAAATGTTAGAGAGAAGGAATGTATGTGATTATGCTAGAAAGGGATGAGAAAACAACTTTTTTGTTGGTTTGCTATTTATAGCCAAAACAGCCTGCTGTCACCACGGACCTCGGAACCATAAAAATGGTTCCGCCCATGTAAACGTTTAGTGCCGCCGAGATCCGACAGCAAGATTACCAAAATCTTACCAAAGTCAACCAAATCCAACCTAGATAATGTAAGATATGTAGAGTCCAAATCCACACAAGATATCTTATGAAATCCTCTAGAGATTTAATGATGCACCACATGATGTCATATGTTGTTTTCTATTTTTAGAAATATGTTAAATGTAAATACATATGTAATGGTTTGTTTTAAGAAACTAAAACATGCTTGATCTAAAAATGTTAACACACATTATAGTTTAGAAGCATATCAAAGTTAATTGATATATGACTAATCAAAATGTAAATGCTTAAATGATGAAGATATTATTTAAGGAAAAGATTGTTTTAATATCTATTAGTCTTGACAAACTTTATGCTTTACAAAAATTAAATTTACTTTTGTCGTTAACAAAACTTAGGTAAAGATCATGAAATATAAATAACATTTAATGATGATATTTGTATTAACAATCTCCCCCTTTTTGTTGAGGACAAAACATAAATTTTATTTTTATAAAAGATGTAAAGTTTGTACAAAAGTTATAAAAATATAAGGTTAATTTTAGAACTTGAAAGAACTAGTGAGTTAGATAAAGATGATAATACTAGTTTGTCCAATTTTGACTTTTCATAAGTCAAAGTATGCAGTTGACTTTTTAAGAAAGTCAAAGTCCAAGTTCTATAATATTTCTCCCCCTTTTGTCAAAACAAAAAGAAGAGGCGAGGTGTAATATGTAATGAGCCCGAGCCATTATCTCCCCCTTAGCCAATGCTCCACCTAAATTGAGTGCCAAGAGAAAGATACATGGATTGTGAAAAAGCTACAAAAAAAATGTGTGGAAAACTAGAAGGGGGGGTTGAATAGTTTTACCAATTAAAAACTTCCTTTTCAATATTTAGATCGACTTATGTCAATCTATTTAGTTGTTTATGTTGGACGTTGATAGATAGATATATAAACGTGTAATGAAAGATAAAGAGTAAGAAGCACATCACCACGACACAAGTTATTTATAGTGGTTCGGCTACAAGGACACCTTCCTTGCCCTACTCCACTCCCCGAGTCACCTACTCGAGAGTTCGTAAGCACTACACCAACTCCTTATGGCGGAGAAGCCTTCCCAACGTCGCTTAACCTTTTCCCGGTACAAAGCTAAATACCGAGTTCTTTCACACCAAGGCGAACCACACCTAACACAACGTCGCCTACCCTTTATACGGTGCTAGGCTAATCACCGAGTTCTTTCACACCAAGGAGAACTAATCCTATCACAACGTCGCCTACCCTTTATTAGGTACTAGGCTAAGCACCTAGTTCCATTACTATAGAGGAACTACTACCCTTCACAACACAATACCTAATCTCAAGGAGATCTACTCCTTGTTACAACACTATCAAGGATATCACCTTCCTTGTAAGTAAACAAATACTTGTATGTATAATGATGCACCTCATCGATTGTACGACCTAGGCATTCTTCCCAAATGCTACTTGATTTGATTCTTTGGCATCCTTCACTAATGCCTTTGACACAACGCTTGGCATCCTTCACTAATGCCTTCGTCTTGACACCTTTAGCATTCTTCAATAATGCTTAGACACGGATGATGAACATCTTTCACTAATGCTTTCATCTTTGACACTCTCGGCATTCTTCACTAATGCCTTCAACCCAACATCTATGGAGAAAGGAAGAACTATCAACAAGAAAACTTTAGTTGTCTTGATGATGATGAAGCATGGCAGCTCATGGACTTGAGCTTGCACGTCTTCAAGAAGTGATGATCTCTCCTTTAAGAGGAACCTAGAAGATCACACAAAAACAAAAGAAAAACTACATAGATCACTTTGGATCTGAGGTTAGAGGGTTAGAATACTTAGGGAAAGTATGTGTGTAAAGTGATACCTAGAAAGGGAGAAATGGCTCTCTATTTATAGAGAAAATTCTCTACTGTTCCCCGGATCCCACGGATCCCTTCCACTTGGGATCCGGCTAGCACAAAGCCAGGGATCCGTGGAACGCTCCTCTTTGCCCATGGGTATTTTTGGTTATGGGTCATGGGTCATGGGTTATGGGTTGATCCATGGTTTTCTTTCTAGATACAATGAACTTGGTTAAGTTGTATATACAAAACCATGGGTTATGGGTCAATACCATTTGCTAGTTTTTACCCATTTTAGTATTTACATGTTTTTAGTATACTTGATTTAAGTATGTGCTAACCCAATATGTAAACATTAGTTGTTGTACATATATATTTAAATCATAAAAACACTTATACTTGTTTTAGTGTTTTATGTGAAAACGTAAGTGTGTTAAGAAACTATTAACTCAAACTATTTACGTATTCTTATTTGTTTCGTTAATATGATTTTACGTTTGTTATCGACAAAACATTAGAAGATCGTAAAATATAAATAAACGTTTTTATGGCTTATTTGTATTAACAATCTCCCCTTTTTGTTGATGACAAAACATAAAATTATTTTAAGGAAAATCTAAAAATTCGTAAAAGTTTGAATTTGTAGTTTTTACTTTCTTCTCCCCCTTTTTGTCGAAACAAAAAGTGTTAAAAGAAACTAACACAATTTTTATAAGAAAAGGTATGTAAAAATGTAAAGAGAGCAAGTGACGGGAATGGTACTCGTCTTAACTCCCCCTTGACGAGTCCATCCCTTTGAAAAGGGCGTCAATGGCATGACGTAAAATGAACTAATTGTGTTTGCAAATGGTTCGTCTAAGTGACGAAAATGTGCTCCCCCTTGAAGATTGCAAAGATGCAATGGGGTGTCATGAAGTATAATCCAGAAACGGATTAATGTTGCAAGTGTTATTGCAATATCGTTTGACACAAAGCTCCCCCTAGCTTTATGGTGTCAAAATCTTCATGTGCTAATTTGAAAATCATCAAAGTAAAGGTTAGAAAACAAGAGTATAATGCATAATTTCCTGCAAGTAAAACTCAAGTTAGTAGAAATTTGTGCTTCTGATCCACGGATCCCACGGTTCCCTACTTGGAGGGATCCGTCTAGGCATTATGGAGGGATCCGGCTGTCTGTTGACAATTTCTTCAGCAATGAAGGTGTTTCAATCAATGCTAGCGAATATGTGAAATAGTATATGATGTATCAAGCACAACACATAAAGCATATAACAATTGTGGTATACATATATTCATTCGATAAATAAAAAAAACAAGAGATGATCAACTAGATCTCTAAAACTAAGAGAATGAATTAACCATACAATCGCTACTAATGCTAATGAGTTATTCAAATTCTAAAACCTTAATGATGATCAAGGAAGATATATGTTTGCCAAATCATTCTAAGTTTGAGCTTGTGACTATGATGCTCATTGTAATTTAGGCTTGTTGACCTCTTCGAAATGTTCGAGGAGGTGATGAAACATGAAACGTTGCTCTTCACGTAGTTCATGTATCAATATTTCAACGTGTTTACAATGATAGCAATCCTTGTCATGGTTTTGAGTTTCTTGAAGTGGAAGTTCAAGTGAAGTGGGTTGAGGATCTTCAAATGAAGGAGGAATTGGCGGAGGCTCAATAAGTAATGGCTCTACAATGTTTGAGGGTGGAGGTAAAGAAGCATCAACTTCCATGTGGTCGTGTGGTTGACTTTGATGTCTTCTCATAATCCAAAATGGACTATTGGGGGAATGAGAGAGTTTGCTATTGGAGCAAGTGTTGATTCAACACTTTGATTTTGTTGCTCAACCTTTTCAAGTGAATTTGTTGGTAATGGTGAAATATGAGATGGCCAAGAAGTTAAATCTTCTATATTGTGAGAATGTGGAGATGATTGTGAGGTGGCTCTAGGCACTAATGATGTTGGTTGAGTTGTAGAAGGTATGTTTAGTATAGTAGAGTTTGGTGAAGAAATCCTAGTGGGAGCATTCTTCTTGGGGATTAGTTTGATTGGTTTCCTTGGTGTGGGAGAAATCCTAGCATTGGTGGACTTAACCGGAGATGATTCGGTTGAGGAAACTTCATGTATGATTCTAGCAAGTTTCTTGGGTGGTTCTTGAGTGGATGAGTTAGCACTAGGAGCCTTTCTCATGATGAAATGACTAAGGGAGATGGTTGTAATTGCTGATGATTGTATTTGTGTTTGATGACTAAAGTGTTTTTAGCACATGGCTTATAAAGGGAAGAACTTGGCAATTGCATTAAAGACTTAATCCACTAATGTTCTTGGAAATGTGATGATTAACATGCACAAGGTTGATATTCAGAGTTTCACTGATATAGGAATTCATTTAAGATGAGATGGAGTGTTTTAGTTAGGAGGATGAGTTGAAATGATTGTTTTAGCAATGTTTGACAAAGACTGTCACCCGGATCCCACGGTTCCCTCCTTGGAGGGATCCGGCTAGGCTAATCCTAGGGATCTAACTCTCAGCAGTTATGACATGTTTGAAATGAGGTTTCTAGGAGCTAAAGCCTATCTCATTTTGAATATTTCAGGTCTCCTAAGTGTTTAAGAAGAAAGGGTACTTGAATGATCAAAGATAATAAGTGTTATAGCAAATGATTGCTTCTTATGGAAGGAGGATGGGACAAGATGACTACCAATGGATGTCCATGGATAACACTAAGAGTTTTGGTGGTGTCAAGTCATAATAAATGATCCTAGTGATCAGATTTAAGCTTGAGGTGATATTTAGAAAAATTCTTAAAAATCACAAGAATTGAAAAACTAATTTTTGTCTTATAAAAATGACTAGAAGCAATTTCCTAAAATTGCTTAATTTGTCCTCTTAAGTGTTTTGAGAGATGAGAAATAGTTTGTGAGTAATTGAAGCGGAAATATACCAGTTTAGATGTGTTGATAAATCAAGAGGCAATTTTACTAAGATCTTAGGTAATACTTTAGTGAGTCTAAGCTTTTCTCATCCTTGAAATGGTTCTAGTTGGATTCTAAAATCATGTGCTTAGCTAATGAGATGTTTATCTAGAAAGTTATCTTGATGCAAGAAAAGCTGTATTGCTGATCTGATGTCACGGATCCCACGGTTCCCTCAAGGGAGGGATCCGGCTAGGCTAATCCTAGGGATTCGGCATCTGCAGATCAGAACCTACACAGAAATGATGTGCAGTTTATGCACACTAGTAAATCCAAAAATAAAGAATAGAAACAAGCATGTTATCACAAAACACTACTTATAAAAACATGATAAAAAGACAATATCCAAGTTAACATAAACCGAAAGTGCTAAAACGTAATCATCCAAACATAAGATAAAGAAAAATAAGCATATTCCTATTGTCTCTTTCGTCAATCCTTTCTTTTCCTTTTTGACGGCTTAGTGAGGTTGTAAGCGAGGTTTTGAATCATGGCCCTCAATTGCTTAAATTCCGCGGTCTCGTTTGGAATGGTTGGAAGTTGTTCGTGGTATTCAAGGATTTCCAATTTGATGTTGGCTACGGGGTCGATGTCTTCCTCATCTTCATCTTCTTCTTCTCCGGCCGAGGAGTCCGAGAGAGCTTCAGGTTTCTCTCCATTGACCATGAACCGTTTAGAGGGTTGTTTGGTAAGAGGTACCATGACGTGATCGGAAAGGTAATGATCATCGTTAATAGGAGATAGTTGCAATGTATACTTACAAAGTCGTGTTAGGAGCATACCATATGGAAGTACCATGTTGGAAGCTTTGAATACCCCAGCCATTCTCCTTACCATATAATAGGCAAGATTAAATGGCCTTTTATGGATAAGACAATAGATCATTTGCACAAGACATGCATTTGGATGATCTTTGTTCCCAACTAGGCTAATGACATTTTCCCTAAGGATTTCTTCCCATTTTCCAAAAATGGGATGCATTTCGAAAAGTTCCATTTGAAAGGGATCACAGTGAATGAGCTTTTTGTACAGTTGTAACGAGATTGGTCGGTCCTAATTTTGAAGATAGTATCTCTAATGGTTTCAGGATCGTCGAGAGGAGTGTTATAGAGAGGCTTAGGATCAAGTGCAAGGTTTTGAGCGTTAATTGCCCAATCTTGAGAGTACATACAAATTCCTTCACAAGAAATGCGAAGAATTTGAGCAAAGGTGTTGAGAGAAAAAGTAAAGTTTTGTTTGTTGATGATGAAGGCGATTGAGATGCTATTCTCGGTGTTTCTAATGATCCTAAAGCTTTTGTAAAATTCAAAAATAAAGACCGGACAAATTTGCTCATCTATGTCAAGGAGACAATCAAAGTTGATCGTCGAGAAAACTTGACGAATGTCGATATCTTCAAGGAAACATTCCTTGACTACACGACCTTCGTGGATAAGTCGTTTTACAAGGCTTTTAAATATTTTATGGTCGGTTTTGGTCAACCCCTTTTTACGATATTAGTGAGTAAGGTAGTGGATGGTGTCATGATGATCTTGTTGAGTGGCTTTGGGCATGGTTGGTCCTAAAAATACAAATTTTCAATTAGGTAAGATTAGTTGGAATGGGTTTATGGTTTTGATTTGTATTAACAATGTTGTGAACACAATATGATTTTGTTAAAACCCCCTTTTCATAATTAATTTGAAAAACCCTAATTGAGTTTAATTGATTAAAAATCAAGAAACCATAAACCCTAGGATGAGGATGATGAAAATTAGAACAAGTTAATGTAATTACTTACAATGGTGTTCTAGGAAGGAATACTTGAAAGTATGGAAGACAATGAGGATGAATTCTGTAGCTTGGTCGTTTTTGTGTTGTGTGAGTAGAGGGAAAATAATCAGTGGTGAATTTTTGAAAGCGTATAACTGAGTTTTGTTCCACGGTTCCCCCGGATCCTTTGTATTTGGGATCCGGCTAGTACAACTAGAGGGATCCGGCTACTGTGGACAGAAAAAGAGTTGTTTGGCGTTATTTTTGTAGTAGGCTTATAGGTTAGCTTACCAAAAATAGTTCGGAGGTATTAGATGAAAAATGTTTTTGGATGACGGCTTTTGATGAGTCTCATATCGAGGGTTCATATGTGATGACGGCGTTAGTTTGACGAAACAAAAGGGATACCATTTTCGATAATAAAAAAGACGAAAAAGTGACGAGAGAGACTTCTAATGATGCTAGTGATTAATAAACAAAAAGAACTTATGAAGTGAATTGAACTCATGTAACCTATGTAATGAAGAGTAAAACATACCTCTATGCTTCTTGGTTTGGCATAATACCAAAAATACTTCATGAGATTTTTAAAGTAATCCTTTGTACTTGGTGTACGTAAGTTGTGATTACTTTTTAGATCCTTCCTTGAATGTTGACTTCATTATTTTTTGAATGAAGATTTTGGAGAGATTCTAGTATGAAGATTTCTTGAGAGCAAAAGTTGTTAGAATCATCTATCAATGTCCAACAAAATGATTTAAAAGAAAATATGACCTTAAGAAAAAAATCCTTCTTTGTAGTTTTCAAACATACACGGATCGTATCAAGTCTTTAAAGTACAACATACTTTAAGAAACTTGGTAACGAAGCTCTGATACCAATTGTGGAAAACTAGAAGGGGGGGGGGTTGAATAGTTTTACCAATTAAAAACTTCATTTTCAATATTTAGATCGACTTATGTCAATCTATTTAGTTGTTTATGTTGGACGTTGATAGATAGATATATAAACGTGTAATGAAAGATAAAGAGTAAGAAGCACATCACCACGACACAAGTTATTTATAGTGGTTCGGCTACAAAGACACCTTCCTTGCCCTACTCCACTCCCCGAGTCACCTACTCGAGAGTTCGTAAGCACTACACCAACTCCTTATGGCGGAGAAGCCTTCACAACGTCGCTTAAACTTTTTCCGGTACAAAGCTAAATACCGAGTTCTTTCACACCAAGGCGAACCACACCTAACACAACGTCGCCTACTCTTTATACGGTGCTAGGCTAATCACCGAGTTCTTTCACACCAAGGAGAACTAATCCTATCACAACGTCGCCTACCCTTTATTAGGTACTAGGCTAAGCACCTAGTTCCATTACTATGGAGGAACTACTACCCTTCACAACACAACAACTAATCTCAAGGAGATCTACTCCTTGTTACAACACTATCAAGGATATCACCTTCCTTGTAAGTAAACAAATACTTATATGTATAATGATGCACCTCATCGATTATACGACCTATGCATTCTTCCCAAATTCTACTTGATTTGATTCTTCGGCATCCTTCACTAATGCCTTTGACACAACGCTTGGCATCCTTCACTAATGCCTTCGTCTTGACACCTTTAGCATTCTTCAATAATGCTTAGACACGGATGATGAACATCTTTCACTAATGCTTTCATCTTTGACACTTTTGGCATTCTTCACTAATGCCTTCAACCCAACATCTATGGAGAAAGGAAGAACTATCAACAAGAGAACTTTAGTTGTCTTGATGATGACGAAGCATGGCAGCTCATGGACTTGAGCTTGCACATCTTCAAGAAGTGATGATCTCTCCTTTAAGAGGAACCTAGAATTTAAGAGGAACCTAGAAGATCACACAAAAACAAAAGACAAACTACATAGATCACTTTGGATCTGAGGTTAGAGGGTAGAATACTTGGGGAAAGTATGTGTGTAAAGTGATACCTACAAAGGGAGAAATGGCTCTCTATTTATAGAGAAAATTCTCTACTATTCCCCAGATCCCACGGATCCCTTCCACTTGGGATCCGGCTAGCACAAAGCCAGGGATCCGTGGAACGCTCCTCTTTGCCCATGGGTATTTTTGGTTATGGGTCATGGGTCATGGGTTATGGGTTGATCCATGGTTTTCTTTCTAGATACAATGAACTTGGTTAAGTGGTATATACAAAACCATGGGTTATGGGTCAATACCATTTGCTAGTTTTTACCCATTTTAGTATTTACATGTTTTTACCCATTTTAGTATACTTGATTTAAGTATGTGCTAACCCAATATGTAAACATTAGTTGTTGTACATATATATTTAAATCATAAAAACACTTATAATTGTTTTAGTGTTTTATGTGAAAACGTAAGTATGTTAGGAAACTATTAACTCAAACTATTTACGTATTCTTATTTTTTTTCATTAATATGATTTTATGTTTGTTATCGACAAAACATTAGAAGATCGTAAAATATAAATAAACGTTTTTACGGCTTATTTGTATTAACAAGATGTTTGTAATAAGCATCATCACAAGTATATAAGCATTTCCAATCACCAAGTAACAATCAACAACAATATAAGAAACACAATTCACTTGTTCAAATTTTCATGATATGAAAAGCATGAAATGGAACACAATGATGTGTTAGTACATAAAGAAAATCCTAGAAAAAAATCCTAGAAAATTAGAAAAAATACAAAGAAAATCCTAGAAAAAAAAAACTTAGAATTTAAAAGATAAACCAGGACCCTCTATTATGGTAGTGGATGAGCAAGAGCGTTGATTCGCTCTAAGATGTGGTTGAGGATGAACCTCATTTCATCTTGGTGCTCATGGACCATCACCTGGGTCCGTTCGCTAATGTGGGCTGTCCGTTCATGATTTTGTGGTGGTGGAATGGTGGAGTTGTTGGTGTTGGTGGTTGGAGTGGTGATTAGGGAGGCTAGCAAAACATTTTGCATTTTCATAGTTTCACTAAGGTGAGAGTCCACCATATTGGAGAAGTTGTAGAGATGGTTTAGCTCGGCTTCTATCTTCGCTTTAGAATGTGGGTGATCTTCCCACATGGATTCATCGATGTCCTCTATATGAGGAGACAAGGATGTTGGAGGTAGGGCATGGTCCCCATACAAATGTCCATGAATGTCATGGTGAATAGGATGGAAAAGACGAGGTTGAGGCCCTAACGGGGCATTTGGGTCAAAGGATGGACGTGGAGACTCATGAGCTATTCGCTCAATTGTACCAAAGGATGGTAGTGGAGGTGGATTATTGGGTCTAGGAGGCAAGTCCTTTAAGTCCTCCAAAATGGGTTTGGAGATGTAGGTGGTGTGGAGAATAGCTCTAATGGTATGAGAGTTGGAGATTTAAGAGGTGATGGTGACTTGGATGTTTGGATGGGAGCCGGTGGTGGAGAGCTAGTAATGGGAGTTTTTGTTGGTGGTGGAGTGGTGACTACAATAGGTGATTTTGGAGGTGGTGTAGGAGTGGTCAAAGTGAGAAAGTTCTCATCTCTTATGGGAGATGAGATGGTTAGGGGAGAGGAATCGGAAGATAAGCTAATGTTGACAAAGCAACATGGTCTAACACTCATTCTAGCCGTACTCTTGCAGGGTTTGTTTGATGGAGAAGACTTAGTCATTTTTGCTGAAGCTTGTTCTAGTAGATGAGAGGAATTAAGAAGGTGTGAGGATGATCATCTTAGAAGGTCTTAATTTATAGGATTATGAGATTATGGAAAATGTGTTTGATTTGATGTTAAACCATAGAATAAAGGAGGTTTCTAATGATTTGGAAGTGTTTTTAATGCTAGTTATATCATCTAAGTCAAGCCATACAAGAAGGATGGAGTGAAGAGACAAAGATATGCAATAAATGTGTTCTAATGATTGTAGGATCCTGAGAATCAGATCACCCACAGATTACAAGGAACCAAATTTTTGGTTCCTTCCTTTATGAAAAAGGGTTCCTTGAGTGAATTTTTGAAATATTTGAATTTTGGTGGGAAATGGATATCCTATATGTCTAAGTGTGTTAAACTAGTTCTAATACGGATAAGAACTTGTAAAAACTATCCTAGAAGCAAATTAGGGTAATTTGGAATGTTGAAATTAGCGAAATTTAGAAATTTACCTGCAGTCACCACGGCACTAATTTTTTACACAGGCGGAACCAAAATTTTGGTGCCGTTTGGTCCGCCTGTACAGGTTTGGCGGCACTAAAATTGTATACGGACGGAACCAAAAAATTGGCGCCGTTTGGTCCGTGGTGCCCAGAAATCTTTACAGACCACATTTTTGACCATCGGGGACTTTTTCGAAACCTAAAATTTTTCTTAAAACATATGGCAATAATTATTTCTAGTTAGGAACAGTCAATAACGCATACACAAACATAGTGGAGCATTGATTTTCACCAAGGGCTAATGATTTTCACATATAAGTGAAAATGGGTAAAATTTGATAACACCCATGTGCTATCCCCCTGCATGAACCGGTTACCATACATCAATGTTTTAAGTTAGTTTATCATCCTACAAAGTAAAAACACCCAAATAATATCATACATCATTGTTTTTGTCTTCCTCCAAACACTCCCTTAAAACCTCACTTATCCAAATTTTTGTAAATCTTTGTCATCATCCTTCCAAGGCACTTGAACATCCCCTTGGTTTGCTTGAACTTCGCCTATTCATTCTCAATCTCGGGAAGAGAGGCATAGTACTCGTGAGGTTGTAGCCGAGAATTTGGGAGACCGTCTTCGGAGCTATTTGATGATGATGTTGAAGGAGTTGGAGGTTTTGGCCTTTTACCTTTTGCCTTGGTCTTGGACACTCGCTCGTAACTCAAGGGCACAAATATGTGAGGGATGAGAGAATAATCTAGCTTCAACCCTTTTGGACTTGGTGAAATGGGTGCATATGCTCTATAGAGACGGGTGAATAGCATCCCGTATGGAAGAGCGATGGAGCTTTGAGTAGGGATATCTACCATTCTCCTAGCAATGTAGTAAGCTAAGTTGAATGGTTGATAAGTGGACAAGTTGTATAGCATGTGACAAAGGCAAGCATTGATATGGTCTCTATTTCCTATGGTGCTAATGACATTGGCTCTTAGGAGTTCCTCCAACTTTTTGAATTCGGGCTTGAGCTCATTGAGTTCCATACCGTATGGATCTCGGTTAACTTCCTTTCCCACTCGAGTGACACGGGTTGGAGCTACCCTTTCATTGAAAAGGTGCTCACGAATGATGTCCTTTTCAACCAAAGGAGTTTGGTAGGGAAGAGAGCGGTCATTGATAGCATCAAGGATAGTGAGTGACCACTTATCCCAGTAAACACGTGTACCACGGCAAGGAATTCCTAGCACTTGACCAAATTGGTTTAGGAAGATGGAGTAGTCATTTTGATTGATCCTAAACCTAAGAGCCATTTGATTATCCACATTTTTGAAAGAGACAACACTAGCATAGAATTCTAGGACAAACCTAGGACAAATTGGTTCATCGATGTCAAGGAGACAATCGAAGTTGATAGTGTCTATTTCTTGACGGAGATTAGTTCCGTCGACAAAAGAAGGATAAATGGTCCTACCCTCATGGAAGTACATGTTCTCTAGACTCCTAAATACTTCAACTTGTTCTTTGGTGAGGCCCTTGGTTTTGTAATGTTCAGGGATGTAGTTAAGAGTGTCCTTGTGGTCGTAGAATTTTGCGGCTACCATGTTTGTTCCTATGAGTAAGAATTTATAAGTTTTAGTAAAAACGAAAACAAACTTAGCCTTTTTGTTCTAGTGTGTGCCTATATGAAAACAATTTGGAGTTGCGGTTATCTTGACTCATTTTATGCATAAAATGGTTTTTAATGGGGGTGTTTGGCAAAAGGCGAGAGATAACCCAAACGCTCCTAATTCAATGTGGCTTCATTTGAATATACCCGGGAATGCATATTAGTTATGCATTACCTTTAGAATTCAAGAGACATTATGCAAGTGATGAAAAATTTCGTTTCTGTTTGTATAAACAATGAAAAATTGTTTTCGTACAAGTGAGAAGCTTTTCAAAATTTTGACATGGGGTTTTTGTTTAATTAGGATACTGCCTTATAGTAATTATCTTTTAAGTAGTGGGAAACATGATTAGTTTATGCAATGTGACAATGTAGTACCTAATTTCGGTAACTAGTTATGCAATTCACCGATTGAGTTCATGTTTTGTACAAGAATATACATAATCCCCATGTAATGGTTTTGTGCACAAATTAGAATTCTAGACTCAGAATTAAGAGAAGTAATGTAGTTATGATACTTACAATGATGTTTTCTTTAGTGATTAGTGGGAGAAAATCCTTAACAATGAGTTATGTGTGTTGTTGATTCGTTTTGGTAAAGTGAATTGTGAGGAAGAAGATGTTTTGTAATTAGAATATTTGCTACTGTTGTCACCACGGACCAGACGGACCCAAATTTTTGGTTCCGTCCGTTTGGTCATTTGGTGCCGTGGGAACAGTAGCAGATTTAGGCTAGTTTGTTTTGTTTTGGTTGTTCTAATGGTTTAGACTATGTTTTAACTACATGTTTGGTTCCATTAATCCTAAGCCAAGTCTAAAGAGATTAAATGGTTCTCGTTTGAGAGGTTTAGTTAGGATGTCGGCAATGTTATATTCGGAGGATACTTTCCCAATTGAGATGTTTCCTCTTTGATCATTGTCGCGAAGAAAGTGATGGCGGATTTCAATATGTTTCTTTCGAGCATGTTGGACGGGATTTTTGCTGATATCAATAGCTCCTTTGTTGTTGCAAAGTATAGAGATATCGTTGAGATGAATTCCGTAATCCACGAGAGCTTGCTTCATCCAAAGAGCTTGTTGACATGCTTTTCCGGCTGAGACGTATTCGGCTTCAGTAGTTGAGATAGCTAGAGCCGTTTGTTTCTTTGCAAACCATGAGGTGAGACAATGTCCAACAAAAGTACAAATACCACTTGTACTTTTTCTATAGACATAGTCACCGGAATGGACCGAATCGGCATACACTATAGTTTCTACACCCGTTCCTTTGGGATACCATAATCCTAAACATGTCGTTCCCCTAATGTATCTAAATATCCTTTTCAAGGCTTCTAAGTGTGTTGCTTTAGGATCTTCTTGAAAGCGAGCACATAGACAAACACTAAACATAATGTCGGGTCTACTAGCCGTGAGATAGATTAGGCTACCAATCATTCCTCTATATTTAGTGTTATCTACCGATTCACCTTCCTCATCCTTGGTGAGTTTTGTGTCCGAGGACATAGGTGTTTTAGTTGGTTTTGAGTCTTTAAGACCAAATTTCTTAAGCATATCTTTTATGTATTTAGATTGGTTAAAGAATATGCCATCTTCAAGTTGTTTAATTTGAAGTCCTAAAAAGAAGTTTAACTCACCCATCATACTCATCTCAAACTGGTCGTGCATGATTTTAGAAAAATTATCACATAGCTCTTGACAAGTTGATCCAAATATGATGTCATCAAAGTATATTTGAACTATGATAATGTGTGATTCCCTTTTCTTGGTAAAGAGAGTATTATCTACTAATCCCATGGTATATTTGTTTTCTACTAAGAAAGTCTTAAGCCGATCGTACCAAGCTTTTGGTGCTTGCTTAAGTCCGTATAATGCCTTCTTAAGTTTGAAGACATGATGGGTTTTTTCAAAGTCGGTAAAACCAGGAGGTTGAGCAACATATACTTCTTCGTTAATGAACCTGTAGCATATTGGATTTCATATACATATCAAATCATATTCAAATGGGGCGTATGAATAGATTTTTAGAGTGAGAAAGTAAAGAGGGTTGGGAACTTGGTGGGACCAAGAAAAATGATATTATGAAGCTCCAACCCTCTACCTTGGGAGGTAGAGGGTATTTATAGTTTCTTACAAGACACGCCTCCTACGGGCTGTGGATCAGGCATACAGTGGGTAAAGACCCGTCCCTCCTCCACGGTGTTACTTAACTAACTACTTATTAACATAACTTGACTACGACTACGAGCATTCTAACGAATACATATACTTGAGGTGGCCGACTCTTTAACTAACGGATTTTCTAAATCCTAAAAATCTCCCCCTAAAGGAGGTCACCTCAATTTACATTGAATACAAACAGATATTACATTTTGATTGTTCTTGGATTCTTGATTAAGTTTATTGCTCTGTCTACCGTAGCCTTTGATTCTTCATGTTCCGCATGTTTTGTTTACTCAAGTGGAGGTCTTTAACTGATCCACGTGATGATGAGTGTTGACCCATATTTGAGATCATCTAACACCATAATTCTCTGACTCATCCTTTGTTGTATCGCCATTATGTGAAGTTGTGACTTTTGGACCGACATGCTCACATTTTGGATCATGATATCTTCTCATCAGAGTAGCGGAAGCTTTGTTGATTTATGATATTTGCAGCAGCGTAGTAGAAGAATGGAGTGAAAATATCAGAGTCGTTGACGAAGTTAGGCACTTATCATGAATTCTTTAGATATGAATGTGATGTGTGAGCATGCTGCTATGGATTGACTTCTCAATTCAGATCAGCTGCAAACGTCGGGTGTACCTGCATACAACAGTTAGCAATAAAGTGCACGAAAGTGTCTTTGATCACTTTCATTGAATTAAGGTACACGGCCCACGGTTCCCCGTTGATCAGTACAAGTACTGCCTGTGATCAGGTATAATTCCGAAGAATCTCCTTGACAGGGTTTCGCAGCTGCTCTAGCTGTTCTCAAACTGGAACGTCTCAAAGAAGACAACACGGAGTGAGTGAACCAGCGAATTGTGATTCATTGATTGATGAAAATAGAGTTAACAGACAATCATGTATTGCTTAATATAAAGTGTTTTGCAATACAACGAAGGTTTTAAGGAAAAATCAATTATCAATTGTAAATACCTTTTTATTTAGAAATATTAATACACAGTCGATGTGCTAGAGAAAGTAATTTTTAAGCACAATGACCGGTTTTTCAAAGGTATCCGTCAATCCGTTTCCTGGACCAAGGTTTATTCAATATTGAATCGCCCTATTGTTTCAATCCAGTTGTCACAAGTTTGACCTATTGTATAGATCTCACATGTCACCTACCAAGAGCTTGTTTGATGTTGGCTCTAGAAGGTTTTCCATCTTCATTGTGAATATGTGAACATATCACTCAGATGTTCTGGCAATACCACAAGGATAATGCGTAGGACTCGAAAGATATATTCTCACTTTCCACATTGTGTGAAATAGTGATTCTTCATTGATTGTGTCCTTAATGAGATTTATTGATGATCTCGTGGCTCTAAACTCAATTGTGCATTTTGGTTTCCTATGCTGGAAACTAGGGAGAGGGTCTCCTTCTTCAATATTAACAATCTCTAAGAGACAGTCGATAGATTATGTAGGTTCCCCGTGAGAATGAAACAAGCTCTTTTAAGAGGAACTTGAGTAGCTTGGGAAGTTTAGTGCAGTGCATCACTGGGTCCATGACGTCTTGTCTTCAATACCGGTGTTACCTTGGTAACCACCAGTAGCATATGAATTGAACCCAGTTTCTGCCCTAAGGTTGAAATAATGGAGGGCTATTTCTTTTCACCCTTTTTCACATTCAATTCTTTTTCATTCTTCAACCCCTTCAGTGCTTACCGAGACTTCATTACTAGAACCTTGTTGGGTTAGTTCCAGTACTAGCTCTGTCTCAGTTCGCACTCTTCCCATTTCTCACTTTTCTCCTTTTTTCATTATACCTAAGGACTTCTACACTATCTAGTGGATTGTCCCTGGGTAGATCCCTCCAGCTCTGGCGGGATCATAGGAACGAATACCTAACTCAACCTAACCATCCTTATATCTCCATGCATAAAATAAATTTGGTCGGTCCTTTTGGTATTGTTCTTCTGCCATTGAAACCAATTGAAAACCATTTGAAAATCAATCCAGGTACTTGTGGTACATAATCAAAGCATTTTGTACATGAATTGTTTTTAATATTTCAGAAAAAGCTCCCCCTCAACATGTGCATCGAGATTCGAAAGAGTATTACACATATCAGAGGGAAACTGCACTTTGAGACAAATCAGTCACGTTTCAATTCCTTTTGGTTTAAGATAGATGCTCCCCCTTAACATGTGCATGGAAAATCTGAAATCGTTTGGCACATGTAGGGAGGAGAGCTTGTTATAATATTTCGAAACCATTTATCGAATTATCAGTTTATATCCAATTTAAAAAACATGTTAATACAAATAAGCCGTAAAAACGTTTATTTATATTTTACGATCTTCTAATGTTTTGTCGATAACAAACGTAAAATCATATTAACGAAACAAATAAAATACGTAAATGGTTTGAACTAATAGTTTCTAACATATTCACATTTTCACATAAAACACTAAAACAAGTATAAGTGATTTTATGATTTAAGTAATACATATGTACAACAACTAGTGTTTACATATTTGGATAAAATATACACATAACTAGTATGTAGTATATTGGGTAATATAAATGGGTAGAAACTTAAGTATCACAACCCATTGGGCAAATACATTGAATCTAGTTGGGTACAACCCAAAGCCCATAACCCATGGATCTTAACCCATAACCCATTGCATGACATCATGCTTATATCATACATGGATAATATCCATAACCCATGGATCAACCCATACCCAAGTGACTAAGTGCATTGCACTTAAAGATACATTGTATCTAGCCAAAGATCCATGGTTCAACCCATGACCCATGACCCATAACCAAAATACCCATGGGCAAAGAGAAGCGTTCCACGGATCCCTAACTTTGTGCTAACCGGATCCCTTGTGGTAGGGATCCGTGGGATCCGGGGAACAGTAGGATTTTTTCTCTATAAATAGTAAGCCATTTCTTTATTATTTCTCATCCCTTTCTAACACACTTTCTCCCATGAGTTAAATCTCACTAACCTTAGATCCAAGAGATCTATGTTTGTAGTTTTGTTTTTGTGTGATCTTCTAGGTTCCTCTTAAAGGCAAGATCACCACCTTTGAAGTCGAGCAAGCTCAAGTCCATGAGTTGCCATGCTTCCTCATCATCAAGGCTACTGAAGTCTTCTTGTTGATGATTCTTTTTCTTGAAAGAAGTATAGTTTTGAAGACATTAGTGAAAGATGTCTCAAGTGTCAAGACGAAGATATTAGTGAAGGGTATCTATCGTCTATAGGATAAGCACTTGTGGTAGGTGCTTAGAAGTCAAGACAAAGAAGCATTAGTGAAAGGTGCTTAGAAGTCAAGACAAAGAAGCATTTGTGAAAGGTGCTTAGAAGTGAAGACACAAGACATTAGTGAAAGGTGTCTTGCAGATCTAGTCAAAGACATTAGTGAAAGGTGTCATGTAGATCTAGTCAATGGCATTAGTGAAAGGTGCCTTAGATGTACATTCGATATGGTATGTTTCGATGTACAAGATAGACTAGTATTAGATCCAAGGATATTGATATCCTTGATGATGTTGTAAAGGAGTAGATCTCCTTTGGGATTAGTCGTTGGTGTAGTGTGGTAGTAGTTCCTCCATTGCAATGGAACTAGGTGCTTAGCCTAGTACCTAATAAAGGGTAGGCGACGTTGCCAAGGTGTAGTTCACCTTGGAGTGAAAGAACTAGGTACTTAACCTAGTACCTTAAAAAGGGTAGGCGACGTTGTGTAGGTTTGGTTCACCTTGGAGTGAAAGAACCCGGTGGTTAGCCTAGCACCGAAAAAAGGGTAGGCGACGTTGTGGAGGCTTCTCCGCCATAAGGAGATTGGTGTAGTGTTTACGAACTCTCGAGTAGGTGACTCGGGGAGTGGAGTAGGGCAAGGAAGGTGTCCTTGTAGCCGAACCACTATAAATACTCGCGTTGTGGTTTTGTGCTTCTTACTCTTATCTTTTCATTACATATCTTTATATGCTTGTTTATCAACATCCAACACACACAACCAAATAGATTGACATAAGTCGATCTAAATAGTTTAAAAGGAAGTTTTAATTGGTAAAACTATTCAACCCCCCCCCCTTCTAGTTTTCCACAATTGGTATCAGAGCTTCGTTACCAAGTTTCTTGAAGTATATTGTACTTTAAAAACTTGATATGATCCATGGTTAATTGAAAACTACAAAGAAGGTTTTTCATAAAAACAAACACCATGTCTTTTAAAACTATATGTTTGGATGTTGATTTGATAACAACATTTTTCCTATTTATTTTTTCATTTAATTGCACTAATATTCTTTGTCATGTTGATTAGTCAAAGCTCATACCCACCAAGCTTTAGGAGTCGCTTGGTAACAAGAATACCTTCCTTAAGAAGGTATCTTAAACGCAAAGGAGCGGGAATAGTCTAAGTGACATTTGCTGTGTCATTTGTAAATACATTCCTAAGTGCACTAGAGGTATGATTTTCTTTTTACTTTGCTTGATAATTAAGTATACCTATTTAGGTATTTATATGATTATCTTTTGTGCAAATTACATGTTTTACATGAAGCTTCATTAGGAAGCCTTTTTCTTACATACGTGTCCTATTTCTCGTCTAAAGTCGTGGTATATAAAACTTATGTTTTGTTTTCTTTTAATCCAATAATAAAACAAAACACGAATTTCAAAAATTCCTCCTTCCCCATAAATACTCCCATCGTCGACCACTCTATCAAACCCTCACTTTTTCAAATCATCCAATTTCAAAAATTTCCTCTCACTCAAAAAAAAAAAAAAAAAAAAAAAAAAAAAAAAAAAAAAAAAAACTTCATCTTCCTCCTCATTCCATCTCAACCGAAACCAAGAAGATCCGTCATCAACATGGTTTACATCGCACTCGTGCTCATCGCCTTAACACTCATCGCACTTGTGTTCCCTATGATGAAGTTCACATATGGAGACATTTACTTTGTGTTGTTAATCTACATTGGGATCATATACCCAATCCTTTGTATCATCCTTAGCATTGAAATGCAATATTACTAATAATCTTGTTATCTTTGTTATTATTTATTTTCTTGTGATTTATATGTTTCATATTCCTTCGTGATACATTAGAAGTCATGTGTGCATGCTAAAAGAAAATGTAGGATAAAACACTTCTCGTGGTATAAAAATGTAAAACCTATGTTTTTTTTATCAAATTCGTTTCTGTTACTACAGATCCACGGATCCCGGAAGTTATACTAGCCAGATCCCTTTTGAAAAGGAACCTTGGGATCCGTCCTACTGGAGAACAGTTTTTCATGCAAATTAAAAACCATTTTTCTTCTAGAAGTAATACTCCACTAGAATGTCAAAACCATAAGTGAGTCAAGTGTCTTTCTTGTTTAAAAAACCATTGTTAATAAAAATCTAATAAAAACGTTAGATAATTATAGGTCGACCATAAACATCACCTCTTATTAACCCATCATTTCTATAGGTTCAACTATGACGCATGAATATGAGTTTGATTTTTCACTCACTAGCGTCTACACTCCGAACATCTCTCTCGAACCCAACACACCTGGCAATCATGTCCGTGGGTTCAATAATCTCGAAAACCGTCACTTCCACGAAGGACGTATTGTAGACACCTCTCTACAATTCGAAGAATGTATCAATACCTCCTTCCAAGCCATAGGACTAGAATGTCTTCTTGAAATCAACGAGAAGATATTTCCAAGGTTCATAATGGAATTCTTCCGTCAAGTCGAACTCGTTCGTAACGAGGATCGCTCTCTATCTCTTTGGTTTTATATCAAAAACCAAAAGTTCACTCTAACCCTTGGGCATTTTGCTCACATCCTCCGGATTCTAAATCATGGACTATGTGCCTTCACCGAAGATTGATCTCTTGATTCTCTCTTCAACTTTCGTGAAGAAAATAGTCCATATTGTTCACACATACCCTCTCCGGAAGATTTAAATCGCATAATATGCAAACCTCGAACATATTACTCCGATCCAAACATTATCTTTACAAGGGATATCCGAGAAGAGTACAAGCCTCTGGCACTCATCCTACGTGAAAATGTTTGGAGTCTTAGGGGAAATCGAGAAATTCTTCCCGCTTGTTGCGCTCACATGTTGTACTGTTTGCTAACACAACAACCATACAATCTCGCCTACTTCTTCGCAAGGCGAATTGCAAATATTCAAGGCTCCAAGAATAAACTCATCCCTTATGGAATGTTCTTGACACGCCTCTATCATAATGTTATGTACTTCCATCCTCAATTTCAAAGTCCGTTGTACGTACTTGTGAACAAGATGATGGAACCGCTAAACATATCTCTCATGAAGACTTTCTTCATTCTTGATTCCACCAACACTCATCAATCACATAATGATCCTCCTAGCGAAAACACTCAAGAAACCTAGTAGTATTCCAAAATAGGATCAATTCTCTTTTATTCGTGCTCTATCAATGTAATCCAATTTCTTTCCTGAAATAAAACATCTTACATTTGATATCTTAGTATTAGAACTCCTTTTAGACTATCCTTGAGATATAATGCATTGTCAAGATCATTGCATACCTTTAGTAAAGGTCCTGCTGAGCAGATAGGCGGATCCCAAAGATTGTGCTAGACGGATCCCTACACTAAGGGAACCGTGGGATCCGGCAAACAGAAAATGCAATTGCAAGCATTATATTTCAACCATATCCTTAGAATACCTCACACTAAACTAAACATAGTGTCTTAAGGCAAATTAAGTCCTTATCAAGATAGGTTGATCTTTTACATAACTCACCTAGATCACACTCTAAGAAGCTTGTAGATCTACCATTTCGTTTTTAATCCATTACTCTTCCGCTCTTAAACTCACACTTCATTTTTTACTTGATCCCTCACATCTAGTCTTAGAAATCTTTCGATTATGATGAAATTGATCATAAATCATCCTCACCTCAAAATTGATCAAAGTTGATCAAAATCTAGTTTTCCCATCTCAAAGCTTCTAGGATATTTTACAAAACACTATCCTAAGACACAACCTGATCTCTAGGATCATTTAGCTTCAATTGACACTCTAAATCTTTAGTATCATCCTTGCACATCCATTGGTACTCTTGAAAGTTCCAAATCCTTCCATAAATAACAATCATTAGCTACATCTTTCATTACCTTCAAGTACTCAAGCACCCCTTCATTTAAAACACTTAGGAGGACTGAAACACTCAAGATGATATAGGTCTTAGATCTTAGAAACATCATTTCCACTCTTTCATAACTGCTGAAAGTCGGATCCCTAGGATTAGCCTAGACGGATCCCTCTGAGGAAGGAACCGTGGGATCCGGATGACAGTTTATGTCAAATCTTGCTAAAACAATCATTTCAACTCATCTTCCTAACTCAAACACTCCATCTCATCTTAAATGAATTCCTAGATCAGTACAACCTCTGAAGTTGACTCTTGTGCATGTTAATCATCACATTCCAATGAATCCTAGTGGCTTAAGGCTTAAATGCACTTGCCAAATCTCTTGGTTTATAAACCATTTTATTAGAACCTCCATAGTCATCACTCTCATCCTAACTTTCAGCTCTTGCAACCTCTTGAAATCATCTCATCATGAGGAAAACCCCAAGTAGTAACTTATCCACCAAAGAACCACCCATGAAAAAGGCTCGTGTTATACACGAAATCTCTTCAACCGAATCATCTTTGGTCAAGCCAACAAATGATAGGATTCTTCCTCATCCAATCAAACCAATTCCTAAAAGGATAGTACCCACAAAACTACCAATACCAAACACCACCATACCTCCTAGGCCAAACAATATTATCTCCACTAAACCATCACCATTGGTTCCTAGAGCTATTTCATTTACATCCCCACTATCATCACCACATCTTTACAATTTAGAGGACTTGCCTCCTATGCCGTCTCATCCGCTTTCGCCGACAACATTTTCCTCATTAGGAGGAATAATGGTTCAAAATCAAGGTGTTGAGTCAACACTTTCTCCGGCTTCCTTTTCACCGCTTCCATCATATAATCCCATTTGGATTATGAGAAATCATCAAAGTCAACCACCAGATCATATGGAAGTTGACACTTCTCTACCACCACCATCATTCTTGGTTGAGTCATTCTCAAATATACCTCCACCAATCCTTCCATCGTTTGAAGCTCCACAAGCCGCTTCACTTGATCCTTCGCATCAAGCTATTTCATTTCTTCCACCACCACTACCTAGCCATGACAAAGATTGCTATCATTGTCAACATGTTGAAAGTTTGATACATGAAGTACGAGAAGACCAACGTTTCATGCTCTATCATCTCCTCGAATGTTTTGACGAGATTAAACCTAAACATAACTTGAGCTAGAAGATTTTAGTGGTGTCCTAGCATCAAGCGTTAGTTGGTCTAGAAATTCCTAGTCATGTATTGTCTATTTTTTAGTTTTTAGAGTCATGTATATCATAACTCTAGTTTTATTAAATGGAATTACATGCTACTTGTTCTTTCTCTGAGCATATGATTACCTTGTATTCATATCTCATTTTTGTGATAACATTACTTGTTATATCACCGTTGCTGAAATTAATCAGCTACTACAGATCCCTCAGAATTGCCTAGACGGATCCCTACTAGGAGGGAACCGTGGGATCCGTGAGACAGAAAGTTTTCTTTCTACTAACTTGAACCACATTTGCAGGAAATTGTGAATTATACTTGTTTTCTAACCATTGTTTTGCCGTTATTCAATTAACACATAAAGAATTTGACACCCTAAAGCTAGAGGGAGCTTGGTGTCAAAACAATACGTTGCAAAATTACTTGCAATCTTATATTTATATTTCATGACTTCCCGTTGCAAAATTGCAATCATCTAGGGGGAGCACACCAGTCACATAGACGTAATCTTTTGCAAAAGTTAGTTGCAAATGAACTAGATTAGAATGAGTTTCTTGACGCCCTTACTTAGGGATGGACTCGTCAAGGGGGGTAACGACGAGATCCTTTCCCGTTACTTGCTCTCTATTTCCTTTTACTTTTACTTCTTTCACATGTTTCTCTTAAAAACGATGTGTTGCTTTCCTTCAAACACTTTTTGTTTCGCCAAAAAGGGGGAGAAGAAAGTAAAAACTACAAATTCAAACTTTTACGAATTTTAGCTTTTCCTTAAAATAATTTTATGTTTTGTCATCAACAAAAAGGGGGAGATTGTTAATACAAATAAGCCGTAAAAACGTTTATTTATATTTTACGATCTTCTAATGTTTTGTCGATAACAAACGTAAAATCATATTAACGAAACAAATAAAATACGTAAATGGTTTGAACTAATAGTTTCTAACATATTCACATTTTCACATAAAACACTAAAACAAGTATAAGTGATTTTATGATTTAAGTAATACATATGTACAACAACTAGTTTTTACATATTTGGATAAAATATACACATAACTAGTATGTAGTATATTGGGTAATATAAATGGGTAGAAACTTAAGTATCACAACCCATTGGGCAAATACATTGAATCTAGTTGGGTACAACCCAAAGCCCATAACCCATGGATCTTAACCCATAACCCATTGCATGACATCATGCTTATATCATACATGGATAATATCCATAACCCATGGATCAACCCATACCCAAGTGACTAAGTGCATTGCACTTAAAGATACATTGTATCTAGCCAAAGATCCATGGTTCAACCCATGACCCATGACCCATAACCAAAATACCCATGGGCAAAGAGGAGCGTTCCACGGATCCCTAGCTTTGTGCTAGCCGGATCCCTTGTGGTAGGGATCCGTGGGATCCGGGGAACAGTAGGATTTTTCCTCTATAAATAGTGAGCCATTTCTTCATTATTTCTTATTCTTTTCTAACACACTTTCTCCCCTGAGTTAAATCTCACTAACCTTAAATCCAAGAGATCTATGTTTGTAGTTTTGTTTTTGTGTGATCTTCTAGGTTCCTCTTAAAGGCAAGATCACCATCTTTGAAGTCGAGCAAGCTCAAGTCCATGAGTTGCCATGCTTCCTCATCATCAAGGCTACGGAAGTCTTCTTGTTGATGATTCTTTTTCTTGAAAGAAGTGTAGTGTTGAAGACATTAGTGAAAGATGTCTCAAGTGTCAAGACGAAGATATTAGTGAAGGGTATCTATCGTCTATAGGCTAAGTACTTGTGGTAGGTGCTTAGAACTCAAGACAAAGAAGCATTAGTGAAAGGTTCTTAGAAGTGAAGACACAAGACATTAGTGAAAGGTGTCTTGCAGATCTAGTCAAAGACATTAGTGAAAGGTGTCTTGTAGATTTAGTCAAAGGCATTAGTGAAAGGTGCCTTAGATGTACATTCGATATGGTGTGTTTCGATGTACAAGATAGACTAGTATTAGATCCAAGGATATTGATATCCTTGATGATGTTGTAAAGGAGTAGATCTCCTTTGGGATTAGTCGTTGGTGTAGTGTGGTAGTAGTTCCTCCATTGCAATGGAACTAGGTGCTTAGCCTAGTACCTAATAAAGGGTAGGCGACGTTGTGAAGGTGTAGTTCACCTTAGAGTGAAAGAACTAGGTACTTAGCCTAGTACCTTATAAAGGGTAGGCGACGTTGTGTAGGTTTGGTTCACCTTGGACTGAAAGAACCCGGTGGTTAGCCTAGCCCCGAAAAAAGGGTAGGCGACGTTGTGAAGGCTTCTCCGCCATAAGGAGATTGGTGTAGTGTTTACGAACTCTCGAGTAGGTGACTCGGGGAGTGGAGTAGGGTAAGGAAGGTGTCCTTGTAGCCGAACCACTATAAATACTCGCGTTGTGGTTTTGTGCTTCTTACTCTTATCTTTTCATTACATATCTTTATATGCTTGTTTATCAACATCCAACACACACAACCAAATAGATTGACATAAGTCGATCTAAATAGTTTAAAAGGAAGTTTTAATTGGTAAAACTATTCAACCCCCCCCCCCCCCGCTTCTAGTTTTCCACATAACAAATTCTCCCCCGATCACAATTTTCAATTCCTTTGAGATTTGTGATCTCTATTGATTTAAATTAATTTTGAAAACTTTTGAGGAGAATAGTGACTTGCTTTTGAAAAACATTTTAACTGATAAGGATCAGATTTTGAGACTTTAAACTCCATTGTTCAAACATGCATAAGTATTTTATGAAAACACAACCTAGGTCTGGATCCAAATGTATAAAAACAATGTAAGACATTGTTCTTTTTTATTTTTCAAACGTAGACCTTGTTTGATTACATGGCAATTGTTTGAAAAATAACCTTTGGATTTGATAGAAATCATTCTCCCCTCAATCAATGACATATGTTGTTGATTGAGCATAAGATATTTTGTCAAATGATAAGTCCAAATGATTTACAGATATTCCGAGTTATTTTCAAAGCAATTTTGTTTTTATAAGGTGACAAATATTTTTCAGAAGAATGATTTAGAAGGAAAAATATTTGTTAAGACACATTTGTCTTTTAGAATCAGAGCAAGAGGTTTCAAATGTTTAGATTGAGCATGGCTCTGTTCTTTCTTTTAAAACGTGTTACTGCCTGAGATGACAGTAAACCACCATTTTTCTCCATCCCATTTTTTTTTTAAGTTTATGTACAATTGAACTTGATCTAAAGACCCGTGTCATTCTTAGAGTGACATCTCAAAGACCGTAGATGTTATCGAAGAATAGAAAAAGATGGAAAAAATAATATTCTTGAGTGTTTTTTTTTTTAAGATTTTTTGATTTTTATGGATTTTTTTTTTGAAATTTTATATTTTTCTATTTTCTTTTTGTGGGTTTTATAATTTTGTATTTTGCTTTTTGAATAAATATTTACAAGAGATGGATGAAGAAAAACTTTTACTCCTCGTCTTCCTCTTGAAGACGTTTGAGTGTTTCCGGTTGTAGACTCTTTAGACCAAGTCGTGGAAGGATAAACTCAAAACGTTCTCTAGGAAGAGCTTTGGTGAAGATGTCTACTAACTGATATTCAGTCTTCACAAAATATAGTTCCACCACACCTTTCTCCACTTGTTCCCTGATGAAATGATGCCGAGTGTCAATATGCTTTGCTCTTGAATGTTGAACGTTGTTGCATGAGAGAGCAATGGCACTCTTGTTATCACAGTACAGAGGGATTTTGTTGAATTCAAAGCCATAGTCAGATAATAGGGATCTCATCCATAGGATTTATGCACAACAAGATGACATGGCTATGTATTCTGCCTCTGTAGAGGATATATAGGTACTCATTTGTTTCTTTGAAGACCAGCTCACAAGCTTATCACCAAAAAACTGAGCACCTCCTGACGTGCTTCGACGTGTATCTTGACACACTGCATGGTCAGCATCTGCATAGGCTGTTAGTGACATACCGGTGTCCTTCGGGTACCAAAGTCACATGTTGATGGTTCCTTGGAGATACCGAAAGACCCGTTTAACCACTTCAAGGTGCTTTTTGGTAGGCTTAGCCTGGTATCTAGCACACATGCATACAGAGAACAGAATGTCTGATCTACTGGCGGTGAGGTACATCATGGATCCAATCATACTTCGATTTTAGTTTGGTCAGCCATGATCCCTGAGTGGTCCTCATCCAGTTTAGTACGCTCCACCATGGGAGTGTCAACAGGGTCACAAGAATCAAATCCAAATTTCTTTAAGATCTCATTAGCATATTTAGATTGATTTATAAAAATGCCTTCGGGACTTTGTGAAATTTGTAATCCCAAGAAAAATGACATTTGTCCCATCATTGACATTTGAAATTTGGAGCCCATCTCCTTAGAAAAACGATCACATTCATTGGGGTCAGTCGAGGCAAAAATAATATCATCAACATAGATTTGAACATGAATTAAGTGTTTTCCTGACTTTCTGGTGAACAATGTCGGATCAACTGCTCCTTTGTTGAATCCATTAGATACAAGAAACTTCGATAGCGTGTCATACCATGCCCTTGGAGCTTGCTTCAAACCATAAAGGGCCTTCTTCAAGTGATAGACATGAGTAGGATGCTCTGGATTCACAAAACCTTCAGGCTGGCTGAAGTATACTACCTCTTTCAGATCTCCGTTAAGAAAAGCAGTCGTTACATCCATCTGATAGACTACCATGTTCTTACTAGCAGCGTTAGCCAAGAAGATTCGGATTGCCTCGATACGTGCAACTGGAGCAAATGATTCTTCAAAGTCGATACCCTCCTCTTGACGGTATCCTTTCGCAACCAGTCGAGCTTTGTTCTTTAGCACATCACCATGTTCATTAAGTTTTACATTGAAGATCCATTTAAGAGCAATGATCATAGCACAGTCAGGAGCAGGTACTAATTCCCATACATCTAGTCGATCGAACTCATGAATTTCTTCTTGCATGGCATTGAACCAGCTGTCTTCATTCATGGTTGTCTTGACGTCTTTTGGTTCAACCTTAGATAGTACGGAGTTGAAGAAGCACCACAAGGCATCAGTTTCAAGTTGTTTACGAGTGGATACTGGACGAGAAGGGTTCCCAATGATGTTGTCCAATGGATGGGCATGTGTCCATTTTATAAGGTGCTCGTGTGGTTGTTGTTGAGGGACTGGAGTAGCAGTGTTTGGATCTCCTGATGAAGATCGTTCTGAAGTTGGTTCAGGAGCAAATATGTTCTCAAATGGAGCATCTTCGGGAGTAGCAAAGGGGTTATCTTCGGGAGTAGCAAAGGGGTTATCTTCATTATAGTTGCTAAACACATTTCCATGATGTACACTCGATGATTGAGGATTTGATAATGATGATGAGTGATCTGCAGTAGGCGCTTCTTGACTCAATGACACAGAAACTGAAGGGTTATCTATGTTGACTGGGTTAGGGGCAGCCACTGTTGATGGATTAGACTGATCATTAGCAATAGGTTCATAGTATTCATCAAACATCAGATCAAACAATTTCTTCAAATCTTCTTCAAAAGGAGGTACATATGGAACTGCTGGTGAGGGGTTTTGTACAAGAGAAGAACTAATGAGACTACTTAAAGAATGTTGAGATGCGGGTCCAGAACTTGATTGTCCTGGAGCCATTTGCCCAGACAGCTCATCGAACGTGACGTGAACAGTTTCCATGATATCTCGAGTTCTTTTGTTGTAAATTCGGTAACCTTCCTGTTTGGTGCATAACACACGAAAACTCCAATGTCCGCCTTAGCTCTTAATTTACCTAAATCTTGACCATCATTTTTTGGATAGCACAAAGCACCAAACACACGAAGGAAGGAGAGATCAGGTTTTCGATTGTGGACAAGTTCGTATGGAGTTTTTCCATGAATGGTGTGTATAAGGGAACGATTTTAGGTATAGCAAGCAGTGGCAATGGCTTCAGCCCAGAGAAACATTGGGACCTTTGAGTAAATTAGCATAGTTCTTGCAGCTTCCACAAGGGTCTGATTTCATCTTTCCACTACACCGTTCTGTTGAGGAGTACGTGGGACACTTCTTTGATGGTTGATTCCAATGCTTTCATAAAACTGACTTAATTCTTTGTTAACAAACTCAGTTCCATTGTCCGTTCGAATAATTCTAACAGTCTTGTTAAGTCGAACCTGCAGTTGTTTGATAAGTTTGATGATGACATCCGGAGTTTCATCCTTTTTTCTCAAAAACTTAACCCAAGTAAATCGAGAGTAGTCATCAACAACGACTAACACATATTTCTTCCCATTTATCGTTTGCACTCTCATGGGTCCGCATAGGTCCATATGAAGTGTATGTAGAACTTCCATAACTGAGTTTGCAGGTTTGGGTTTATGGGCATATTTCTTACTTTTTCCCAATTGGCATGCTGAACAAAGATGATCTTTTTTATACTTTAATCTGGGTAATCCTCTTACGAGATCCTTTCTAGACAAGTCATTTATGGTTTCGAAGTTCAAGTGGTTGAGACGGCGATGCCATAGCCATGACTTTGTTTTAGAGGCTTTAGATAACAAGCAGATTGGAGAAGACTTCATCATATCTTCGATAGAGATGGTGTATAGGTTTGTTCCACGTTTTCCTCTTAAAAGTTCCACACCATCAAGTTCTCTAACGAAACAAGTATGTTTTCTAAAAGCTACTTCTAGATCAGAATCACATAATTGACCGACAGAAAACAAATTATGACCAAGACCTTCAACAGAGTATACCCGGGAAATTACACTATCACCAACCACATAATCTCTATAACCCATAATTGCCCCAAAATGGTCGTTCCTGAATCTAACAGTCCCGATAAATTTACTCACGAAGTTCATAAGCCGCGAGCGATCTCCATTCATATGCTTGGAACAGCCTGAGTCCAGGTACCACAGAACGATTTGAATGACCTGCAGTTGAACACAGACAAGTATGGATGACTGGATAGTTTGGATCCCCATGCGAGAATGGGTTCCACTTGGTTAGAAAATGAGATTGGAACATCCACTTCAGAAACAGAGTCAATGAAATCATTAGATGTAGATGTCGGGCTAGTAGAAACAGTAGATCTATTCAAAGTATGTTCACTTCTTAAAGGTATAGTTCTACCAGTAGGCATCTATTTCCTAATGGGCATTGATCTAGGTAATTTAGGGCACAACTCATTAAGATTGAATTTACGGCCAGTAGGTATCCAATGATAACCTACATTACTAAATTTTCTTCATGTTGGTTTCCAATGTTTTCTAGCCTTCTTCCACCTTGGTCTTCTGGCCTTCTTAACCTATTTTCTAGTGTTAACATTTTTTACCGGAGATATAACAAAATTGTTCACATCATTCACATCACATTCATGATTAATACCAAAAATCACACAATCATTACATGTTTTGCAAGAAGTAGCAGAATTCGAATTAATTACAGTACACTTATAGCTAATACTAGAAGCAACACAATTCATCTTATTCAACACAAACTTATTGTTCCTAGGATGGTCTTCTACTTTCTTCCATTGATCACTCTTAGCTTGCGAGGTCCTATCTTGCTTTGTATTGCCTGGAGGCTTTGACCCGCTTGCCTTAGTGTCACTGATTACTCCTGTAGAGGGAATGATGGGAACATTAGTTGGTTTTACTACTTTATGCATTCCTGATCTAGAAATGCTGGGATCTGAAGTACTTGCAGGCACATCAAAGTTCACATGCTTGACTTTCGGCACAGAACAAGGCATGTCATTGGTTGCATGCTTAACACTAGGCATAGAGCAAGGCATAACGACTTTATCTTTCTTACAAAAGGATTTAGGGCATGTTGCTCTTAAGCCTTCTAAAAGTTTCTGAGATCGTTTGGCATATAAGCATGCATACCTAACTTCACTATCAAGTGGTTTATTTATGCTATCCTCTTAGACAATCTCACGAAGACATTCTAGACTATCCTTAAGGTACGGAAAATATTCTTAAAACCCAAGTTCGTTATTTCTAAGGTGAGGAGGATATAATTTTACAGTCACAGCATACTTAGAATCCACAGATGCCTTTGATGCAACATTCTCATTACAGACAAGTGGCATTTTCTCTTTTACTTGACTTTTGAGATTCTCAATTTCCTTTTGCAAAGAAGTTATTTTTTCATTGTTCTTGTCACGAGTGACTTTCATTGAATCATATAACTCTTTAAAGTGTCGTTTAACCTTTTTATTTTCTTATAGAAAACTCTCATTTTCTTATTGTAATACATTAATGATGTTTTGAAGATGAAAGTTTTGAGAATACTGAGAATATAAAGGAGGAGGCATTTGGGAGCCATTCACATTGTTCTTTTCACCCTTTAATTGTAAAATTTGGGTTTTCATCCTTCTAATCGTGTTACAGTGAGCTTGAATTTGTTCGTCACATTTTTTTATTTCAAAAACTGCATCAAACTCAGGAACATCCGAGGATGTCTTGATATTTGAGGTTTTAACATTTTATTTGAGATGTTGATATTTTAGTTGCAAATTAAAATGTTCAACTTCCAGTTTAGAATAATGTTTTACCAAATTATCATGATCATCCTTTTCTACTTTATCATTAAATTTTGAATTTGTGGTTTCTAGCTCAATGACACGATCATGGAAAAATTTTAATGCAACAGTTAATTCATGAAATTGAGACACAGTTATAGAATAATTTGTAACAGTGTAGAACACTTCTTGAGCAACACATAGAGAGATCAGATCATTAATGATGTGCAGATTCTTTATCTCTATTTCATTACTCTTAAGCTCACGTTCATACATACTGACCTCAAATTCCATATCATTAAACATATTTTTCATTTCTTTAATCTCTGTGTCCATTCCCTTTTGAAGACTCTCAAATTGTCCTTTAAGTTGTTTAAAGAAAGGCATGACCTCAGTTAAATAGCATTCTTTAGTTTGTTCAAAGCCCCTTTCCCCTTCAGTTATCCTAGTGGGTGTGATTCTCTTCTTACACGTTTTCTCAAAATCAACAAATAGTTGGTAAACTACATAAAGGCTGATTAAGGTCTTGCTATTAGTGGGAAGATTTCTAGGCACTAAATGCATTGGTGTATTTGGGGGATACACAGTGGCTGGAGGCAATTTCCTACAAGGGGAATTCTTTTCAATAAAATCATCAGCTTTTTGTTTGTCCAGATCCTTTTTCCAGAAAATTTGTTCAGGGGTCAGCTGGGTCTGAGGTCTAAACTTATTAAAGGCAATCCAGTTATCCTTAGAATAATTTGGTGTTTTAACGATGATTATATCTCTTATGCACAAGGGACTATTAAATTTATCATCCAATTTTTTTCTAGAGACTTCTTCTAATTTTCTATCTTCCTCAGAGCACTCAGCACAAGTGGGTTTCTGTCTAGGCTTAAGAATTTCATTTCCATCATAGATTACCTTTTGAGCTGCTTTAGCCTTACTACACGCCTTAGGATTTGGTTCATCTACAAGTGCAACACTATGCTTATCACTTAGAACTCTATGCTTAGTGGTCATGTGAGCAGTCTGAATGGTGTTCCCTTGTACGTACAATTTATTTTCAAGTTTGTTCTTCAAAGTTTTTAGGTTGGAAAATTCATTTAAAAGTTTTGATTCCTTAGCATTAAATTCTTGTTTAAGTACTTTCACATTTTCTTGAAGTTCTTGTTTCTGTTTAACAGTTTTGTTAAGCTTTTCTTGTAAGGAATCCAACTCTTGTTTTAACATTTCTTCCCTAAAATTGCTTTTTCTGATAATTGCGCGCATATGGTTATCCATCTCCTGCTCACGGGTAGTCAATTCAAACTTAGCACGTTGTTCATATATGGCAACTTGTTCTTTATAGGCATTTAGTTCAGAAGTAATAGAATCATCAGGGCACATGCAGTGAATTCATCAAAAACATAGTCATCATTGACTGCAGACAATGCATTACTTGGTACAATTTCACTTTCATTTTGTTTCACATATTGATCATATGGGACAACATTGCTATTACCCATATTTTCAATATCTGATTCAATAATTTTAGTTGATTGTACTTTGTCATGCGTCTTTTGCACATCAACCTCATCGTATAGTTTTAATACCTCTGAAATGATAGATTCCCTGGAAAGAGTAGCCTGTTTTGGTAAAGAAGCCCTTGGAGTTACCATTGGTGAGATATTAGCCATGAAGATGGTATGGGCAGTTGGTTCATCATCAACATCTGAATCAAATGTGTCACAGTTCGCGACTTGAAATGCATTGGGATTGTTCTTACCCATACCCTGCATTGGCTGTTCATCCACATCAGCATCATAAGTTTTGGCATTTCCCTCAGCAAGAAATAGCAATTCTTCCTCATTCAACATAGCTCCACTGTCTTAAGCTTGCACCAGCAGCATCTTGTCCCTGAAGTACTCTACATTTTGTGGACGTTTTGGAAGAGTGCAATTCCTTGCGATGTGTCCTTCACCACCACAGTTGTAACATTTAATGGGATTTACTTGACCCTGAGCCATGTTCCTTCCATGATTCTGATTACCCATATATCCACCACCACCACCAGCATTCCCATATCCAGCTCCAACATTCCCATGCTCATTATGTGGAAGGTATGCATTCTGTCTTCCTTGCACATTTTGCACCACTACCTTTTCGTCTTTAACCGTAGCATGATTGTGAATATTGGAAGCCGTTCTGAGATGATTGTTGGTGTGTGGGGTGAAGTTCAAGTTCTGCTTGACCATTAAAGCCAATTGATTAACAAGATGTTCCATGAATGTGTCTGAGTCTGGAGGCTTATACCCTGGATCTAGAATGAGTTTGTGATTGCCATTTCCAGTTGGTATGACTTGTGATGCTTTGGTGGTAATTCCTACATTTGTGTAGAATGCAGTTGAATCATTTGATGAGCTTGCATCTCCTGAATTGGTCTTGAACTTTTCCAAAATCATTCGTTCAAACACAGCATGTTTCTCATTTTGGAGCAAATATGTATACAATTGTTCATAGTTGGTGTTCCTCAAACCTTTGTTAAGCTTGACTGCAGTCATTTTGATGTTCATAGTTGGTGTTCCTCAAACACAGCATTGTCATTTTGATGTTCCTCATATCATTCACAAGTTTGTGGAATCTTACATGATATTCAGTGACACTTTCCCCTGGATTCATCTTAAAGTTCTCAAAGTCATCATACAGCTGAGACTCCCTGTCTTCTTTAGTCAATTCAGAACCAGAGAGAAGCATCTTAACATTGTCCCATACTGCCTTGGCTTCAGTGTTGTGATTGATCAGCTTGTAAATGTCCTTAGGTAAACCTTGAAGTATGATGTTTGAAGCCCTGATGTCAGCATCGTATCTCTTCTTCTCCTTATCAGTAAGTTCATCATATGTCTTTGGTCTATCCAATCCTAATATCACTGAGCCATCAGCAGTAGTTTCAAGAATGTCTCTGGTAGTCTCAACTTGATAAGGTCCTTCATCAATTGACTTATGTATGTTAACCCCATTTTCTTTTCCTAAGCAATACAGTCTGATTCTTTGAGCCCAAGAGTCATAGTCGGTTCTATCCAGAATGGGAGGACGAGTATCAGATCCTGCAGCTTGAACATCGTTCGCAACGGAAGAGGTGATTGTAGACATGATTGCAGATTCTATGGGATTTTACTATTCTTTGATTAAACCGGGAAATAGATTCTTTCTCGAGATTTTACTAAATCAAAAGAAAAACCGTAAAATGTAACATGACGAAATGACAAATCTCAATAGACAAGTTGTATACTTGACAAGTCGAACCCAAGTCAACTCACACAAAGGACAACTCGCTTAATAGTCAAGTCGCATAGAACACAACTCTCATGAACAGACAACTCGCTTCAGGCCCTACTCGCATAAGACAACTCGCTTCAACAAGCAAGAGACTCAACTCGCATAAGGGACAACTCGCTTCACAAATCAGGACAACTCGCTTACAAGAAATGTACTATGAGACTCAACTAGCATCCAATCCAATATTCAAAAACCACCACTTTTCAATCCAAAACAACTCAACCACGATGATTCAAGCCTTCCAAATCAAAACCTAAGCACTTATAATGATTCTAAACACAAAAGTACAATCAAAATCCAAACTTTAACACAAGAAATGATCCAAATGATGAAAAGTACTCTAAACTCATTCGAACCCAAAAACCTTGTGAAAACCACTAGAAATCCAAGGACATGAAAGATGAGTGATCAAACCATGGCTCTTGATACCATTTGTAGCATATTGGATTTCATATACATATCAAATCATATTCAAATGCGGAGTATTAATAGAGTTATGAGTGAGAAAGTAAAGAGGGTTGGGAACTTGGTGAGACAAAGAAAAATGATATTATGAAGCTCCATCCCTCTACCTTGGGAGGTAGAGGGTATTTATAGTTTCTTACAAGACACGCCTCCTATGGGTTGTGGATCAGGCATACAGTGGGTAAAGACCCGTCCCTCCTCCACGGTGTTACTTAACTAACTACTTATTAACATAACTTGACTACGACTACGAGCATTCTAACGAATACATATACTTGAGGTGACCGACTCTCTAACTAATGGATTTTCTAAATCCTAACAGAACCCATTTAGGAATGCACTTTTAACATGCATTTGAAATAATTTAAAGTCATAAGCACATGCATATGCAAGTAAGATTCTAATAGACTCGAGCCTAGCTACCGGTGCATAAGTTTCGTCATAATCAATCCCTTCTTTTTGATTATAACCTTGTGCGACAAGCCTAGCTTTGTTTCTAGACACTACACCATTTTCGTCCATTTTATTTCGAAAAACCCATTTTGTTCAAATTATAGTTTGATCTTTAGGTTTTGGAACTAATTTCCAAACATCATTTCTAACAAATTGGTTTAGCTCTTCTTTCATAGCAATTACCCAATATTCATCTTTTATTGCTTCGTTTATGTTTTTCGGTTCAATGGTTGATACAAAGCAAAAGTAGTTACTTTGATTTTGGGCTTGTGATCTTAACGTTCTTTGATTTAGTTATCCTATGACTTTTTCTAAAGTATGACTTTTGGATTCTTTGATGTTTATAATTTCATTATTTAATGCTTCATCTTCCTTGTCATTTTCAATTATTTCTTGACCTTCTACAAGTTGACTTTCAACTAAGTCATCATCTGCCAAAGGTGATGTCTTACAAGGAGGCGGACTTTCATCGAATGTTATGTTCAATGATTCCTTGATCTCATTGTTTCTTTGTTTAAAATTATGTAAGCTTTACTAGTTTGTGAGTAACCAAGAAATACACCTTCATAAGACTTTGGGTCAAATTTGGTGAGATAGTCTTTCGTATTAAGAATGAAACATTTACACCCAAACACTCTAAACTATCCTAAAGTCGGATTTTTGCCTTTTTATAATTCATATGGTGTTTTGTTCAAGAAAGGACGTATTAAAACTCTATTTAAAATGTATGTAAAAGTATCAACGGCGTTGCACCAAAACTTTTGAGGTATGTTTTGTTCATTAAGCATTGTTCTACTCATTTCTTGAATAGTTCTACTTTTACATTCTACGACTCCATTAGATTGAGGTGTTCGAGGAGCCGAGAAGTTATGTGTTATACCATTTGTATCACAAAAGTTTCCAAATTATGTTTCATTGTCAAATTCGCGGCCATGATCCATCCAGATTGACACAATGTTGATACCTAGTTGATTTTGAATTTTCTTACTAAGTATTTCAAATTTATCAAAAGCTTCATTTTTAGTTTTCAAAAATAATGTCCAAGTGAACCTTGAGTAATCATCTACTATGACCAAAGTGTGTAGGTTGCCCCCATAACTTCTTATAGCGGATGGACCAAACAAGTCCATATGCAAAAGCTCTAGACACTTAGATGTGGACACCATGTTTTTAGCCTTATGGCTATTATGAGTTTGTTTGCCAATATTGCAAGCGTCGCAAAAATGTTGGCATATTTTAATTTTGGTAGGTTTCTAACTAGCTCTTTTGAGGATAGGTTTTGGACGAGTCTCATATTAGCATGACCTAATCGTATGTGCCAAAGAGTAGAGTTATCATCTAAGGTTGTTAGGCAAAGTTTGTCATTAGATGTTTTATCTATTTTCATGACGTATATGTTATTTTTCCGAACTCCTTTAGCTATGGTGATACCATCTTTTAGTATTTTACTACCATTTTCTTCAAATAGTACTTTATACTTTTTATCACATAATTTGCTAATACTAAGTAGATTAAATCCTAACCTATCGACATGAGCAACATTTTTAATAGTTAGGGAGTTATGAGCGATCGTACCTTTGCCAATGATTTTGCTTTTGAGATTGCTACCAAAAGTAACATTACCTCCGTCATAATCTTGGTATGTTGAAAAGAGGCTTTTGTTGCCTGTCATGTGTCTTGAGCATCCACTATCTTTTATCCATTCATCAGGCTCTAATCCAACTTTCAAGCATACCTATGACACAAATAACTCAAGTGTTTGGTCCCCAATATATCATGGGTTCGTTTGGGTTAAACATACCATTTACTTGGTTCATGTATGGAAATGATGGGTAAGGGTTCCATGGCATGTAATTTGGAATTTGATATGGTCTAGGGAATCTTTGATTCCAACCAGCATGTTGATAGGTTGATTTGTATGTTGTAGTTGCTCTTGGGAAAGGGGCGTTTGGCAAAAGGTGTTTTAGGCCGTTGTTGAGTAGTTTTAGATCTTAATTCATTTCTAGCAAGTCCTACTCCTAATGTAACAGCAGGTTTAGTTTAACAATATCTTTGGTTTTCTTTGTTACCTTGACAAATTCACTACGGTCCATTTTGCAAACATTCTGTCCTGCTGCAGATGCCACGGCACCAAATTTTTCAACGGATGGAACCCTATTTTTGGTTCCGTCTGGTCCGTGCTGTACTGCAGCAGTTTTGACAGTTTGTTTGTCTTTTTCGGCCGTTTTGGTTTGACTATTTGGAATTAGTACTTCATTAAAACCTAGTCCATTCATGTTTCCTGGTACTTTTTGAATTCTTACAATTTCATCGGCACAAGCAATATTTTTGTTAAATCTTTTAAATTTAGAGTTATGTTCGATAAGAACTTCTTGTGTGAGTTTTAGCTTTTCTGTTTCAAGACTAAGCTCTTGACGTGATTTGCAATCATCGTCATTTGCTTTCCCTTTTTCTAATCATTTTGCCTTTTCTTTTAACTCATAAATTTCATTTTCAAAAAATTCCTTTTTAGTCTTTAAAAACTTGCTTTTAGTTATGATTTTTAAGCCAAGCTCACACAATTGATTATATTGCTTTTGCAAAGTGTCATCATCAATAGAAGAGTAAGATGAGTCGGAATGTACCTCATTTGATTCATGTGCCTATAGAGCGATCTCATCCTTGCTTGATTCTTCATCATCCTCACTACCACTCCAAGCACCACTTACAAAAGCTCGTTGAGTTTTGCTTTTAGGTGGCTTGGGGAAATCTCCTATTAGATGACTTGTATCACCGCATCTAAAGCACTTCCTTTCACCTTTTCCCTTTTTGTCATCTCGGTCTTTTCAGAATGGCTTCTTTTCATCTCGGGGTTGCCTTACGAACTTTCCTCTTCTTCTAAAGAACGTTTTGAAATCTCTAACGGCCATAGCATACTCCTCATCTTCACTACCCGAGCAAGATTCGTCATCATCACTAGATTCCATTCTTGCCTTTAGAGAAACGGATTTGACTTTCTCTCTTTTTCCTTTGATGATCTCCGAATCTTTCTCCATCACCATTTCGTGTATTTTGAGGTTTCCAATTAGCTCGTCAAGTGACATTATTGAGAGATCTTTTGATTCCTCAATAGCCGTTACTTTTTCTCTCCACTTCAGATGGAGTGCTCTAAGAATTTCCTGACAAAGTTCTTACTACAAAAAGTTTCATCAAGTGCTTAAAGAGAAGTTATAATAGTATTAAAGCGAGCAAATCCACAATCAATGGTTTCATCTTCAGGGATAACAAATTGTTCATATTGTTGAACAAGAAGATAAATTTTGTTATACTTGACTTGTGAATTTCCTTGATGTGTAATAATTAAAGATTCCCAAATCTCTTTTGCGGTTTCACACATAAAAATTCTTTCATATTCTTTTCTAGGTAAAGCATTATAAAGCATCATTTTAGCTTCATTATTCTTAGCTATTAATTTCTTTTGATCATCACTAGAAATATCTTTTGTTGTAGGACTAAAGTCTCCTTTAATTATAACAAACCAAATATCTATATCTTTTGACTTTACATATGTTTAAAAATGGTTTTTCCAATAGATAAATCCATTGGTTTCAAAGAGTGGTGGTCTTTGCATAGATTGCCCTTCTTTAAAGTTTTTGGAATCCATGGATCCTTTCAAGTTTATAAAATACAATATATTTTAGAAATTCTTGAGCAACGAGGCTCTGGTACCAATTGTGGAAAACTAGAAGGGGGTTGAATAGTTTACCGATTAAAATCTTTGTTTTGAAACTTATTGTAATGATCAATTGATATTGATCAAACATATCAAACAATATGCAAGCAATATATAAAGAGTAAATAGAGAAAGAAACAATCAAACCACGACAAGTTGTTTATAGTGGTTCGGTCTACAAGGACTCTTTTTTCTTGCCCTACTCCACTCCCCGAGTCTCCAACTCGAGAGTTCAACTTCACTAGTCAACAAGCTCCTTTCACCGGTGGAAAAATGTCACACCCCCAAAATATCGCAGCGGAACGATAGTGTCATTGGGGTATGACGTCATAGCACAAAGTTTGGATACAGAAAACGACCTCTATAATGAGACGTTTTGAAAAGTCTACCATTCGATTAAATAAGTTTAAGTTTACAAAACAAGAAATCCCAAAGTTTGATAATACATAAAGAGTTTACAAACATGTCGAATGGTAATTGTTAAAAGCACAAGACTCCAAAGTATGCCATGTGACCCAAAAGCTCCATGAAATGCTATCACCTTAAGACCTGAGATAAACATGCTAAAAAGTGTCAACACAAAGGTTGGTAAGTTCATAAGTTTGTAATAAAATGATCTAAAATACTTTGAGAAATGTTCACACAACAAAGGCATTGTAAATCCACTCAGTTCCAAGTTCCGCCCATACAAAACTTGCAACCTGTGTGTTCACAACCCATTGTCTAAAATAGAATGACAATCATGAATATGCGCATTAAGGTAGTTAAAAGTATAAATGCCACCACAAGGGTCTTCCAACAACTCGTGTTGGGATGTTCCTCCAACGACTCACGTTGGGCTGTATCCATAAAAATGGCCTTCCAACATATAGATGTTGGGATGTTCCTCCAACGACTCACGTTGGGCTGTATCCAAATTAATGGCCTTCCAACATATAAATATTGGGATGTTTGTTTAAGTCTAGTCACTACACGCACCAAGTCTAAGGTATAAGTAATGTTGTTTGGCAATAGAGTTTAAATGTTTTGATAAATAAGCATGTATCTCGCCCCAAATAGTTTATAGGAATTTAAACAAGTAAAAGCGGGGTATGAACTCACCTGGTGTGATTGATATGCTAACAAAATGAAGTGCACAAAAGTGAGACTCGGAAACTATCCGCGACCTAAAATGAATGTTATGATATGTAATGAGTTATGATGTAATGTTATGCATGCATTTCGTATGTTATTTATACCACTTGTGAGTTTTGAAAATAATACTCTTCGTCGAAAAATACTCTTTTGACGTCTTGACCATCCTTAAATTACTTTACAAGTATTTACGTCAAAATGTCATCCTACAATAGCTTCTTAATGATTTATTGCGAAATTATAACTTTTCGTCGTAAAATAATGTCGTTGAAAATTTCATGAAAGTGACAAAAATGGCTTCGAAAAGCTAGTCGTAAAATGGTGTACGTCGAACGTTAGGAAACGAACTCAACGGTTTTGGAAAGCTTGTATCAAAATCTCAAAGTTTTAGTACATGAGTTTTCGTCATAGAGGTCTCGAACATAAAAATAATAGAGGTTAAATATGGTGATTTTGTCCAAAATGTGGTTTAAAAGTGAGTTTCGGCAAAGTTTAAGCAACCGTAAATAATTTATTACAACTCCGCTATACAAACGGTTGGTCATTTTGAAAAATATGCTTGGTGATCTAAATTTTATTAGAAGACATTTCGTTACAAAAAGTTCTACGTCATCGTTAAAAATAGCCTTCAATATGGTCATTTTGTTTACCGTAACACTTGTCGAATATAAATAATATAGTTTTCTTAACTAATAAAGTTACGGCAATTTTTTGAAAACGTGTATATTTTAGTCGTTACAAATCCGTTTTCTACGTATTATACGTCCTTAGCTTCGTATCAAAGTATACTAATATATTTTTTGATAAGTCGAAATAATTTATAAAGCTTAAGACTCGTTTTTGACTCGTACAAAACGAAAACAGTTTGCTGAAATTTCAGAAAATATATATTTCGTCGTCAAACTTGAAAAATTCATAACTTCTTCGTTATAACTCCGTTTTAATCCGTTCAAGCGGCCACGGATTCGTTTTAAAGTATATTTTCTAAATATCTAGGCCAAAAATTCGTGTCTACTGTCGGATTTTCCAGAAATACAAAACAAGATCAGACCACTTTTTATACTTGTCGAAAAGAGTTTTTCTCGTACTAAACCTATTCCAATCCCTTCAAAACAACTCCAAAGCTATTCTAATCCTACCATACACCTTCTTAGGGTGTCATGGGTTCCTAAACATCATCAAGACTAATATATAACAAGGGATAAATTATAGGATGACTTATATATATAAAACTCTTAAAAACAATGTAAAAATGGTATAAATACCCATAAGTCTTGCATGCTTGCTAAGAAAATGATGAAATACATATGAAATGATAAGGAAAGATGTAAATGAAAATGATATGCTTACTAGTTACTTTGATGAGGTGATTAGAACAAGGATTAACCTAAACACCCTAGGTTTTTATTTCAAAACCTTTAATAAGAGTGTAACTAGATTGTTATAAACTTGAAAATGGAAAAACTTGATGATCTCTTCTTAACACCTTGTATGGCCGGTTTTGAGAGAGGAAGAACCAAGAGAGAAACAACTTTTACTAACTTGAATAATTGAGGTGAATGAATGAGTGAATGAAGTTTGAGTACATATCTATACAAGTAAGAATTTTTTTTTACCAAACATTAATTGCATACCCCCCCTTGGTCGGCCAAGGGGGGAAGTATTTGTAAAAATATATTTTTTTTCTTTTATTTATTGTGTGTAATTGTAAAAAGTATAAGTAATATGTATATGTAATAATAACTTGTAAGATTGTATATACATTAGTGTATTTAAGGTAGTTTTAGGTAAAAGAAATTTTTAATAGGTCCAAGTAAAGTATAATGAGATCATAAAAATTGTAAAAATACATTTCTTGTAAAATTTGGGTGATATAATAATTATCGTGTAGTTTTTAAGAAAAGCGTCGTAATAATATAAATTTAACGATTTATATACAAAATAAATTTAAAACACTAGGTAAACTCAAAATATTGTTTTTATAAACTAAATGTAAGTATAAAAATATATCGGGATCATTTTTGGAAGTATCGGATTAAATGTTCAAAATAATAACTTACGCGATAACGTTTAATAAATTATGAAATAAACGTTTAATGTGAAATGCAAAACCATGCACGAACCGTTATGAAATGATGAATATGGAGTATGAGAATTGACCGGAAATTGAGAATTGTGACATTCTTCCCATGTCAGAGGAATCACGTCCTCGTGATTCAATCGATGATACATAAGGTTCTATCCTAAGGTTTCGCGAAATCAGGATGTATGGTCAAAGTGCTTATGCCAAAACTTACGCGTCTAGGTTTCTTATCTAATGAGACTCACTGAATCTGAATAATACGGTGGATCACTTAATGGTCTAGGAAAAACGTACCAGTTACGCATTGCGGGCTGCCTCGGTCCCTATATAGAATGCTCGACCTCGGGGTGGACTGATATTGAGTACAGGGTTTGGGTTATTTCCTTCAATTGCCACAGCTAGAGGAGCTTGCATCGGTGGCTTATTCAACTGAGGACAATTATTCCGGTAGTGATTCGGGCTGTTGCACTCGTAGCAAGTCCTTTGGTTATTCCTCATGTTGCCCGTGTTAACCGTTGTTATTGGTCTTGCACGCTCTCTACACTGGCTTGAAAAATGACTCGACTGATTGCATATTGTACATAAGCGGCAGGGCTTGGACTTCGGGTGATGATAAGCACATTTAGCACATTTGGGATGTGTACCCGCATACTCTCTTTGTTCAGTACCAGTTGCCACAAAAACTCTTGTCCTTTTGTTGTCTGCTACCATGTCTATCTGCTTATTCGACCCACTTGCTTCCTTCCTCTTATCACTGCTCTTCAAAGTACCATTTCTAACCATCTCGTTTGTCAGGGTTCCTGCCCTCAGTATCGCACTTTGTATTGTAGACGGCTCAGCTGTTTTCACGGTTCCACGGATTTCGGGGACAAGACCATATATGTACCTCGAGATTCTCTTGGACTCAGGGGTGACTAGATGAGGAACTAGTCTGGCTAACTCATGAAATCGGTCAGTGTAGGCTGCGTGACCAGCCCCTATCATGGAGTGGTGATAAAATTCATCCTCCAGTTTCTGCATTTCATTGTCCGGGCAGTACTCCTCTTTCAATAACGCCTTAAATTCGTCCCATGTCATACCTGTAGCTGCTTCTCTGCCCCTAGCCTGTAGCTGTGTGTTCCACCATGTCAATACCTTCCCTGATAGCAAACAAGCAGCATACTTCACCCTCTGATGTGTGGCACAATTGCTGATGTTGATCACTGACTCTGTCTTTTCTACCCATCGAGTATATGCCAAAGCACCTCCTATACCATCAAACTCCACGGGTTTGCATGCCGAAAATTCTTTATATGTGCATCCAATTCTGTTGTTGTTGTTGTTGGTGTTGTTGTTGTTACTGCCAACTACATTGTTGGTGTCGCCAGTACCGTTCCCGTTCCCGTGGTTTCCCGAGTTATTCATATGATTTCCAACTTGTGTGACAATAGTGGGAAGCAAGATTTGAAGTTGTTGAGCGATGATGGCGGCAAAATCAGGGTTTCCGCCAGTGTTGTTGTCATTGTTACCCACGTCGCTACCACCTCCTCTACCTCCACGCCCACCTGTCATTCCACCCCTTGGTACTGCACCACCTCGACCAGTGCTGCGTGTTACCCTCTTTGGTGCCATGATCTCTGCAAGGGAAAGAACCGTTGAATTCCCAGTGTCTAAACTTAACGTTCTCAAACATAATACCACGCCACAAATTGGTTCCTAAGGTGTGCCCACACCGATCTACGTATGCGTGGTCGCATATGTCCACGTGAGTTGTGACGCATTTATAATTATGTTGGCCACCATAATTATAATTTGCCTCATTTCACACATGTACATACCACCAAGCATACATGTTTCGGCGATTGTTGTTACTGAAATAGATAGCCATTCTATCATCCGATTCTAAACAGTGGAGGAGGAATTTAGGATAGGTATCTAGGGAGAGTCGCACTTGGTGTGTAGGAAATTCCGTTAGGTGCTAAAGTCACTACGAGGTTTGGTCGCCAGCAGTTCCCCAAAGTATCCTCAAGAGAACTCCCATCCTCGGGCAAAATCATCAAATCTATCCAGCTTTATAGTAACACTTATTTAGCTCGATCTCGCATCTCATCAAACAAGAACTGTCACGAGATCAAGTTAGATAAGTGCTCATTACTGGGCTCCATATCTTTGATGACCCAACTAGATTTTGGGACTCCCCTATTGGTACAAGGAAACTACGTTATCCAATGAGGTGGTTCTAGAAGAAATACTTAAGAAAACATATGCGCACGAAAAGTGAGTAAGGTGATAGGAAAAGAAAGGATCGACGTGAAAGCGGTTATAGTCTAGGAACTAAAATGCAACCTAGTTCTCTATAACCAAGTCTCTGATACCAATCTGTCACACCCCCAAAATATCGCAGCGGAACGATAGTGTCATTGGGGTATGACGTCATAGCACAAAGTTTGGATACAGAAAACGACCTCTATAATGAGACGTTTTGAAAAGTCTACCATTCGATTAAATAAGTTTAAGTTTACAAAACAAGAAATCCCAAAGTTTGATAATACATAAAGAGTTTACAAACATGTCGAATGGTAATTGTTAAAAGCACAAGACTCCAAAGTATGCCATGTGACCCAAAAGCTCCATGAAATGCTATCACCTTAAGACCTGAGATAAACATGCTAAAAAGTGTCAACACAAAGGTTGGTGAGTTCATAAGTTTGTAATAAAATGATCTAAAATACTTTGAGAAATGTTCACACAGCAAAGGCATTGTAAATCCACTCAGTTCCAAGTTCCGCCCATACAAAACTTGCAACCTGTGTGTTCACAACCCATTGTCTAAAATAGAATGACAATCATGAATATGCGCATTAAGGTAGTTAAAATTATAAATGCCACCACAAGGGTCTTCCAACAACTCGTGTTGGGATGTTCCTCCAACGACTCACGTTGGGCTGTATCCATAAAAATGGCCTTCCAACATATAGATGTTGGGATGTTCCTCCAACGACTCACGTTGGGCTGTATCCAAATTAATGGCCTTCCAACATATAAATATTGGGATGTTTGTTTAAGTCTAGTCACTACACGCACCAAGTCTAAGGTATAAGTAATGTTGTTTGGCAATAGAGTTTAAATGTTTTGATAAATAAGCATGTATCTCACCCCAAATAGTTTATAGGAATTTAAACAAGTAAAAGCGGGGTATGAACTCACCTGGTGTGATTGATATGCTAACAAAATGAAGTGCACGAAAGTGAGACTCAGAAACTATCCGCGACCTAAAATGAATGTTATGATATGTAATGAGTTATGATGTAATGTTATGCATGCATTTCGTATGTTATTTATACCACTTGTGAGTTTTGAAAATAATACTCTTCGTCGAAAAATACTCTTTTGACGTCTTGACCATCCTTAAATTACTTTACAAGTATTTACGTCAAAATGTCATCCTACAATAGCTTCTTAATGATTTATTGCGAAATTATAACTTTTCGTCGTAAAATAATGTCGTTGAAAATTTCATGAAAGTGACAAAAATGGCTTCAAAAAGCTAGTCGTAAAATGGTGTACGTCGAACGTTAGGAAACGAACTCAACGGTTTTGGAAAGCTTGTATCAAAATCTCAAAGTTTTAGTACATGAGTTTTCGTCATAGAGGTCTCGAACATAAAAATAATAGAGGTTAAATATGGTGATTTTGTCCAAAATGTGGTTTAAAAGTGAGTTTCGGCAAAGTTTAAGCAACCGTAAATAATTTATTACAACTCCGCTATACAAACGGTTGGTCATTTTGAAAAATATGCTTGGTGATCTAAATTTTATTAGAAGACATTTCGTTACAAAAAGTTCTACGTCATCGTTAAAAATAGCCTTCAATATGGTCATTTTGTTTACCGTAACACTTGTCGAATATAAATAATATAGTTTTCTTAACTAATAAAGTTACGGCAATTTTTTGAAAACGTGTATATTTTAGTCGTTACAAATCCGTTTTCTACGTATTATACGTCCTTAGCTTCGTATCAAAGTATACTAATATATTTTTTGATAAGTCGAAATAATTTATAAAGCTTAAGACTCGTTTTTGACTCGTACAAAACGAAAACAGTTTGCTGAAATTTCAGAAAATATATATTTCGTCGTCAAACTTGAAAAATTCATAACTTCTTCGTTATAACTTCGTTTTAATCCGTTCAAGCGGCCACGGATTCGTTTTAAAGTATATTTTCTAAATATCTAGGCCAAAAATTCGTGTCTACTGTCGGATTTTCCAGAAATACAAAACAAGATCAGACCACTTTTTATACTTGTCGAAAAGAGTTTTTCTCGTACTAAACCTATTCCAATCCCTTCAAAACAACTCCAAAGCTATTCTAATCCTACCATACACCTTCTTAGGGTGTCATGGGTTCCTAAACATCATCAAGACTAATATATAACAAGGGATAAATTATAGGATGACTTATATATATAAAACTCTTAAAAACAATGTAAAAATGGTATAAATACCCATAAGTCTTGCATGCTTGCTAAGAAAATGATGAAATACATATGAAATGATAAGGAAAGATGTAAATGAAAATGATATGCTTACTAGTTACTTTGATGAGGTGATTAGAACAAAGATTAACCTAAACACCCTAGGTTTTTATTTCAAAACCTTTAATAAGAGTGTAACTAGATTGTTATAAACTTGAAAATGGAAAAACTTGATGATCTCTTCTTAACACCTTGTATGGCCGGTTTTGAGAGAGGAAGAACCAAGAGAGAAACAACTTTTACTAACTTGAATAATTGAGGTGAATGAATGAGTGAATGAAGTTTGAGTACATATCTATACAAGTAAGAATTTTTTTTTACCAAACATTAATTGCATACCCCCCCTTGGTCGGCCAAGGGGGGAAGTATTTGTAAAAATATTTTTTTTTTCTTTTATTTATTGTGTGTAATTGTAAAAAGTATAAGTAATATGTATATGTAATAATAACTTGTAAGATTGTATATACATTAGTGTATTTAAGGTAGTTTTAGGTAAAAGAAATTTTTAATAGGTCCAAGTAAAGTATAATGAGATCATAAAAATTGTAAAAATACATTTCTTGTAAAATTTGGGTGATATAATAATTATCGTGTAGTTTTTAAGAAAAGCGTCGTAATAATATAAATTTAACGATTTATATACAAAATAAATTTAAAACACTAGGTAAACTCAAAATATTGTTTTTATAAACTAAATGTAAGTATAAAAATATATCGGGATCATTTTTGGAAGTATCGGATTAAATGTTCAAAATAATAACTTACGCGATAACGTTTAATTAATTATGAAATAAACGTTTAATGTGAAATGCAAAACCATGCACGAACCGTTATGAAATGATGAATATGGAGTATGAGAATTGACCGGAAATTGAGAATTGTGACAAAAAACCTTTTCAATTTGCTTACACACTATTTCCGACACTAAGCTAGATGTCGCGTTCTTTTCAAGGGTACAACCACTCCCACACACAATGTATTTTAAGGACTAAAATACTAACCACTCACACTCACAAGTTTATGATGGTTTTGTACAACAATGATGTATGAACAATACTAGATCATACAACAACAAAACAAACAAGACTTCCAACTATTTGTTGAAGCTTGAATATGCCTTCATCTTCTTTGCTACAAAAGAGGATCACTATAATGATATAAAACTGAGTTAGAAATGTTAGGGAAAGGAATGTATTTGATTATGCTAGAAAGGGATGAGAAAACAGCTTGGGTTGGTTTGCTATTTATAGCCAAAACAACATGCTGTCACCACAGACCACGGAACCGTAAAAATGGTTTCGCCCGTGTAAACTTTTGGTGCTGCCATGGTCTGACAGCAAGATTACCAAAATCGTACCAAAGTCAACCAAATCTAACCTAGATCTTGTAAGATATGTAGAGTCCAAATCCACACAAGATATCTTATAAAATCCTCTAGAGATTTCAATGATGCACCACATGATGTCATATGTTGTTTTCTATTTTCAGAAATATGTTAAATGTAAATACATATGTAATATTTTGTTTTAAGAAACTAAAACATGCTTGATCTAAAAATGTTAACACACATTATGGTTTAGAAGCGTATCAAAGTTAATTGATATATGACTAATCAAAATGTAAATGCTTAAGTGATGAAGATGCTATTTAAGGAAAAGCTTGTTTTAATATCTATTAATCTTGACAAACTTTATGCTTTACAAAAATTAAATTTACTTTTGTCGTTAACAAAACTTAGGTAAAGATCATGAAATATAAATAACGTTTAATGACGATATTTGTATTAAAACTTCCGTCAAGTTGAACTCGTTCGTAACGAGGATCGATCTCTATCACTATGGTTTTGGATCAAAAACCAAAAGTTTGTCTTAACTCTTGGGCAATTTGCTCACATTCTCCGAATTCCAAATCATGGACAATGTGCCTTCACTGAAGATTGGTCTCTTGATTCTCTCTTCAACTACCGTGAAGAAAATAGTCCATATTGTTCATACATACCTTCCCCTTAATAATTAACTCGCATGTTATGCACTCCTCGATCCAATTACTCAAATCCAAACATAATCTATACATGTGATATCCGAGATGATCTTAAACCTCTCGTAGTCATTCTACATGAAAATGTTTGGAGTCTTAGAGGAAATCAAGAAATTCTTCCCATTTTTTATGCTCACATAATGTATTGTCTCCTAACCCAACAACCATACAATCCCGCCTATTTCTTCGCAAGATGAATTGTACACCTTCAAGGCAACAAGAACAAACTAATTCCATATGGAATGTTCCTGACACGCTTTTATCATCATATCATGTACTTTCATCCTCAATTTTAAAGTCCTTTATATGTACTTGTGAACAAGATGATGGAACCTTTGAACACATCCCACATCACGTCATTCTTCGTTCCTGATTCCACAAATACTCATCATCCATTTGACGATCCATCAAACAAAAACACACAAGAAACCTAGTTTCTTCTCCAAATAGGTTCAATCCTTAGGATTCATCTTTTATCTTTGTAATATGATCATTCCCATGAAATAAAACATTTTTCGTTTGATATCTCACTTATATAGATGTTCAAATTCTTTAGAAATCACTGGTCTTAATATATGACACCTTGTGCAAAATCTGCACACTTTCTGTGAAGGTACTGGTCTGCAGTAGCCGGATCCCTAGGCTATAGCTAACCGGATCCCTCATATGAAGGATCCGTGGGATCCGGGCAGACAGAAATGGACTTACAGACTTCCACACATCAAACCATTCCTCTAGATCACATCATACTAGCTAAACATGATACCTTAGGATCATTTAAGTCTTCCTCAAGCTCAGTTGGTCTTACACTCACTCATAGATAACTTAGGATCACATTCAAGGTGTTTTTGAGTTATCATTTCACCAAAACTCACCATACTTTCTGCTCCAATGCTCACACATTTTTCCTCACATCTCAAAACACCTAGTTTGATATTTCTCTCAATTTTAACAAATTGATTTTAGTCATTCTCACCTTAAATTAGGCAAAAAACAAGTTTTTCATTTATCATGATTTTTAAGGAATTTTCCAAATTTCTTTCAAATTACCATCTGATCTCTATGATCATTTAACACCACATGACACTCTCAAATTCCTTAGTTTCATCTTTGATTACCCATTGGTGCTCATAAAGCCCCATTTCTTTCCATAAAAGGCAATCATTAGCTACCATCAATCATTTCTCTTGATCATTTAAGACCCTCTTCATTTAAGACACGTAAGAAGACTAAAACACTCAAGTTGTATAGGTACTAGACCTTACAAAACATCTTATTCCTTTTTCTTGGCTGCTGAGAGTTGGATCCCTAGGCTTAGCCTAGACGGATACCTCATTGGAGGGAACCGTGGGAACCGGCTGCACAGATTCAGCTAATCCTAGCTAAAACAATCATTTCAAGCTTTTCTTGCTAACTTGAACACTCCATCTTGTCTTAATTGACTTCCTTGATCAGTGCAACTCTAAAGTTGACTCTTGTGCATACAAATTATTGCATTTTGAAGGATCTTAGTGGTTTAAGCTTTGAATTCACTTACCAATTCCTTTCCTTTATAAAATCCTTTTGTTAGTACCTCTAAGTCACCATTCATAACATAATTATCAGCAACTAAAAGCCTCTATTTCACTATCCATTTATCATTTCATCATGAGGAAAGCTCCTAGTGCTAACTCATCCACCAAAGGACCACCCAAGAAACTTGCTCGGGTTGTTCACGAAATTTCTTCAACCGAATCATCACCCGTTAAATCCACAAACGCTAGGATTTCCCCTCTACCAACTCAACCAATCAAACCAATCCCTAATAGGATTGTTCCCACAAAACTACCATTGCCAAACACTACTATACCTCCTAAACCAAACACCCCTATTTCCACTAAACCATCACCCTTGGTGCCTAGAGCCATATCATTCACCACTCCACTTTCATCTCCACACCTCTACAACTTAGAGGACTTGCCTTTTAGGCCATCTCATCCTCCACCATTGTCAACATTATCCTCTATTGAAAAAATAACGCAACAACAAAACCATGGTGTTGAAATAACACTAGCACCGGTATCCTTTTCTCCATCACCCTCGAATAGTCCCTTTTGGATTATGAGGAATTATCAAAGTCAACCACCCGATCACATGGAAGTAGATACCTCTCTAACACCGTCCTCGACATACATTCCACCACCATCACTCTTAGTTGATCAACCTCCAAATGTACCTCTACAAATCCCTTCTTCTTTTAAGAATCCTCAACCTTCCTCATTCAACCTTCCATCTCAAACCACTCCATTTCTATCACCACAACTTCCAAGCCATAACAAAGATTGTTATCATTGTCAACATGTCGAAAGTTTAGTACATGAACTACGTGAAGAGCTACGTTTCATGTGTTATCACCTCCTCGAACGTTTTGATGAGGTCAACAAAACTAAACATTCCTAAGCTTAAGGATTCTTGTGGTGTTCTAGTCTTAAGTTTAACTTAGATTGATTAGGAATCATATTTCATGTTTAAGTCATTCTCTTAGTTTTTGAGATATGTATATCATTTCTCGTGTTTTTATTGAATGAAATTACATGTTATATGCCATATGTTCTTGAGAATATGTTTGGTGCCTTAATACATAACTCATTTTGATATTAAACATCGTATTTTACATCCACATTGTTGAATTGAGAATGCAGGTTACGGATCCCTCACTTTGGCCTAGACAGATCCCTCCCAGGGAGGATCCGTGGGATCCGTGCAATAGAAACATTTTTTCTTACAAATTTGAGTCTTATTTGCAGGAAATTATGCATCATATACTTGTTTTCTAACCTTTGTTTTGTAGATTTTCAATATACACTTGAATACTTTGACACCTTCAACAGGGGGAGTTTCTTGTCAAAGCAAAACTTGCAAAAATGCTTGCAATACTTTCACATAGGAGTACATAACTACTTGACATCCTCCTCACAAAGGAGCACTCGTCAAGGGGGAGCATGTTCGTCTAACAGACGAAACCATTTGCAGACGATATTGCAAAACACTCGCTTAGTCTTCCTAATTACTTGACGCCCTCAATAAAGGGAAGCACCATTCAAGGGGGAGCTAAGACGAGAATCCTTCTCTTTTCTTACACTCTATTTTTCATATTTTTACTTTTCACATGTTTTTCTTCAAACAATGTGTTAGTTTCTTTTCGAAGCTCTTTTTGTTTCGACAAAAAGGGGGAGAAGAAAGTAAAAACTCCAATTCAAACTATTACAAATTTTAGGTTTTCCTTAAAATAATCTTATGTTTTGTCATCAACAAAAAGGGGAAGATTGTTAATACAAATAAGCCGTAAAAGGGGGAGAAGAGAGTAAAAACTCCAATTCAAACTTTTACGAATTTTAGTTTTTCCATAAAATAATCTTATGTTTTGTCATCAACAAAAAGGGGGAGATTGTTAATACAAATAAGCCGTAAAAACGTTTATTTATATTTTACGATCTTCTAATGTTTTGTCGATAACAAACGTAAAATCATTTTAATGAAACAAATAAAAAACGTAAATGGTTTGAGCCAATAGTTTACTAACACACTTACATTTTTATATAAAACACTAAACAAATAATAGTGTTTACATTCTATAGAAATGCATATGTATAACAACTAGTGTTTACATAATATAGATATGTACTTATATATACTTAGTATATATTGTACTGGGTAATGTAATGGGTAGAAATCTAAGTATTTGACCCATTGACTAGATACATTGAATGAAGTTGGGTAAAACCCAAAGTCCATGACCAATACCCATGGATCTTGATCCATAACCCATGACCCATTGCATGACATCATGCATGAAGTCATGTTGGGTATTATCTATGGTCCATGGCCCATACCCATGATCCAATGTCTAGATACATTGTATCTATTTGGATATCCATGACCCAAAGTCCATAACCCATAACCCATGATCTATGACCCATAACCCAAATAGGAGGAGCGTCTGGCGGATCCCCAGTTTACATTGGATGGATCCCTCAAGTAAGTGATCTGTGGGATCCGGGGAACAGTAGAGGATTTTTGTCTATAAATAGTGAGCCATTTCCTCATTGTAACTCACCCCTTTTACACACACTTTCTCTTAGTGTTGTAAACTCTCTAACCTCATATCCAAAGGATCTTTCTATGTAGTTTTGTGTTTTTGTAATTCTCTAGGTTCCTCTTAAAGGCGAGATCACCACCTCTTGAAGTCGAGCAAGCTCAAGTCCATGGATTGCCAAGCTTCGTCATCATCAAGACTACTGATGCTATCTTGTTGATAGTTCTTTCCTCTCTCATTAGAAGTGTTGTGTTGAAGACATAGGTGAAAGATGTCTAAAGGGTCAAGTAGAAGGCATTAGTGAAAGGTTGATAAGGTTTTAAAATGTACCTTTTTGAGGGGCGTTTAAGCCCTTATTTGATCACTTTTGTATCTGTTATTACTTAATATCGTTCCTTTTCACTTTTTAGGTATCTTGAAGGAAAAATGCTGGAATGACACTTATTCGGACAAAAAGGCGCGAATATACGAAGAAAATGGCCAAAGTCAAGAATCTAGACACTCAGGCTGCTGGAACTGAAGGGGACAGCGTCAGGCACAAAATAGTGACGCCATTGGACAACTTTTGTGATGGCTCAGTAGCCAAATTGCTCATTTACAAGTGACGGCTTCAGGTTTTAAAAGAGTAGGGCGTCGCAACTCAGACGGCCTAGATTTGATCCAGACGACGTCAGAGACTGAAGGGGACGGCGTCACAATCAAAAGGTGACGCCGTCGCAAAACTAACGTGGCCAAGACAAAACCCTAATAATGCCGACCCGATGGCGTTACAAATCAAAGGGTGACGCCGTCGCATTTGTAATCTTATATATAGAATCCGAATTTTTTAGTTTTCAGTGTGTAGTCTTTGGAGTAAAAACCTAAACCGAACCAAGGCTGTCTTGTACAGTATTTTAGGGTTCCATACCCTATCTTACATCAAGATAAGTGTTTTACTTCATTAATTTAATTATGTCTTCAATTAATTGTGTGTATGCTTGCATGTTTCCCATGTCCGGCTAATTTACTTGTGTGTTTGCTTAGGGAATATGAAACTTAATTATTGAATATTGATTGGTTGTCTCTTATCTTAATTGTTAATGATCTAGTATTGCGATAGGTCATCCGTTGTGTAGTTAATGCTTGATTAATCTTTGTGAACCTTAGCTTATAGTACCTAGAGTCATTGTAGGCTAAACCATCCGAAGAGTACCTTAGCGTTAAGTTTATAAATCCTAGAGATTTTGTAGGCATTAACCTTTGGTAGTTTCAAAGATTTAGGGATAAACGCATACCCTACGACCTTAGACACACAACGCGATTAAGAATAAGGACGTGACAATTCAACCATCAATAAGAGATAATTAAGGAGTAATAAAACCTAAGTAAACACATCTTTAAATCATCATACGAGCACACAATAATTAGACATAGACTACCCTCACCACTAGTTTAGATAATTAGATAAGTAGAAGTAATCAGTAGAAATACCAACCACCCAAACTCAAACCCCGAGATTCGTACTTTTCCATTTCTTAAAAAAACATAAAAAAAATAAAAAATAATCTTCCTCAACCCCAACCTTAGCGTAGTAACTTCTCACTAGCATTCCTATTCCCCTAGAGAACGATATCAATTCCCGTGGCTTACCCTAATACTACACTACAACGATTAGGTTCACTGCCTAGGGTGTTGAAAAACTTGCTCGACGAAAAGGAAGTTCCTTTGACCCCGAACGACGCGTGTAGCGTTATCAAGTTTTTGGCGCCGCTGCTGGGGAATAGAATAGCTAGTTAGGAGTACACCTCGTTTAGGTTTCCATGCTTGATTCCTATCAAGTAAGATTTTTTTTCCCATTTTTAGCTTCCTCGTAGTCTATCCCCCTTCTTCGTGACCTTTGTTCATAAAACCTATCACTCACCATGATACGTGTCTTCCGCCGAAGATTCTTCACACTACCCGCCCCCAATCCTCCTCCTAATCCTGAAATTGAGAACGCAATCCCATAAAACCCTTCACCCGTTCACCACTTTGGAAATCACCTAGGGCATAATGAAATAAATTGGTAACAACAAAGTCCTTTCTATGACTCAGATTCCGATAAGGAATTTGATTATGGTGAAGCACTTGACAACGGGGAGGTCATTGATGAAGTTAGTTTTGAAATGGAAGAGGACCCCTCCCAATGTTTTGACCCTAGGTGTAGAATTGAGAAAGATGGTCCCTTTAACATGCAATTCCCTTGCAAAATAGGATTAGAAGGATTCGATGCTTACTTGAATTCGTTCTTGCCTTTAAACTTAATCTCAAGGAACCTATACAATAAAATCAATGTCAATGAGTTAACTTATCAAGGGAACGATGTTGTTGAAGCAGTCACTCATTTGCATGTGTTTGTTGGAAGTTTTGCTTATTTGGTAGAGTTCATGGTCTTAGAAAACTTAGGAGAATTTATTGATAAGGACCTCACTCAAGTAATTTTTGGAAAACCTTTCAAGAGAATGACTAGGTTGAATGAACGAATGATTGATGGTCTAATTACATTCTCTGATGAAGTTGAAGACTTTGTCTACCAAATGCCACGTGCTCATCCCAGGTTTAAACACAAGGATATTGAGGCGTGTAATAGAATGACTCCTATTCCATTGCTTAGTGAAAGGGATAAGCAAAGTGGACTTAGGTACCCATATGAGAAAACTAAGAGGTATTACAAAAAATGCCTAGAGTTAGGAGATGATTACAAAAAGAATGAGAGAACATTGGAATGGCTTAGGTATGGGCACGTAAGCGTGCACGAGATCACGTAGGGGCACGACTTCGAGTCTAGCTACAAGACTCATAAATAAAGAAAATCGCTTCGTGGGAGGCATACCCAAACTCAAGAACATTAAACCCTAATTTCTAATTCTGACTTAATTAGTGTTTCTGGGTTGTTATAGAGCCTGGATATCATCAATTTAACATAATATAAACATCACACAACAATCTTTTTGACCAAAACCCTTCACATTTGAAAACGCCCAATTCGACTCAAGAACCCTAATTTTGAAAAACCATCATTTTGTGTTTCTGGGTGGATTCAGAGGGTAACAATAGTATCCTTGATGTTAAAGAACCGTTTTGACCCATTTATCTTAACCTCAAACACATAAGTATGATCATGTGTCCTTACGCGTATGCGTATAACACAAAATCAACCATACACGTAATTTTAACCGTTGGATTCATTTGTAAATCAAAACCAATGTTTAGAAACGTGTTACAAACGCAAAAACACTTACAGATTTATGATCAAAACTTCGGATTTCTTGAATGAATTCTATGCGTAGGATTAGTTGGTTAGGAGTAATAAATGTGAAGTGAAATGTTAGGTGGAGAGTGTTTTTATTAAAATGACTTTAACATTTTGACAGTTTTGGTCCCTCAACCTTTTCCTTTTTCATACAAAGCCATTTAACTTCCATTTTGGTTACCAAACAAAAATTGTTAAGAAAGAAACTTGACGACACTCCCCCTCGACTTAGGTAAATAATGAAAGGTTATAAATTTTAGTCTGATGAGTGTCATTTAACTAGAAAATTTTACCACCATTGATAAAGGAAACAACCGGGATATTATAACATGCAAGTACACAGATGTTTTGAAACAGTTAAGTGATAATTTTCTCCCCCTCAACACTTGATCGGAAAAATACTGAATTTTTGAAAGATTATAGTGTTGATGGAAGAAATGTACTTGCCATGTTGAAAGAAAATTAGATTAGAAGAATATTTTTGATGTTTTATTAGGTTTTATATTTTTGTATTTTGTTTTTGAAAAATGCATTTACAAACGATATTTTGGTGTTTGACAGGTTTTTAAGACTGTTTTAGGAGGTCATCCAATTCCTCTTGAGTCAAACACCTCATACCAATCCGGTGGACCAACTCATTAAACCTAGCGGGAGGCAAGGCTTTGGTGAGAAGATCTGCCAATTGGTATTCTGTACCCATGAAGTATAATTCAACTGTACCCTGTTCCACGTGGTCCTTGATGAAATGATAACGAAGATCGATGTGTTTTGATTTCGAATGCTGAACTGAGTTGCACGAGATCGCAATGGCACTCCGATTGTCGCAGTACATCGGGATTCTGTCAAATACGTAACCATAGTCTTTGAGTTGTGTTCTCATCCAGATGACTTGAGCACAACACGCGGACATGGCTACATATTCTGCTTCGGTTGATGACAGCGATGTACAATCCTGCTTCTTTGACTGCCAAGACACCAGTTTATCACCAAGAAATTGTAGAGCTCCTGAAGTACTTTTCCTTGAGTCTAAGCATCCTGCGTGGTCAGCGTCTGAAAAAGCGATTAGTTCAAAACCAAAATCCTTCGGATACCAGATCCCCAAGTTAATGGTTCCCTTGATGTATCGGAGGATTCTTTTAGCCTCAGAGAGGTGGGTTTCAGTTGGTCCTGACTGATAACGGGAGCATAGATAAACGGAAAAGACAATATCAGGTCTGCTAGCTGTTAGATACATGAGAGACCCAATAATACTTCGGTATTTGGTAGGGTCTACTAATTTCCCATGTAAATCAGCGTCTAGCTTCTTGTTATGAGTCATTGGTGTGGCATAAGTATCACAGGTTTTCATTCCAAATTTGTTTAACAATTCAAGGGCATATTTGGACTGACTCAAGAAAATACCACGGGGAGATTGATGAACTTGCAGTCCTAGAAAGAATGTAAGTTCACCCATCATGGACATTTCAAAAAAATTCTTCATTAGTTTTGCAAAAGCGATTGAAAACTTTTTATGTGTAGACCCAAAAATGATGTCATCCACGTAAATTTGAACAATTAAGATATGTGCCCCGTGATATTGTATAAAGAGAGTTGGGTCAACCGAACCTTTGGTGTAATTATTAGCAATGAGCAAAGATGATAGCTTATCGTACCATGCCCGAGGGGCTTGTTTGAGACCATAAAGAGCTTTGTTCAGTTTGTAGACATGGTTCGGGAACTCAGGATCAACGAATCCTTCGGGTTGGCTGACATAAACCGTTTCTTTCAGTTGTCCGTTGAGAAACGCAGTTTTGACATCCATCTGAAAAACCGTCATATTCATATGAGCCGCGAACGCGAGAAATATCCGAACAGCCTCAAGACGAGCAACCGGAGCAAAAGATTCTTCAAAGTCTATTCCTTCTTCCTGGCGATAACCCTTAGCAACTAGACGTGACTTGTTTCGGATTACATTCCCTTCAGCATCCAATTTGTTTTTCCAAATCCATTTGAGACCAATGACGTAGACCCCTGTTGGTCTTTCAACCAGTTCCCATACTTCAAGACGTTTGAATTTGTTGAGTTCTTCTTGCATGGATTCAATCCAGTTGTCTTTTGTCATTGCGTCTTTAATGTTTTTAGGCTCAGATTGGCAGACAGTGAGTGCATAAATGCAATGTTCACCATCTGTGTGAAGACGTTGTCTCGTAACGACTGGTTGATTTGGGTTGCCAATAATATTTGCCAGAGGATGGTCTTTAGTCCATCGATGTGTAGAGGGTTGATGTTGGTATACATTGTGAAGATTCTGAGGATTCAAATGGTTTGTTAATGATTCCGCGACATCAGGTGCAGCAGTGTCATTAGCAAACGGGTTAAAGAACGCATTTGGATCAGAATCTGCAGGTGGGGGTACTTCATTCAGAATGTCATCAGCCGGTTCATCATTGTTGGAAGCGGTTTGTTCAACTGTTGTGGTGGAGTCAACTGGTGGTGCTTCTTCAACAGTAGTTGTTGTAGCAGGTGTATCAGGTATAGGAATATTATCAGGTTGTGCAGCGGATACACCTGGAGCACGTTCATCAATATCCTCACTTAACAGAGGAGCAAATAACCTTTCCATTTGTTGATGAGTGAGCTGGGGGCTTTGTTCAGCTGATGATGGGGGTTGAGGGAAGTTTAAACGGTTGTGACCGGGTTCTAAGCTGTTATACTCAGAAGCCATTTCCGTAAGTTCATCAAAATGAGCATGAATCGTTTCCATCACCTGTTTTGTACGACGATTCCAGATCCGGTAACCTTTAGAATTCTCACAGTATCCAATAAAGACTCAAATGTCGGCTTTGGCTTTGAGCTTTCCAAAATCATCACGGTCATTATTCGGATAGCAAAGGGATCCAAATACATGAAAGTGTTTGAGATTCAGTTTATGGTTGTGGACAAGCTCGAAGGTGTTTTGTTGTGGCGTTTTGTGATCATAGAACGGTTTTGAGTATAGCATGCAGTAGATACAGCTTCTGCCCACAAGTAATCTGGAAGTTTAGCATTGATTAACATTGTTCTTGCAGCTTCCACTAACGTTCGGTTTCGTCTTTCAACGACTATGTTTTGTTCAGGTGTACGTGCAATAGATGTTTGATGTTGAATTCCCACTTTCTCATAAAATTCTCGAAGGGTTTGGTTAACAAATTCAGTTCCTTTGTCTGTTCTGATTAGCCTGGCGGTGTTGCGGAGCTGAACCTATATTTTCGTGAGAAAGGTGATGATCATTTGTGGATCTTGGTCTTTGCTTCGAAGAAAGTAGACCCAAGTCCATCGTGAGTAGTCATCAACTATTACTAAGATGTAGCGTTTGCCATTGATCGTTTGCACGCGCATCGGGCCACATAAATCCATGTGAAGAAGATGAAGCACATGCTGAGAGTTGTGTTCCACCTTTGAAGGAAAATAAGTGCGAGTGCTTTTCCCTTGTTCACAGGCTGAGCAAAGGTGATCTTTTGAATACCTGAATCGTGGGAGACCTTCAACTAGTTTGTGTCGAGCAAGGTTGGTGATGGTTTGAAAGTTTAGATGTGAGAGACGACGGTGCCATAGCCAGGATTTTGTTGATGTTGCCTTTGAAAGTAAGTAGATGGGAGATGAAGCAACCATGTCTTGCATAGAGATAGTGTAGAGACTAGAATTACGCGAGCCAGACATAAGGTCATTTCCTTGTAGATCGCGAATGAAACAAGTTTTCTCCCGGAAAGCAACCTCCAAATCTCCATCACAAAACTGACCTACTGAAAACAGATTGTGACTGAGGCCTTCCACATAGTAAACCCTGTTGATTTCGATGTTCCCATTGACATAGTCTCCGTAGCCCATGATAGCTACGAAGTGATCATTCCCGAACCTGACAGTGCCAATGAACTTTGCAATAAAGTTTGATAACAGTTTAAGGTTGCCTGTCATGTGTCGGGAACATCCGCTATCAACAATCTAGAGAATGATCTGTATCACCTGCATTACACACAGACGACACAAATGGAATAGAAGTAGATGTGGAACCCGAAATGTTAGAGGGTTCCGAAGCAGGTATATTAGACATACATACATTAATAATTTTAGGCATCCATTTAAATCCTAGTGTGTTATATATCCATTTATGCCATCTATAACTACTCTTTGCTTTAGTCTTAGTGAATGCACTAGGTGGTACTACATTCTTAGGAGGTGAAACTGGAGCTACAGGGACAGCAATGCTTGCCTTAGAATCTAAAGAAGGCGGTCTACCAAGCACAGACTTAGAATGATTAGTGGGCTTAGAGGTATTCCGATTCTTAGGATTCCGTAACCGAGAGATTATAGCTTTAGCAACACATTTGTCATGACAATCAGAATTCATACTTTTACGACAAATAACACAAGGTGCATCAGACTGAATATCAAAAGTGCTTAAAGGTTTAGCGTTCGTTACATCACTATTTCTATTACATTTGCCAGACGCAACATCTATAGTGGAAGCAACGTGAGTCTTATTCATAGTCCTAGGGTGTTCTTCTACTTTAGCATTCCTTATTGATCTTTTAACTTCCTATTCTTCGATTGGGTGCTCCTAGGCTGTGAAGTGCGGACGTTTGGAAAAGACGCAACTATTCCTGTTTCAGTATAAGGAAGCACGTTAGCAACTTGTGATTTGGCAGTAGGGATTCTAGGTGCACGATTACTAAGTGTGACTGGTGCTATTCTCTTAATCACGGTAGGCGGAAGTTGTTCATACTTTCCTAACATTTCTCTTAACTTAGAGATAGTATGAATCAAATCTTGATTTTCAGAACTAATATTACCAGCAAAATGCATGACTTCTCTAGTGTGAGCAAGATAGTGATCAAGTTCGTTTGATGCTTCATGACGAGTCTTATTGAGTAAATCAAATATGACACCATATTCCTGTTTAACTTTTACAAGTTCTTGTTCATATTTTGATATTTGACTTTTCAAAGACACGTTTTGATCATCCAGTTGCTCAATTTTAGGATCAGAAAATTTTGCACACAACTGAGCGATTTTGTTTTGAAAAACAAGTTGTTTATTGTGAATATCTTTTTGACACCAATTAAGACGACGTTTTGCATAGGAAAGTTCGTTAACCAATCGTCATTTTCAGCTTTTAAAGACTCGATCTGAAGCACATTATCGGTGTTCTCAACAGTTACACTCTTATCAACAGTATCAGCAGAGATATAATCAGATGCATGTGGCAAAGAATTGAATAACACAACATTATGGATATCAGCACAGATAACATCTTTCAAGAGTCGATCAACATCTTTTCTCAACATTTTCTTTTTACGTTTAGTGTTAGAAATAGATGTTTCTGTTTTCTCGAAAACGACCTTCATTACTCCAAGTTCCTTATGAAAATCCTTTTCCCAAGCTAATACACAACTTTTCAAATTTTTAACGTTAGGTAAAAGATTTTTCTGAAAAATGTCTCTTTGTTCTCGCGCCAGAGGCGATTGAAAATGATCAATTTTGATTTCAGAACGATATTCTATCTCATGTTGTAAAATTTTGAGGTCAGCCATGAAAATGTCAAAATATCTAAGAATTTTTCGATTTTCAGGTTTTGAGTTTACTTCACTGATGGAAGGTAAAGGACCATAAATTTGTGCATAATCTGGTTGGGGATTAACATTAGAAGACTCAGGTGTTTTGATGATAACCCTTGGTGTGTTAGAAGAATCCGTTGGTGTGACGAAAGTGACCGATTTTGAATAATTAAAAGGTTTGTTGTAAACAACAGTTTTTAATTTTGATCGACTCTCGTCTTCTGCATCTAATTCCTCTTGACGATGATATTCAACAACACTCATAACAGTATCATTAATTTTATATTCTGCACTAGAAACTTCAGGATTTGGTTTGAATGTTTTTAGTGAAAGCTTTGGTTTGTAATCAGCTAGATTTGGTCCATATCCTTGTGGATTGGGTTTTAAAGTAAACTTTTCAATAGCTGTTACTGATTCACCATGTTTGTAAACAACAGTTTTAAACTCTTTAATTTTGTTTTGCAAGCCGATAATTTCTTCAAGAAGGTCATCTACCCGATTCGTTGAATGTTTTTTGTATGCGGAGAACTGTTTTTGACAAGTTAACAACTCAGCCTTAGCTTTTTGTTTTTCCAAGGAGAGAGCGTTAATTTGCTTTTTATGTTCATGTTTCAGTTGTTCTATTTCAGAAAACAAAGCATTCTTCGAAGCGGCTAGATCACGCATCTGTCTCTCTAAATATTTTTCGTTTTGATGAGATTTTGCAAAAGCGGCTTCAAAACCTTTTTCACGGTTTTCTTGAGTTTTGAAAAAGTTGAGTTGCATTTTTAAACATTCAAAATCCTTGGTTAACATTGCATTTTTGCTTTTTAAGTCCTTATTTAATGCATAACATTCCTCCATTTTGATTTGATGGTCTTTAATTAAACGAGCAAAATCTGGATGAGGCAACAGTTCGGCTTGTTCAACGTGAGTCACAACATGATCATTATTTAGATCCTCAAGTACAACCACGGAGTCAATTTGATTATCAAAGGAAACCATAAGGTCATCTTGATCGTCAAATGTAACTACGGGGTTTATTTGAAAATCGTCAGAATGAGATGTAGATGACTCATTTTGAACAGTCTGAGCCGTGCCGGATTCAGATATTGGCGGATATATTAGTTCAGATATGATGATGGTTTGTTCGGGTACCTGAGACAAGCCATCAGTGTCATACACTGGGCCTGTGTCACTCATGTGTAACTCATGCATATTAGCCATCAACATAACAGCTGCATTGGCCTGCAAATCCTCCATATCATCATCTGAGTCTGCATCTGCCATAAAGCTATGTTCTTTGTTTGTGAGAGATCCACTAGCTTCATCCTTAAGAGCCAAAAGAAGAGCCTCTTTGAAATAAGCACTGCCCCTAGTCCTCGGCTTTGGGCATGCATTAGCCAGGTGTCCCTTCTCATTGCAGTTGTAGCATCGAAGACCATTCAACCCATTCTGAGCATTTCCCTGTTCCACCACTTGAGCTCTGTTGTTATTCCTACCCATAGCATTAAACCCTTGACCACCTCCCATTTGACGACCATAACCACGATTCTGAACTTCAACTCGTCCATTGTTCACAACAGCCTGATTTCGTGTATTGGATGAGGAACGAATACGATTGTTGGATTTGTTGGTATAACGGCTAAAAGCATTAGCAATCATAACAAATCCTTGTTGCAATGCTTCGAACGGATCAGATTCCTCACTAGTTTGACTATGAAGTACTTGATCATTGTTGTTGTTGTAAGGAACCAATTGATTTTGTTGAGGTTGCTGTGATTGATCGTTTGGTGTGACTGAGGCAGTTGGTTGAGTTGCTTGTTGAGGAGGATAACTTTGTTGAGCATATAAGGCAAGTTGTGGATTTTCCAGATGTGTAGGTGGAGCAATTTGAGCACGGAGAATCCTTTCCCGATCAACTTCCTTTTCATGAGGCTTCAAGTAATCGTACAACAATCCATATGTAGAATGATGCATATTCTTCACTTGACGGAGAAAAATGACATACTTCTCCCATTCAGGACCAAGACTACTCAGGAACTTAGTATTCACTGCAATTCTTGGCATGATGATGTTGTGTTTATCCAAATCATTGATGATGTCTGAAAAACGATGATGATAGGACTCTAGTGTCTCTCCAGGTTCAATCATGAAGTGTTCATAAGCCAAGTAAATTTTGGATTCCAAATCCTCCTGATTGAGTACAGATCCTTCCATAAGAAGACGAATATGATCCCACATTTTATGTGCAGTCTTTTGAGCATCAACACTACGAAGAATTGGGTTTGGTAATCCTAAGAGGATATATTCCATTGCAAGTTCATCTGCTTCATAGTGTAGAAGTTCTTGAGGATTCAAGTCTGCAACAATAGCAATGTTCGTTTGTTCATCTCTTGGTGGAATGGCATTTGGATCTCCGGATACAATGACAGTAGGCATCTCAAATGGACCTTCCAAGATAACCTTCTTTAAGAACTTTGCATGTGGCTTCTTCAGATCACAAAATCTAAAGAACCTTATCACCCATTGATCGTAGTTTCCTGGAGTGAGCATTGGAGGTCTATCAAGTGATCCAGCCTCATGAATTGATTGTTGGCTGCTTAAAGCTTCACACATCTTTGCAAACCAAGTAGATTCTTTCATAGTGTTCCTTGATGGATGTTGATTGAATTCATTTGTGTAGGGTTGAATTTGAAGGCTTGGCGGTGTTTGAACCATTTGTGGTGGGGGAATTGCACCAAGTTGTGGAGTATGTTGTTGATTAAATTGTTGTTGATAAATTGCTTGTTGTTGATTCCATTGTTGATGTTGTGGACTTAGTTGTTGTTGTCGTTGAGAATAAGTGTAAGGGAAATAGTTAGAGTATGGTGGTTGAGACATGTTGAAAACTTGTGTTGGTAAAAATGGATCTTTGTAGTCGAATGAACCTTTGTTGATGAAGTGTCCTTAGGCGTAGAAATCACAATAATCCAAGTAGCACTTATGCGTAAAAACACCAAAGTTACGCGTAACAAGAAAGAGTTACGCGTAGATTTAGCTTACGCGTAAGTAGGGAAAAGACGCTAAAGTTATGCGTAGACACAAAGTTATGCATAGAAAGTTAGGCGTAGGATTATCTTATGCGTAAGACTTGGCTTAGGCGTAAGATTTCTACGCGTAAGCTTTATGCTTATGCGTAAGTTTAGGGTTTTACCCAAATGATCTTTTACACTATCACAGTGCAAAAGATATCCAAAGTCGACATATTTTCAGGCTTATCCAAGCAAGAAAACACGGAGTAAACCATGAAAACGAAGATCAAACCACGGATAAAGTTATGCGTAAGATTAGGGTTTTGATACGCGTAATCTTACTCGTAAAAATGATTATGCCCAAATTTGTTTCTAAACCAGATTTTTGTTATGGAATAGCGTTAATAGTACCAAAATAACACAAAAGTGTGAACCTTGATGAACCAAAACGGCTAAATGGGTTACGCGTAGAACTTCACCCACGAACAAAATCAAGCTCAAAAACTTAGATCCACGCGTAAAGTTTGAAACTTTTTGCCAAAAACAAGTATTTTAACACCTTAAAACGTTGAAAGTACAAGAATCTTAGATTAAAAAGTGTAAAAAACAAGTTTTGAAGCGAACCAAAGAACACGTTATCTTTACGCGTAAGACCAAAACCAAAAACTTCAAAACAAAAGTGTGCACCCAACTATTTGGCGATTGATACCACTGTTAGGTCACTAGTTTTACAACACAAGCTTACTAGAAAGAGATAAAGGCGATTGAACAAGTAAACCAAACACACACACACGTTATACTAAGACAGTTATGCGTAGAGTATGAGGTGAAAGAAAAACTTGAACAACCAACCTTCAAATGAAGGTTTACAAGAGTATTTATAGGAGGGAAGCTAGGGCAACACTCCTAGTTCCCTTCCTTTCCTTTATGGGCTTGGGCCTAAGCTCATGGGCCTTCTACATAAGCTTAAGGCTAATAACAAACATAAAGGCCATAATTAAGCTAACTATTACATGTAAATTACTAACACTTGATTTAGGTTTAGGAGTGATTCCAACACTTTTATTGATTGTTTATTCTCATGTTTAAATTTGTAAAATGCTTTATTTTGTCTTTAACCTCGTCTTAATTACATATAAAGTTATTTTACATAAGGGATAAGTGTAGGGAGGATTACACACGTTTTCAAAAGAAACGTAAACATGAGAATTTCAATTAATTAAAAGATATACATGTGTGTTTGTTCGAGTCAAATGCTTGTATCGAGTCATAATGGATGTTTTGCAGGAAATTTTTCCAGATTCTAAAGATGTAAATTTTCCAGAATTTTCTCCAGAAAATCGCATACCAGTTTTAGTCAGGATAACCTGACGGCGTCAGGATCGCAACCTGACGGCGTCAGGAAGGAGCAGAAACAACTGATTACTTTTTCTCGTTTTCTGAGCTACTTATAAATTTTTGGAATTTTACAGGTCTTAATTTTCCAAAAATTATGTAAACATCCATTCCACAAGCATTATATCCTAGTTTGGTAGAGTCCTATATATATTATTACCGCCGATTTTACGAGAAGGTTTCGTTTGTTTTATTCAAGGGTGCATGTTTAATTTACCAAGAAGAAGATACATAAGATGAGAAGGAGCTTTTCACGCAAACATTCTTCTTGAAGAAAGATGTAACCACCACTTTACAAGGATCCTACCGAGCTAATCAGGGGAGTATTAGTTTCTTTCATCTTTTACTACCTTCCATTATCATAACTTTGATACTTTCGGGAAACATTGGGGACAATGTTCAGTTTAAGTGTAGGGAGGGAAAATAAAACGGGAACTTTGAAACTATGCTTATCCTTGATTATTTGCTTTGTCCAATTGCATTTGTGTAATAAACCATGAGAAAATGTCAGTTAGGGTAATTTTGGCACCAAATTTAAAAATTTTCATGACATATAGGAGTGGGCCATTAGTCTTAATAAAGCGTCTCATGGATAGAAAGTTATATGACTAGCACAAAAACCCTTTATCACTTAAATTCCACCCAAAATGTGAGGATCGCCCTTAATTTAGTAGGAATTAAAGCATTCATCTTTAATGCTTAGAGTGTGAACCGGTAATACAATAGATTCTAGAACTTGTTTTGTGCTGCTCCCGAGATCGCTAGTAAGACTACACTTGTGTAGTTAGGAATAACTAAATGATAAGAGGCATTAGGATAACCCTTGTTTGATACCCGTAATATAATTACTTCTTCCACATCGGTTTAGTAATTCCCCCACACCTTTGCGTTGTACTCATCTTTAGTACACGATACCCCTAGTTAACCCCTCAGAGCCTATCTTTTTCGCGGTTCTCGTGATGTTTCGGTTTTCTGGAATATCAATGAAGAGCATTGTTTACACCCCACCCCCAAATGTACACCCAAATCGCCTTAGCCTACCTTGTATGCACTCACTTTTAGTGCATTATTGTTATCACACTAAACCCTTAGTTCAATTATCTTGTTGCTTGCATAAGTTGCTAAGTCAAGTCATATCCTTTGTACACAGTTTTGGGACGATTGGGACTCATGGGAAAAGTTAAACTTTATGAAATGACGGAAAGGGAACGTTAAATTCAAATTCCCTTTATTTGCGTAATAATGTACTCCAAGTGTTTTGATCTTTTCAATTCGGGTCATATTAGTGTTATAGTAATAAAAAATCAAGTGTAGGGATGTGCCTATAAATCCCTATCATTTTGATGTTATCGTAGAGGATGGTAGAGTAAAAGTGTATGAAAAAAAAATAAAAAATAAAAAAAATAATAAAAAATATGGGCTACCATCCTACATCTATCTTTAATTTATGTTTGCTTGTTTCAGTTATCTAGAGTCTAGAGTGTCGAGTCTTGGCTTAGCAACGCCATTCTTCGCATGCTTGTAACATAAAGATTTTTGACTTGCCACCACTAAATAGCCTATCCCACCAAACCCTTTGTTTCCCTACCGTAAGCCTAACATTACAACCCTTTTAAAAGACCTCTTGGATAGTCTTTCCTAGGTGCTTACGCCAAAGCGATGGAGGTTTGATCTAGTCTCAAGCCTATGGTAATCTATGTACTAGGACCGGTTAATGAGTGTTTATCTTCCATTTCTAATTTATTATATTTCATATACACCCGAGAGATGTGAGTATCCAAACACCCCATGTGAGGTGCTAGTATGTAATTTCCGTGTTTGTTATGACTTTTGCGGGGCTTATATGTGCTGTGAATCGTTCTAAACTAATGCTTCATGACCTCTAACTTATAAATTGATTGGCTAAAAGCACATTTTCTTGAGGACAAGCAAATACCAAGTGTAGGGATATTTGATAAGGTTTTAAAATGTACCTTTTTGAGGGGTCGTTTAAGCCCTTATTTGATCACTTTTGTATCCGTTATTACTTAATATCGTTCCTTTTCACTTTTTAGGTATCTTGAAGGCAAAATGCTGGAATGACACTTATTCGGACGAAAAGGCGCGAATATACGAAGAAAATGGCCAAAGTCAAGAATCGAGACACTCAGGCTGCTGGAACTGAAGGGGACGGCGTCAGGCACAAAATAGTGACGCCGTCGGACAACTTTTGTGACGGCTCAGTAGCCAAATTGCTCATTTACAAGTGACGGCTTCAGGTTTTAAAAGAGTAGGGCGTCGCAACTCAGACGGCCTAGATTTGATCCAGACGACGTCAGAGACTGAAGGGGACGGCGTCACAAGAAAAAGGTGACGCCGTCGCAAGACTAACGTGGCCAAGACAAAACCCTAATAACGGTGACCCGACGGCGTCACAAATCAAAGGGTGACGCCGTCGCATTTGTAATCTTATATATAGAATCCGAATTTTTTAGTTTTCAGTGTGTAGTCTTTGGAGTAAAAACCTAAACCGAACCAAGGCTGTCTTGTACAGTATTTTAGGGTTCCATACCCTATCTTACATCAAGATAAGTGTTTTACTTCATTAATTTAATTATGTCTTCAATTAATTGTGTGTATGCTTGTATGTTTCCCATGTCCGGCTAATTTACTTGTGTGTTTGCTTAGGGAATATGAAACTTAATTATTGAATATTGATTGGTTGTCTCTTATCTTAATTGTTAATGATCTAGTATTGCGATAGGTCATCCGTTGTGTAGTTAATGCTTGATTAATCTTTGTGAACCTTAGCTTATAGTACCTAGAGTCATTGTAGGCTAAACCATCCGAAGAGTACCTTAGCGTTAAGTTTATAAATCCTAGAGATTTTGTAGGCATTAACCTTTGGTAGTTTCAAAGAGTTAGGGATTAATGTATACCTACGACCTTAGACACACAACGCGATTAAGAATAAAGACGTGACAATTCAACCATCAATAGGAGATAATTAAGAAGTAATAAAACCTAAGTAAACACATATTTAAATCATCATAAGAGCACACAATAACTAGACATAGACTACCCTCACCACTAGTTTAGATAATTAGATAAGTAGAAGTAATCGGTAGAAATACCAACCACCCAAACTCAAACCCCGAGATTCGTACTTTTCCATTTCCTAAAAAAAACATAACAAAAAAAAATAATCTTCCTCAACCCCCACCTTAGCTTAGTAACTTCTCACAAGCATTCCTATTCCCCTAGAGAACGATATCAATTCTCGTGGCTTAACCTAATACTACACTACAACGATTAGGTTCACTGCCTAGGGTGTTGAAAAACTTGCTCGACGAAAAAGAAGTTCCTTTGACCCCGAACGACGCGTGTAGCGTTATCAAAGGTGTCGAAAGTCTGTGTCAAAGGCATTTATGAAAGGTGCCAAAGGTCCGTGTCGAAGGCATTAGTGAAGGGTGCTGAAGGATCGTATCAAAGGCATTAGTGAAAGGTGCCAAGGGTGTACATTCGATATGGTGAATCGATGTACAAGATAGATTAGTTTGGGTAAAGGATATTGATATCCTTGATGATGTTGTAATAAGGAGTGTGTCTCCTTTGGGATAGGTGTTGTGTAGTGTTGGGTAGTAGTTCCTCCTTAGTAATGGAACTCAGTACTTGCCTTGTACCAGATAATATATAGGCGACGTAGTGATATGTTTGGTTCTACCTAGTGGAAGAACCCGGTGTCTAGCCTTGTACCAGATAAAGAGTAGGCGACGTTGTGAAGGCTTCTCCACCAAAAGGAGCTTGTGTTGTGTAGTGATTATGAACTCTCGAGTAAGTGACTCTGGGAGTGGAGTAGGACAATGAAGGTGTTCTTGTAGCCGAACCACTATAAATACTCGCATCGTGGTTTTGTGCTTCTTACTCTTTATCTTTGCATTGTTTATTTATATTCTTATCTATCAACATCCAACACACACATCGAGTAGATTGACACAAGTCTATCTAAATAGTTTAAAACAAAGTTTTAATCGGTAAAACTATTCAACCCCATTATAGTTTTCCAAAAATATTACTAAAACACGAAGGATACGACGTCGTTTTGATGAATAAAATATTAATATAATTTGTGGGCTTTAAGTTCTGGAAATAGAAGAGCTCGTCACCACACATGTCTTAATGCTTTCCAACTTTCCAGAATCCTCTCACACACGCATGTCTCAGATCATCAAACTAGAAGAGCTAGGGTTTTGATTCTGGGGGTTTTTTTGGCTGAATATTAAACATGGCCTGCGATTCCGATTTGTGGTGCTTTTTGCTGTGTCAATTATTGTTATTGAAATAATGGGCTAAAAACCCTAATTTTTAGGCTTTGATTGTTCATCCAATTTTCGTATTTTGATGGGCACGGTATCACAGGTACACGTTCTTTAAACGGCTATTAGTATTTTGTATATCATGTTAAAAACCCTAATTTTGAAGATTTGGCTACTGTTTGCGGTTTGTTTCTAAATGTTATTGCTTTTAGTGATTGGCCATGTAAATTGGGTCTTCTACCAACTATTATCTGTAGGATTTTATAAACATATAATGTAGTAACGGGTAGTGATGATTAGTTGTTTTTTTCTTAATAAAATGAGGTTGGTCGTCAATTAGTCGACCCGTAACTTGGCAGGGCAATAACAGGAAGCCATGTATTTGTTACTATGCAACCCTTTTTTCAGCCATGGCGGGTTCCGAATCTTTTTGACCATGTTCTATTTACAAACCTGAGCTGCGTATAAGTTGATATTATGGACTGTGTAATATGCTACCGTTTTTGGATGCTAGTTGTGATTAACAAAAGATGGGTTAAAAAATTCATCAACTTTTCTGAGACATAGATGCTTATATATTAATATGGGTTGTGATGAATGTTGGCGGGTTATAAAAACCAAGAGACCGTCCTTATCTTGGCGGGGCAACATGTTGTGTTTGCAGCCATGTCGGGCGTCTCCTGTTTTTCAGGTTCATACCTATCTGAGCCTCATTGTCGCACTGTATTGTTTTTGGACATAATAAGCTGTTGCTAGCCATGATCTACTGTTTCAGTTTATTGTACGATCTATTATGGATCTACTATCAGTTTATTGGCGTCGTATCCTTCGTGTTTTAATAATATTTATAATATGGGCTGTGACGATTGTTGCTGGGTTAGAAAAAATAGGAGACCATCCTTATCTTGGCGGGGCAAGATGTTGTGTCTATAGCCATGGCAGACATGTCCTATTTCTCGGGTTCATACCTATCTGGCCCTCATTATTGCACTGTTTTGTTTTTTGGACACAATAAGCTGTGGCGAGCCATGATCTGCTGTTTCAGTTTATTATAGGATCTATTATGGATCTATTATCAGTTTATTATAGGCGATGAAGATACTATTGCGCATGTACGTTTACTATTTTGCAACTACAGTAGGTTGCTGGATCGTGAAGGGTGAAATCGACTCGTAGCTTTGCCAGGCAGCACAACATCGTGTTTGCAGCCATGTCGGGTCTCAAACCCTTTTATCCGGACACACACTCGCAATCCTAAGCCATAACATTTTTACATTGTGGTAATGTATCAGCTTATTTCTGCCTTATAAAGTTATTTGAAATTTAGTGTAAGAAATGAAGATATTGTTGCTTTTTTGCATTCATTCTTTTGCAACTACAATAAGTTGTTGGATCGTGAACATTGAAAGTGGCCCATATCTTGGCGGGGCAACACGATGTCGTGTATGTATCCATGGCGAGTCAGATACCCTTTTACCCTATCCTGCATTCAAAAATCTTAGCAGAACTATTTCATACAATCAAACGATCAGATTGTATGTTATATTAAAGGAGTCGTGGTTGATCATGCGTAAAATTGGTAGACAATTAGTCCAGTCGTCGATGATAAACGGTTGTTTACTTTGTAAGGTTTACTGAAATCCGTATCTTCCTGTGGCAACTATAATTAGGTTACGGTTGCAACCACAACAAATCTATAGTAGTACATTTGGATTCACAATATAGAGTCAAAGTGTTCGATTTAAGTTCCGTTTGTTAATGTGAAATTTAAGTTTTTGGAATTGCTAAACCGATTCCCTATTTTGTTTCAGGCTTCCTTTGGGAAAATAAATACGGTGACCAGTATTCGGCCAAGAAAAAAAAAACTCCTGGCACTAGTGTACTGGGGTCGTTTTTCTTGGTCGAATACTGATCACCACTTACGATTTATGCCCATCTTTTAAGTCTCATTGTAAACGGAAAACAAACGATGTTATTTCACCCAAACTGGAGGAGACTCCAGAAAATAGGCATCAAATCAGCGTGTGAAGACTACGATTGGCCAGGTTGCAAAGTAGATAAAGATGATTTGGGAGGTAAATTCTTCTTATAGTGTTATTTAGATCAAGCATATCAACTTATGAGTCGATATCTGTAATATTCATTGGCACGTTCACTGATTCGGGTAGCGGTTGGACTATTAACATACCAAAAACACCCTCTGAAACAACGTTTCTTGATGAGGGTAAAGGAAAATCTTTAAACAGCCACCTTTGGAATTGTCGGCTAATTCTTCTTCTAAGAGGCAACACACCAGTTATATTCAAAGTGTTTTGTTCTTGGGGCAATTACTATTGTTAAAGGCTGATATAATCAGTCCCTGTTCCTGTTTTAAACATCCATCATGTAGTCTTGCAATATATATAACTTCTTATTCTTATGTATATATATGATGATGGGCTATGATGATTGTTGTTATTTGACCAAAATGAAATGGGTTGTCAAACATCTGACTGTAACTTGGCAAGGCAATGACCGGATGGTGTAGCATTTACAATAGCTATGTAACTAAGTCTGTTTGCAGCCATGCCAGAATTCAAATGCTTTTGTGACCCGACTCTTAGTTACGAATCTAAGCCCAATCATTACTCTATACATACATTCCTCTCTGTAAACGTCATCGACCCTATTGGTTTATCTACTGGCCTTATGAGCTTATGTAAACCTAAAACCAAATACGATCCATACAATCTCATTTTATCTAATAAAATATTTTTTTGTGTTGCGTTTGGCCTAACGTGTGGTGGCATTATTCAACCCACGTTGGTTTTCAAAGGGCTAAAGAGCTTACCCAGTTTCCTTCCTTTTCTACACATGAGGTATTTACCGGATACCTTTGACTATATACAATGTATCATCTCAAGATTGTTACACGTATCCTCATTCTAGAAACATTCTTTGTACGGAAGAACATTAACTGATCTACTGGCATTTCAATCTGGAAGTTGTAAGCTACATGTATTTTTTGTTTTATGTTGTTGTTCTTGCATTTTCTTAATGCATATAGCTTTTGTAATTTTTTTAGGCAAAAGGCATTGCATGGAATCAGTGTTATTTGTTGTCGTTTGGTTATTTTGCATGTAAATGTTGTATGTTTCATGTTCCATGTGTTTCAAATTCTTTGATCTTAATATTGTTAACTGACTTGAGGTGGATCTAATGATTTTATTTATGTATTGCTGATGCCCAAGAATTGCCATATTTTACATTTGCATATCATTATGATAGTAATTAAGATTTGCTTTCTATGCTATTTGCAAAAAGATATGAAAACCAAGAGGAGATTAGCTCCATCAATTGCCAATGGTTTTGTGCCAACTAACCATGTACATTCAGAGAGTTAACATTGGTGATACCATTAGCGCAATTATTTTTTATGCTGGCCCAGAAACACAAATAGACTATGAGTCTCAGTTACATATGATGATGGGCTGTGATGATTGTTGTTATTTGACCGAAATGAAACGGGTCATTGAACATATGTCTGTATCTTGGCAAGGTAATGACCGGACGGTGTAGCGTTTACAATACCTATGCAACTGAGTCTGTTTGCAGCCATGGCAGAATTCAGATGCTTTTCTTACACAATTCTTAGTTACGAATCTGAGCCCAATCGTTACTCTATATATACATTTCTCTCTCTAAACATCGTCGACCCTGATGGCTTATCTACTGGCCTTATGAGCTTATGTAAACCTGGAGGAGCTTATATGCCCATTATTTTCGGATTCTGGTTTTAATTAACCCATGTTCAAGAGGATGTAATTTTTTTTTATTTGTTTCAGTAACTTTTTTCAGCTTTATGAAATTTTATTAAACTTGAGGCCATCATATGCTCATGTAATAACTTTAGCTTACAAGGTACACGATCAGTATCTTTCAGGTGACAAATCGGGTCTGAAAAGTGGGTTAGTATTGCATGGATTTGCAATTTCCTTTTGATTGTAGGTACAGTCGATTATGGTGATGAGTTTTTTGATAATGATAATCGCTTCAAACTAAGAAGTAGCAGAGGTAAGTTTTTTTTTAGTTCCCCCAAAAAAAGACATATCTAAAAATAAATCGTGTAGACTCGCTTGGGCCCATAATTTTCTAGGGTGGTGAATTAATGTTGTTGTGTGTTTTCATAGAATGAAGGTTGTTACAGCTTATTGGTTGCCTTTGTTGGTAGGTGCCATTTTTGCAGCCGCTGAGGATTTGAACACCATTCTTGGTTCAGGTATGCCAAGTTCTTGGTATGAATTTTGTTTACTTAAATTTGAGGTTGGCAAATTCTTTTCCGGTTAACTTGGACAATGATTCATGCTACTGATTCTGTTATGTTACCATAGGAAGAAATGTTTTTCCATTGGCGTTTCTAAATGTGTGTCTTTGTGTTTTAAATGGTGTTGCAGGTGTGTACATTACTGACAGAGAGGTTAAGGAGATTCTTATCCCATATTTTATAAAGAAAAGGATGCAATGGTGATGGAATTTTCCGAGAACGAGAATACCCAAGCTATGGTTACTGTGGCTCAGGTTGAGAGAGTTGAAGAACAAAAAAGTGAGTCCACAAACTTATTCTACCATAAAAAACGAATTTTATTCAACAAGATATTTTACAAACAACTTCCATAAGAATACAATAGAAATTACAAGACACTTCTTCTTAAACTCAAACACAACCACACGGGTATAAACCTACAAATTACTACCGATTACTAAACCATAGACAGACACAACTTCATTGCCCTAACACACCTTCTACAACATCCACCCCCAACACTTACAAAGGCAAAAGCCCGCCAAGCCTCTCAACAAACAAATCCTTATCACGTTCACTTAACTCAAGCTCCCTTGCCATTATCTGCATTTGCAACATTTTTTGGTCATATTTTGCTTGAACCTTCCTAAGAAACTCAGCCGTTTTCTGAGGTACATTCTTCCCCATAGTCTCTAGCTCATCAATCAAAACAACTCTTTCACGAACTAATTCAAGTACCTTTGCACAAATAGCATAAACCTCCTGCGCTAACTTCAGATCCTCACTTGCAGATTTGTGACAATATAAAACCATCATGTCTGTCCAATTAGAAGAATTCGCCTCAGCTTTGAGCTCATCACATTTAGGAAGTCTTCCCATTCTACTTTCTTACTTCTAGCAATTAAATTACAATTTCAAGCGTAAAGAAAATTATAGTGCACAGGTATGTTAAATAGGCATAACAACAAACAAAAAACACTCACATGCACCACTTTTACATGGGTTAAAATAAAAGCCAGAGAATCAATACAGGTTGAATAGAGAACACCCTTTTTGAAACCTGCAAAACACTCTAAACCTCTCATATTTACCTACCTTTATCTACATATTGTATACTGATAAACAAGTAATTACTCATTTGCCATTTACCAATTATACAATCATTTACAATGCAGAATAATAATAGAGTTGCATTTTATTTTTATTTATTTATTTATTTATTTTTTTGCATATGCAGGCACATCAGAGACTTCACAAATGCAAGATACAAAACCATCAACCAACGAAAAGCAAAATACGCTTTGAAAGTGAAGTCGACAACAACCACTTTTGATATCTAAAAGATGGAAAGAAAACTATCTTTTGTAATTTCCTCAATCGAATGTAAATACGTAAACTTTGTCATAATGTAGTCAGCCAAAATAACTATGGCATCTATGTAAATACAATTGATGCGTCTAAGCCGCACAAAACACTTATGTATTACAAGCATTTTATGTAATCTTAAGCTTACGATATGTTGCTTTAACTTGAATTCCGCACCATTCAATATACTTATACATCCTTCAACTTTGAGTAACAAACCCAAAAATTTATTGATGCAATAACGAAAGTTAAATAACATAAACAATATTTAGACACCAGATTTTGCATTCTCAGCTATTGATTGGACTTGGTCAACCACACTTTTGTCTTTAGAAGAAAGAGGCGTTTTTTTTACAAAATGAATAGGAACTATGTACTTAAGTTACACTTCCCATAAAACTCCCATAATATCTCACCTAACAACTAAAAAAAAGTATTACACATTAACTTATTACTTTCTTAAACCTATTAGGTTCACTTTACTCTTTTACAAAACAAAAAAAAGTGAACGACACTCATCAAGTCCGAATATAGGGATGTTAGAAAATTTATTGATTGTTGATACTTTGATTTAAAAAATCAATTTAGGAATGATAGAATGTATAGAAATTTTTTTTCATGACTTTTCCGCAACAACACTAAAAAAACATTTTCACTCGTTCTAAGTATGTCACAACGTACTGCTTTATTGTTATTCTTGTAATGTTATTATCTAATCTTATTATCTGGTTTATTATTTAGGTTGACTGTTGTTATAGTGTGATTTGTGACTCGATTTGTCGACTTATAAACTATAAGCTCGGTTTTTCAAATTATATCTTTAGAAATGGTGGTAAATACTTTCAAGTATTGGACGATTATTGAAATAAGTGTTGAACTTCAAAGTAGCTCGTGTTCAATACAAATTGCTTTTGTTGACACGTTTATAAAACGTATTCAGTTGATTGCAAATCCAACAATTATGAGAACAAAAGTCATAGTTTATGGTGCGTGTTATAACATATGAATTTGCATCTTGCCAACAATTATAATGAATCCTCCCCATTATAATGGTTTTTAGTCGCAAACCATATCTCCCAAGTGAGATTTTGTAATTATGCAACATTTCTTATATTAAATCCACCACAATGCACAAAAAAGGATGTTGAAATTGATAATTCGTTCAGGGGAAGAATGAGCAGCGAGAAATTTGGAGTGAATTAATATATTATAAATGTTGATCCTCGCGATAATGAATATGAACTTGAAAAAAGGACAATTTTATATTTCAGATCTAGGAATTGCCAGACATGTTTAGTGAGATAAAAAAGTGACTAGATCATATATACGCTGCTAGTGCTCCAATTATAATGTATGTCCCAACATGACAACCAATGATTGGTAGTGAGTCTATGGCATGGCTGCAGCATGATAAACTAATCGCTTCCAAGTAAAAGTCCTCGAATGAATAAATAAAATGGAGCAAGAAAATTAAGATGGCCGAATCGAAGTAATAAAGACCCCATAGTCTCTTAAAAAGACACTAGACATGATTGTTCTTGAAAATTCCCGGGTGAATGAAAGTATATAAGATCTCAACAAATGATATAATGTCTAGTAATGTGTGGAATCAAAAAGTAATGAATCGACGTCGATAGTACTATTAATTAGATAATGTGCACTGCAATGATTATGTAAATAAATAAGATAGCACCATAATCATGATGAGGATCATGAAAACATATATGCAGGAAGTACATATGTATAAATAAACTAGCAGGGTACCCGTGCAATTCGACGGCGGGTACCTCGTGACTAAATTTTATGGCGGCGGGTAAACTCGGCCTTATTGCTATGTTTTAGATGTGTGTGAGAGAGATATGAAATGGTTTTGTATTTTTATATAGTGGATGCGGTTATATGTTTTTAGTAATCATTACTGATAATAATGATTTTTAGCGGTTACACATATTTAATAATGGGCTGTAAATGATTTGAAAACTATATTTAATTTAGTGGAAATGTGCATTTAATTTTGAATAATGAGAGATATTGAATTTTAAGTCTTCCTTTTATAGTAAGTGTGTAGGCTTATTTTAAAAATGACTTAAATGCATTATAATGTAGTTAAAATAACCAAAAATTGTAAAAACGCAAAAAAAAAATAAATAAATAAATAAAAAAAAAAACTAATTTTATTCAATTAAATAATACTCATAAATATATCATAATCAATGGTGTCATTAATTAATAAGTGAGATGTTAACTTATTCAAGTAACACTCACGATCAATATTGATGTAAAGGATTTAATACGTGGCTCAAGAAAATAAAATCGTAAGTAATTAGATACGATGAAAGAAATTTAAAACCGTACCTTTAGAAACCGAAAAATATATGTAAAGGGGTTAATAACTGTTGTGAAACTAATAAGAAGAGAATAATAAAAAACATGAACATATTAATGAAACATAAAAGAATTGTATTATTCATCTTATAATGAAAACATGTATATATAGTTAAAAGATACAATCGTTAATTAATACAGTAAAACCTCTATAATTTAATAATGTTGGGACTGATATATTTTATTAATTTAACGAGATATTATTATATTGATAAATGCCCCGCCGCGTTGCGGCGGGGTTATGCATCGATTTTCTACCCTTTTTTTTATCCGTCTGCGTTATACCGTTTTTTAAAAAGACATAGGTACCAAGTTTTTTTTTTTTTTTTTTTTTATACATATGTAATTACTATTGGTTTGTAATAATTTTGTAGCTTTTGCTCATGTTTGTAGGGTTGGTAATTAAAATTGGGCTTCAAAGTTTTTTCTTTATCTTTAGACAAAGTCTCTAACCCAATTATATAAGTGTTACAACTTATTTTCCGTCTCATTTACCACCTGAAGATTTTGCTTTTCACCTAATTTTTTTAACATCCCTAAGATGACTGCCATGCCTAATATCGAGGAGATCAAGGCTGCTAGTGGTTCTGACAAGTTGCCGACAGTCTTTAAGTATCTTTTTAGCACCGAAGTTACTGAAGATTGAGCCTTTTTGCTGCGCATGGAGGAGGAACGCCATCAACTGGTTGGAAAAATTGAGAAGCGTCAGAGGACTATTATAGAGACTCACTGGTTTGGGCCTTTTGATGGCGATGCGGTTGATGATTTGCAGGGACTCGTCGAGCTTCAGCGTGTAGACCGAGAGTCATTGCTTGCACTCGACACTCTCATCGATGGGTTACGTGCTAGGATAGCGACGAAGGAAGAGCAGGTCGGTTTCATGGAGGTTAATGAACAGTTATCTGATGATTAGTCTTGTTGGAGGTAGGTTTTGTCAATCTTTTGTGGAAGTTGTTTATGGTGGTAGTAGTTAGTAAGGGTTGTGCATTTTCTTTGCCATTTTAAGTCTCTTGTGTATGATGTAGTGTTGAAGGGTGCGTGTACCTTGTAGCAGGCTATAATTTTGGTATGTATGGCACCATCCCTCTGTTGGCTGAACAATATTGTAAGTATGATCTTATTAATGGAAAACATGATGGAACGTTTATGTTAACTTTGCCCCTTTTTTTGTTTTGTCGTTGTTGGTGAAATCTTGTAAAAATTGGGTTCTGACTGTGCCGGTGTGGTAAATAGCGATGTGGTAAATGGCGATCGTTCATGGGTGCGTGCTATATTTCTTTTATGTCGCTTTTGTTTGTGCATGCGCAAATGGTTGTACACATAGCCACACATATTTTACAATGTTTTTGGTGTTGATATAACTTATTGCGTGTAGTCTTGTGTAATTGATTTGTCGTGTGGTTTGGTAAATACATTGCAAGTCTTTGTGGAAGAAAGTAGAAATTTGTAATTGTAGCTACGTTTAAGCATTATTTAGGTAAGCGATATATAGGAACTATAGGATTTTATTGCAACTATATTGCAAGCGCTGCCCAAAATTTGTGCACGACTATACGATTCACATGATCTTTTTCCTACAGGCATGTACAGGAGCATTGTTGTTAGGGGTTATAGCTTTTAAGCTTACGATTCTTACACAAAGTAGGTGCTAAGGTAATAAACAACAGTTTGCACACCAATGCCATTGCCGCACTACAAACGCAGGTAGTTCATTATCCAGCGTTGTCAAACTTTTGGTTCTACACCAGGGTCAGCTTTTGCTTTCTTTGCGGGGGGCACTTTTGGGTCTTCTGGAAATGCAGTGAATAGCTCTCTGCGCACGCTTAAACCTTCTGCATGTTTCATTGCTGTTTCTTTTTCAACGGGTTCAGCCGAAAGCGGAGGCGGTGTTAGAATATCGGCCTCAAGCTCTGTGACAGGTGGTGTGTCAAGTGTGACCTTCGACGGTGTAGAAGATTCTCCAACGTCTGGTGGTGGTAATGCAGGAACGGCTGCATCAGCAACGCTGTCAAGTATTAGGCGAGGGCTTCCTTTCCTGCTCCCCTAGCCAAAGTGGACCTCAAATTTATGTTTTGTATTTTGGAGGTCTTTGATGATTGGTGGAAGCTTGTATGGGTCAGGGTCAGAAACATAATTGAGCACTTCTGAGCATACAGGGAGCAATGAATGTGCCTCTGGGCTATACCATACAAGCGAGGCTTCACCGGTCACATCGGCGATGATTGATTTAAAACAATAACTGCAATTGTTATGCATCATATTCGTTGTAAGTTTTTTTGGGCAATTTAGTAAGTAATTATTTTTATCTAAGCTTGTGATTCGCACCTGTAGTTTGGTATTACCGACATGCCTGGTCGCTGACAGTGCCAATGAGGCCTATCTGGCTCAATGTTCTTGTTGCAACGTTTGCACCTATTTGTATACCAGGCTGCATCGTCTTCGATTTTTGTTATAATTGCTTCAACTGTAAACTTCTGGTTTTGCTGTTAAACAGAAAAATCAGACGCATGTGGTGATTTATTTTATTTGAATAATTTTTAAAGTGTTACCGTTAGCGTGTCAGGGCTTATGCTAAGCATTGTTGCTATGCGGACTAGCTCAGTAGATAAAGCCTCTTCCGGTTGTTGCTGGGCAAGCGGGGGCAACATCAACGGCGTACTTATTGCCAACAGTTTGTCATACATGTATGAACGGTTCGCGTTACAAAATAGCTTTATATATCTATAAATAGGTTTAGCATTTAGGGCTCTCGAAATAATACTTACACTTCTCGTATCTCGGCTGCCTGTGGTACTTTAGGATTGAAATAGTAGCTTGTCGCTGAGGTAGCAGAGAGCTGAATATTACCCGCAAAGCTTTTCACCAGACAAGAACTGACAGCGAGTACAACCGATCGCTCAAGCTGCAGGCCAAATTCTGTTTCAAATCGCGTGGCCATCTCGTTCCACAAGCTTAGGGTGACACTATTCCCACTGCAATGTGAACTAAGTTATAATAGTTAATTAGAATAAAAAATGGTTATGCTACTATAATGTAAATTAATACACACTAGGGTTTTGAATTTCAACATTCTTTCTGAGCACTCGGTTGCCTGTAGAGCTGCCAAAAGCTTTTATCGGTCCAACAGTGCGGATGATCCTAACGTAGTCTGCGTACACAAAGAAACAGTTTATAAGGTCACTAATTACCGTTAGTTATGTTGTGTTTATATTACCTGTTAGGATTACATCCCGAGCATCTACTCTAGTTCCGAGTTCGTTGTAAGCTGCAAAATTGAAGTGATGAATTGGGAACTCATCATCTTATAGAGGATCAACTTCAGTATACTTCCCAATTAAAAGAGTCGTGTTGTTAGGTAGAGTACACTGCCAAGCATCTGTGTTTTTGGTACCGAACCTACGGATTCTATAGCAAGAACCCGTTTGCAAAACTGAATCGAATTGCTTGATGTCACGGACATCGACATTTGCTTGAATGGCATTTCCCTGTACGCATAACATATTAGCAAGTGTTTTATTACGCGTTGCTTATGTTTGCATTTTTCGACACATTTACAGTAGTTATCCATTTGTCTAGCAAGATTAGGCACAAACCAGTCGGGTTGGGATCCGGAACGTTTCTAGACGCCCATTTGCGGTATACTCTAACGTGTAATTCTTTTTGAAAGTCTTCTGGTTTGATATTTGTAATGTCTACGACATCCGGTTCTTTTGTGATGAGTACGCCTTTTCCCTTCGTGTCTGACTTAGGGATAACATCTGCAGTAGAGCTTCCCGCCGGGCTAGCTTGGAAGATATCTGTAATGTCTACGACATCCGGTTCTTTTGTGATGAGTACGCCTTTTCCCTGTAACAGAATTCAATATTCACTTGTAAGAATGGGATTGCGTAATAATAGTCATAATATGGCAGATACATGTTCAAAATATGTAAATGCAAACCTTTGTGCAGCAGTGGTAGCATGCACTATGTCAAGTTGTTCTTTGCTCGTTTCGATTAGCTCACCTTTTCCTTTGTCAGCCATTTGTCTGCGACCATTTGACAAAAAATCAACAATGCCTATGTGATGCAGGGTAAGACTTAGATACAATGATTGTATCAGTAAGTGTTCATTTATAGATTCAGACAATCAATCATACATCATGCACAAATATCGATAATGCAATTACAAGTCTAATGCTACCAAGTATACAAGTATCTAAACAAAGTTAATTGTTTCTGAAGCAGTACCTGTGCGTCGTATATATTTACATAAACGCAGAAAAATAATGGCTAGACCTGTTGCATTCTTATCTTTCGTAAAAAAATCTTTATACACTATGTTTTTGGTTGTGTTGGGAGGTTGGTCTGGATGAGGTTCGATGACTATTTTCAAACCCCTTGGTGAGGTGGCTCTCGAGAGGGCTACATATAATTGACCGTGCCCAAATATAGGATCTGGAAAATACACTCCTATCTTTGTTACCGACTGCCCTTGGCTTTTGTTTATCGTCATGGCATAGCACAACTTGATAGGAAATTGCTTACGCTTGAAGACAAATGGCATCTTATCATCCTTGACTGTCAACAGAATGCGAGGTAAAAAAACTTTCTCTCCTATTCTGGTACCAGTTATAATTTTTGCTTCGATCACTCTTGTTAGTAATTGTGTAATGATCATCCATGTCCCATTGCATAAACCCCCTGTTAAGTTCAGGTTACGCATTAACATCACTGGAACACCTATCCTAACCTCTAAGGAGTGAGGAGGGATCCTTGCAAACTTCATAGAATTAAGGTAGTCTTTTAGGTACAACAATTCAGTAGCGGCGCCATCGCTTCGTATAGGTATTGCATCATCAGTGCTTAAATAGTATTCAGATGTTCCACTTACTTGTTGCAGTATCTGTGCATTGATAATACCGGCAGTTTCATTTTTGGGACACACAATTGCTTTGTCTTGAAATGTTTTGACTGTCGGCGTTTGCAATGAGTCATTATCATATATGAACTCTATCAAATCATTTAGCGCTTGCTCTCCAATGTCAAAACAATGAATATCTGGAATACGAATCCATGTGGTATTCTCAGGGTCATCTGCATCTTCGGTACCAGCATCGCCGTCACCAATATTCACCAGCTATTGTGCGAATGCCTGACATTCTAATCTTTCTTCTTGCGTCATGCCAGGTTTCTGCAACAACATATTTTCCAACAGAAAGAACACCTTAAAATGCTGCCACAATCTTGACTCAGCTATGGACGCACCGATAACTACCTCTCTAGAAGCTCCCTTCTTCACTGGCAGCGTCTGCCGGAAATCACCTCCTAACAAAACTGACATCCCGCCGAAAAGCAAATTGTGCCTGCCCAGCAGGTCGCGAAGCGTTCTATCTAAAGCCTCAAAACATCTTTGTTCATTCATTGGCACTTCGTCCCAGATGATCAAGTCTGTCTTGCATAGTAGCTCACTCAACTGGGTATTTTTTTATTGCGCATACCGATTCATCGGCTAGTTCCAACGGTATTTTAAACCGTGAATGCGCTGTTCTCCCAGCTGGCAATAATAGCGAAGCAACACCAGATGAACCCACGGCCAACACAATTCTCCCCTCCACTCTCAGTGTTGTGATCACAACTTTCCACAAAAAGGTTTTGCGAGTCCCACCATGGCCATAGACAAATAGTAACTTTTGCTGCCTGTTGTGCACGCCGGCTATAACTGCATCGAATACTTGTCGCTGCTGGTGGTTTAATTCCGGGATGAGACTTCTACTCTCCGCTGCCATTTCCTCTCTGTTGTAACATGTTTCTTCCATGACAGTACGATTTTTGAATAGTCCTAATAGGCCGGGTGGAGGGTTTGGTTGGCCGTAGTCCCTTAACGATTTCCCATGGATAGTAAGCAATGCCTGTAACTCATACAAAACACCACCTTCTAACTCCGGGTCGTTGACGAATATGTGTCGTATGCCTAATGCCTCAGACAGTATGCGCGGGACGTCATCAGACATCTGCCTCCAAAACATCCGCCAAAGGGTAATTGGACTTGTGATATCTGTGAACAACAATATCTGTGTAAAGAGTGAGCATAGCTTAGCTGAAGTAGCTGTTTTACAACTTTCTTGCATTGCGGTGACCCATTCCTGGTCGTCTTGTAACAATCCCAAAGCCTCACAGGCTTCCCTGTTTGTGGCATGTGTAAAACCATCGACAGTCCTGATGCCCGCAAACGATCTACAAACTTTTTGATGACAAAGTAACATCCGTTGGTAAAAAAGGTCACCTACAGTAGGATGCACATATGCCAACCGTCTAATCGAAGTCCTGTTGTTTCGCCTAGGAGACCATTCTCTGTCTGCTTTAGACCACAAGAACTCTAACGGAAACTGTAAATACGTTAGATGGCGACCTATCATGTATGCTTCGTTAAATGCTAGCCATTCGGTTAGAGTAGTCCGCCTCGCACTTGGGTTGTTAAGTATGGATTGGACAATTTGCAATGCTCTGAAGGAGATGTGCTGCATATTCTCCAAATGGACAGCTAGGAGTTGAACTGTGGATTCTCTACTATGGATATCAAAGCCAAATATACGCCAGCAAGCTTCGTGTGGCCCTATATAACGCGCATCGACAAAGTTTTTGATTTCATCTACGCGTGTGCTTAAGCTTGCAGCTGAAGTTGAGGCAACAGAGGCGTCAATATTTGTCTAGACACCCGGGCGATTATTTTGTCAGTACCCTTTGAGACGTATTTGAATAAATACTTGATGAGCATAGTCCAACCACAATACTCAACATTTATGTGTGCGTAGAATCTCATACATAGTTCACGGCTGTATGGCACAACATACGCATTGTCTAGTCTAACACCATTGCGTTGTACTTCTATCTGCCTGTCCCTACGCCTATAATGTGCATAACCCGCCTTATCAAAGTATGTCGCCTCACAGTACTCCTTAGGGAACATTTTTTTGCACGTTCCCCTATCACGCATACACATTGCATTAGGAAAAGCCCCTCCACACGGACCATGCATCATAAATTTTGTTACCACTCTAAACCCTTCTGTATCATCTTCCTGATCTGGCAGCTCTGCACTTATAAACCTATCAACATCATCAGGACTCATAGTTTCAGATCTGCGCGATATCCATAAGAGTATGTGACAATGTGGAAGACCTCGTTTCTAAAATTCTACCGTATACAGCACTGGGAAAAAATAAAAATACATAAACATAATTGAAAATTGTGAAACAACAGATAACAAAGGGTATGTAAAATGGAAGATAATGTATCGTATTTAAAAGAAACAAACGTAGGCAAACCATACATGCTTTGATCGCGCCAAAGGGTCTGGCGTCTCGAACATATTTAATGAAAGAGTGAATCTTGCGTTCAAACACACGATCAATAACATCAGGTCTATCGGATGATGAAAGGTGAGGATACGCGACCATATATTCTTGTATTTCAGGCCACCTTTTGTTACACGTAAAAGTTATAAAAAAATTTGGGTTGCCATGCACCCTACAAATTGCTAAAGCATCTAAATAATGGTTGTACATGTAACGTGGCCCCCCTGTGAATGTCGATGGTAAAATGATTCTAGAACCTACATCTGAACCATCAACATCGCCGCGTGAAATTGCATCATACAATCCAGTAAAGTAATCCCCCCTAATGTTTGACTGATTACGCCTTATGAAATCCATTCTTTCTTGCTCTATACTGCAATACGCAGTAACAACATACTGCTGAAACAGTTTGCCATCGCGGCTCAAAAGGTTGTAATAACCATCTCTGTCATGCAGTTGATAGCAGTAGAAAGCTTTCATGGACATTCTCTTGCCTCTTCGAGTAGATGTAGTTGACACGTTGACATAGTACAAATCCAAATGATAACCTTGTTCTCCAAACACGAACAACAAAGGGAACAGGGCTTGCATATACAATGCGTGCAGTTTATTGATCCGTTGCGGCTCACCAGAATGCGCTTCTAGTATTATGTCAAAATTGCTCTCGGTCTCTTCCATATCATCAAAAATAATTGCCCCAATAGAATCTGCAGTCGGCAACTCGTATTGTGGCGCCTTTGCTGCATTGAATAGCCTAATTTTAAACGACAGCACATGATGTTGCTGCAATTTGTCCCTCGCCGTTCTAAAAAGCTGAACTAAAGCATTATTCTCATCAAGCAATGCTATCAAAGCCTGGACAATCTCTGGCCTTAAACCGTTTCTGGCCCCCTCCTGAAAATGATCCAACCTGTTTTGAACTTCATTATCTGTATCATATATATACAGTTGCAAAAATCCTGGGGATGAACCGGGCACTGGACATAACCTTCCTATCGTATGGTATATCTGCCCTGAGACTTTGAAAACATAAGGACCTCTCTGAACATTAATAGACTGGTCTATATTCGCGCCCAAAGAAGTCATTGCAAACATTTGGTTGAAGCTCTTATATTTTCCATAAAATGCTCGTTGGAAAAAAGTTCATGCACAATCTTCGGATATTCTCGTATTGTTACAAGCCTAACCCTGCCTTCCAAACAACAGCGATTGTACATTAGGCCTCTCGATACGGTCGATGTACTTAGCTTCACCTCATCCCATAACACAGCTCTACAATGGCGAAAAACATGGTTGCAAGGACTATACCTCATGTATTCTCTAGGTGGTCCTGATCAAAAACAAAACCTTAATCAGGAAAAAACGTTCCAACAGGTTGTTGGGTAGAAGGAATGTAAGGAACAAATCATGTCACCAACACATACCTGAGACAACCGAGGGGTGGGCACCAGTTTGCATAGGCGGTCGTTGCAGAGTGGGCACCGTTTCTGCCCCACGACGACGTTTTCTAGGGCGGCGTCCCCTACCCATTAGGGATGTCAAAAAAACCCATACCCGACGGAGACCCGATCCCCAAACCCGATTTGACTGGGGAATCCCGGAGTTGACCGGGTATGGGGATGGGGATGGGGAATCCCCGAATTATGAAACCGGGGATGGGGCGGGGATGGGGATAGCATAAATCCCCGACCCCGAACCCGACCCTGAAGTTTTTAATGTAAAAATATATATTCATCACTACTAAATGTACTTGTATATGTATATGTTAGTGAGTATTGGCAAGTACTATACTTGAAGTATACTTGTGTGTATATGTGATATTTAATGGATCAAAATCATCAAATATTTTAAAATGTTAAGCACTAACTACGTATTATCCTATCAGTATTTTGTCCGAATACACTGATTCAATGTACTATAATTTTTATATTATATGTGATGTTTTAATATATATAATGCTTTAAAGTTTAATGACATTTTAATTAATCCAATTATGTACAATGTACGCTTTTTAAGACATTTGATATGTGAATTATTTTTATTTTAGATTGGTTATGTAACTTTTATGCTTATTTTATAAGAGCCGAAAATCCCCAAATCCCCGTGGGGATCCCCGATCCCCGTTGGGGATGGGGATGGCGATGCAAAACGATTCCCCGATGGGGATGAGGACGGGGATGGGGATAGGAGTGAGAAATAGGGATGGGGATGGTAAATATAATCCCCGATATTCCCTGCCTCGTTGCCATCTCTACTACCCATAGCAGGTTGTGGACCTATGTGATGGAAAGAGGTCTCCTCACCATGAGAAATACTGGCTGCCTGGAAATTAAAGTCAAAAGAAGTTGGCACTCTCGTTGCAGGAGCAACACATATACCTCCCGTGCAGAAATCTAAGTTCAAAGGAAAAAGTGGCAGGCCTACAGCACATATAAAAGAAATTTTCATACGCCTTCGCTTCTAAACATATGATAGCACATTCATAGCAAGTAACTTTAAACGATGACAACCAAACCTGAAAAATTATCTGAAGCTGTTCCAACATCTACATCCGGAGTTGTTGGTGGGGGAAGAGAATAACCGGCACCACTGAAAGGCGAGCCACCTTGACCTAAAGACCTCAAACTTGAGCAAGCAATTGCAGCAGCGGAATCCACTTGGCCTACATTATTAACCATTTTCCAAAAATGTTGCACAGGAGTGGCATCAGAACCCGCACCAACATTGACACCTGTATGACTTGCTAACAACCTCCTTTTTTTAGACGCCCCACCTGACGTCCCTTCTCCCTGCGTATGCAAAACACCAAGAAACCCCCCAGAGTTCTATCGACGATCACTTTCACGTACAGAAGCCACACCATCAATGGCGGTATCCACATTCGCTAACTGTCGAGGCTCACTGCAAGGATCTAATCCAGCTACATCATCCCCACCACATTCTGGCACACCATCTACCATATCTTGTGGACGCGTCCCTACGTTTGGAGTAACTATCACATTTTCCGGAAGCACACAATCAGACAAAACACCTACAACGATCAACAAAAGCACACAACACCTATAACCACGCCAATCCCATAGTCCAAAGTAAATTAGTGCACAAAAAAATTTTCCATAACTACCTGTAGAAACATGGTGAGCATCAATCAAAGGATGGACACCAACATCCGAAATGCAAGTTCTCTTGCTAGGGACCTGACATTCTTGTGAAACATCAAGCGCAAGGCATGAAGACTTCCTTTTCAAAGGACCTTCATCCCCACATGCAACACCTAAAACACGTGAACCACCCCTCATACCCTCCGCACGACTACCACTCAACGCTGACGTATCTACATCATTAGCACACCCACTTACACCAATTTCCTGAACCCCAACCAAACCATGTACAGAAGAAGAAGCACCACCTATATTTCTATGTTGTCCACTCAATTTCACACCGTCTACAACACTTTCTTGAACCCCAACCAAAGCATGCGTAACACAAGAAACACCACCTAAATCTCTTTGTTGATCACTGACTTCCAAATTTTGTGCACACTCACCAACACCACCAACTCGTTTGCATGCACGACCTTTAGTTCTCATACTTACAACTATTAACACTACATGAAAGACTAACCTAAAACCACCAACACACAACAAACTATTTGACATACCAGAAACCAATAGACTAAACAAAGTGCATGCAGGAAAATAGCACACAAAACACCCTAGACAACATAAAGCACTTTCTCAATGAAAAACCCATAAGAAACAACCAAGAATAAACATGCAATAACAAATCAACAACAACAAAACCAAACATGCAACAATAAAACATTCACAAAAAACAGGCGTACCTACTCAAAATACGCAAAGAGAAGAAGAAGTGAGAAAACCTACAACGAAAGGAAACGAAGAGCCATATATGTAACGCACTAACAAAGGCCAAAGGTATACCACTTTGGATCAGTTTTGCCAGCCCACACTTTGTCCCAGGTCAAAGCCCAGCACGCCTACAACTAAACCTCGCGTAACATTAAAATAACGTTATAAAACTATTAAAATAGTACACCGACGTTTGGTTTTATTCCATATATAGAATTAATAACTTATTAATTTAAAAAGATTTTGTGTATAACCTTTAAATTTTCAAGTCCAACATACTAGTTACCATTCAAATCCAGTCGATGATGAAGTTGAGAATGATTCAATAGCTTTGGAACCCGTAACTCGAAAAGAAGATAACGCCCCTACGCTTTACTGTAATAAGGAGATTTAAAGATAAACTCATTATATATCTTAAGTTCAACAAAAAAATAAGTAACTATTTTACTTCTAACTAAACAATTTTAGAATTTTGTAGTGTATCACATATATATCAATTTATAGTTTCGTTGGGATCAATATATATGCACTGAGGTTTCGAAAAATATATTAAATTATTATTTTATCAATTGGAGTCCAAATTTATATTGGTTCCAAGTTGAGGCTAAACAAATTATTAATTTTATCAAATTTATTAATTTATCAAGTATTAATTTATAAAGGTTTTATTGTATAACTATTTATACTAATAGATATATATTAGCATTTTATATTTTATCCCTAGCAAATAATTCTTTAATATATTTTACCCTTTGATACCTCTAAGGTTCAGGCAATGATGCTACCAACATCTTCATTTATTTTGTTAAAACTAGTGAAGTCTTATGGCCGTGCTAAACACGGCCCAGGCGTATAAAAACGGTCTTGTTAAATCGTGTTATGATGTAAAGCATTAGCATTGAACCCTCGTTCACCATTTATTTATACCAAGTATATATCTAGATATATAAACACATGCACACTCACAACATTTAGAAAAACATACACTCTCTTAATTCAGCTACTACCATGCCCGAATTAACAAAAAATTGCAAAGGCTTGTGAGTGAGAGTAAACCCCTCACAACGCGGCTCGCACATGAGGAATCCCGTTCATGTAGCCTCACCCGTTACATTAAGGAGTGAATAAAACGATGATAATTGTGCGGTGTATGGGGATTGGTTTTAGAAGCAACTTTAATTTTTTTTATTATTATTTTCAATAATGTTCACAAGTCTTAATCGACTACCCTAATCTATAACCTATCATGTTCCTTTAATATCAACATAGATGCTTATCGTCATTTAGTTTGCGGAGAAGAGTCGGCTTGTCCAACACAAATGTCATTTCCATAAAGGATGATAACTTACATTCCTGTTATATGATTGTTGTCTTATAGAAAGGGAATTGATTTGCACACATTACAAAATGATTGGCACATTTCAATTCATGCATGCCAGACTTGTACTGTATTAATATTCTTCATTAACTACTTGTACAGTTGAATGTGCGAATAAAAAATTAGAGTGTGTGAATCATCTCCCTTATAAAAATATAGCACTCAAAGCATACATCTTCAATAATCACTCTCATTGGAAAAGTGAAAATCATACGGAGTAATATATGGAGAAAAAGTACACCTAATAAGGTCTACAATAGTGACTATAGATTTATATTCTGACAAATTTAGTCACATTTTTTTACAAATCATGACTTTTCTTTACCCTTTCACATCATCACATGACACACCATAACTTCTAGCATACCTAAAGAATAGAAGTTTTAAACTTGGGTCATGCTATCACCACACCCCCTAAGGGGGTGTTTGTACTTGTTGGTGGTCTGAGACTTGCTGGTGGTCTGTCAGACTTGCTTTCTTGTGAATGTGAATTGTACTTATGTATCAAAAATGGTACTTGTGTTTTTTTTTTTTGTGCCATAAGCAGTGTACATGTCTGATCAGACTATGTATATGTTTTTTTTCACTTTTTTTGCTACACTTTCACATATACAAATTTTTTAAACTTTGACATATACAAAGTTTTTTTTTTCTCTTTTTTTTCCTTTTTCTTTTTAAAGTTTTTATAACTTTTTTAACTTTTTTTTATAACTTTTATAACTTATTTTCTTTTTAAAGTTTTTCCTTTTGATTGTTTGTGGTCTCGAGTTCCAGTCAATTTCCGAACCTGGCTCACTCTCATCAACCAGCCTTCAAGCAACTTTTATAACTTTTTTTAAAAAAAACGTAGTCGGAAAATTTTGAGGCTCAGATTTGAAGGTTGCAAAGTGAGATTTTATCAAAGTGAGATTTTATCTCACTTTATCGTCCATTCGGTTTCGGTTATCATCATCGCCTCGTCTCAAGAGTTAGGAAAGATTCTCAAACTGCAGCAGTTCACAAGCACAACAGAAAGATTCTCAAACTGCAGAAGTTCAAAATTGTAAACGTTTTCATTATGCATAAAAGATTCTCAAACTGCAGCAGTTCACAAGCACAACAGAAAGGATTCTCACTTTGCAGGCTTTGGTTCTTCATTATAATCCTCATCACATTCACACTCACAATTCACATTCATAAGAAAGCAAGTCTCACAGCCCACCAACAAGCAACAAGGAAGCAAGTCTCACAGACCACCAACAAGCAACAAGGAAGCAAGTCTCACAGACCACAAAAAAGCAACAAGAAAGCATGTCTAGTTCACCATTTTACACACAAGAGGTAAAAAACGTATCGAGATATTAATAGGCTCAGATTATTAGCTTTTTATCATGTTGGCTGCAAATTCGAAGGTTGCAAAGTGAGATAGAAACTCACTTTACCGTACATTCGGTTATGCCACGCCAAAACTCTAAGCTTTTTTTATATAAAAATCATCATCGCCGTATCTTCTTAACAAACTGCTTATCATAAATATTGCTTAAACCAACTTATTTAAAAAAAAAAGCAGTTAACCATCAACTTATTTCACAAAAAACAGTTAACCATCAACTTATTTCACAAAGAAAACATCACATATATGTTTGATGGGGTGTGGGATTAGTATTTCATTGAAGGTTGCAAAGTGAGATAAACACTCACTTTACCATCCATTCAAGAAACCAAAGAAACCATCACAACTGCTTAAGCAGTTTCAAGAAACCATCATCAACTGCTTAAGCAGTTTCCAGAAACTAAAAGAAACCATCACAGCTGCTTAAGCAGATTCAAGAAACTAAAAGAAACCATCTCAACTGCTTAAGCAGTTTCAAGAAACTAAAAGAAACCATCACAACTGCTTAAGCAGTTTCAAGAAACCATCATCAACTGCTTAAGCAGTTTCAAGAAACTAAAAGAAACCATCACAACTGCTTAAGCAGTTTCAAGAAACCAAAGAAACCATCACAACTGCTTAAGCAGTTTCAAGAAACCAACAACACCTACAAATCTAACCAACAACACCAACAAACCTACAGATCTAACCAACAACACCATCAGATCAACCCAACAACACCAACAAAAGGTTGCAAAGTGATAAAATCTCACTTTACCGTCCATTCTATTTCAAGAAACCATCATAACTGCTTAAGCAGTTTCAAGAAACCAACAATAGATCTAACCAAAAAACCATTAGATCTAACCCAACAACACCAAAAAACCATCAGATCAAACAAAGAACACCAACAAACCATCAGATCTAACCCAACAAACCATCAGATCAAACCCAACAACACCTACAGATCTAACCCAACAAATCTAACCCAACAACACCAATAGATCAACCTAACAACACCAACAAACCTACGGATCTAACCCAACAACACCATCAGATCTAACCAACAACACCAACAAACCTACAGATCTAACCCAACAACACCAACAAACCTATAGATCTAACCCAAAAAACCTACAGATCTAACCAACAACACCATCAGATCAACACAACAACACCATCAGAAAGAGAGTTTTGAGAGAGAGAGAGAGAGTTTTGAGAGAATTTTGAGAGAGTTTTACGAGTGTGTGTGTGTGAGAGAGACTGAGAGAGTGAGACAGAATAAACAGTGAGTGAGACAAAAGGACCCCGAGACAAAAACGTGGGGTGGGGTGGGGTGGGTAAAACAAGGGGCGCCACCGGTATTTGTAAAGTTTTTATTTTTATTTTTTTAAGTATATAATTTGTAAAAGTTAAAAAAAAAAAAAAAAAAAAAAAAAAAAAAACTTGTAAAAAAATGTATAAAGTTGTAAAAAAATGTATAAAGTTGTGAAAAAAATATATAAGTTGTAAAAATAAAAAAAGTTATAAAAAAATGTATAAAAGTTATAAATTATCTATTAAAAATAAAAATTATAAAAGGTGTATTTTTTATTTTTTTAGGTGTTCCCTGATAACGATGTTCTAACTAATTGGGTGCAAACTATTGCTCAATCGATCGGTTTTATTATTGTTAAAGCAAGAACCAAAACAGATAGGGGGTATAAGTACTTAATCGAATATAAGTGTTCAAAACATGGGACATCTGCACGTGAAGGTTCAGAAGATGACCTTCAACGGCATACTAGTACCGCTAAAACCAATTGTCCATTCAAATTACTAGCGAAATATATAAAAGGTGACAATGGTTGGATCTTGAGGGTGAAGTGTGAGAGGCATAATCATGATTTTGTAGATTCATTCCATGGTTTTTCACAAGCAATGCGATTAAAAGATCATGAGTTCGTTTTGGTGGAATTGACAAATCATAAAGTAGCACCACACATTATACGCTCCCGAATCTGTATCAACCCGTGAACCTGCTATTCACACAAGTACTCGTGGACGTCCGAGCACAAAGGACAAAAAGTCCAAGGCTACAAAAATCCCAGATTTGAACAAAGAACCAACCGAAGATCACCGCAGAAGTTATTCAAAATCTAAACAATCCCATACTTGAACGAAGAACCTGCGAGACATAGTTCATACGTGGGAGAGCCTGCTAACGAGAGTGATTTAAGACACGAGTTGTACATTGCAGATAACGAGAGCGAATATTTTATGGCTCGAATTACAGAGCTTTTTCGACCGTACATCATAAGGATTCTAACGTGGAAGGTGATGGAAATTGTGGCTATCGGGCCATTGGCGTAGGTCTTGGTTATTAAGAAGATATATGGCGCAACCTTCGAGCTCATGTCGTGGGAGAGGTAAACAATAACCTGGAAGGGAGTTGGTTTGAACAGATTTCGCACTCGCTAGGTTGGTTTGGTGATGGATTTGCAACCCAAGAATACTCGATGGTTATGCCAGACACGGGAGCGGCTATTGCTACAATGCTTAATCGGCCAATTGTACGTATATCCTATTCAGCATGTGTTACGTGTCTTCCGCTTAGGTCCGGTCCAGATACAACACAAGTATTGTCCCCCATTGTGATTCGTCGTGTGGAAGAAGGAGTGACTGCTCACTACGTTCATGCGATTCTAGATGAAAACTCACCACTCCCGCCTACTCACCCACAATGGAGGGCGTTCAGACATGACGTGGCCTTGGGATGGGCAACTCTATATGCTGAACGACAAAACATGTATAGACAAATGTAGTAAACGATTGCTGATTTATGTAGTAAACGATTACTGATTTATGTTGTAAATAAGTATTTGTATTCTGACACCGAGTTACTGATTTATATTATAAATAACCATGTATCAACTATTATTCTATATTGTAAATAACCATGTTGTAAATTATTATACATATTCTTTGGCCAGATGGAACAAAAAAATCCTTTCATGTGTCGTTGTGAACGAGGACTTAAAATTGAAAGAACATCCCAAAAGCCTAAAAGTTATGGTCGGAAATATTATGCATGTCCTTTATCAAAGGTAAATAATTATACGTTTGCTTATTTACGTAAATATATCAATAACTTACATTTCTTATAATTGTTTCACCATGTAACAGCCATGAACAAAAGATTATGGGTGTCGATACTTTACGTGGAAGGATGAATTTCAACAAGAATACTTTAGTCAAGGCTCTTCTTCAACGCAGTGCTCAAACTGCGAAACTAAAGATAACACGATCAACATGCTTGAAACAAGAAACAAGATGTTATTGTCTCAAAACAATATATTGAAGGCAAGAATAAAGACGCTGGAGGCATCACAGGAATTGGCAAGAAATCCCGTTGATCACGCATGTCAGTCGAGTGGAATACTCAATGACCTTATAGATGAAATTAATAATCTTCATGTGGAGTAGATTTCGTTGTAGTAGTAGTAGCATTTGTTGTTGTACTTGTTTAATGTTTTAATGTTTAACATGTTTATTGTTGTTGTTTAATTAAATGGAAACAAATTAGACGAATAAAAAATAACACAAAAATATAACAAATACACAATAAAAAAACATAACGTAAAAAACTACATAAATATATTTTACAAAAATACATATACACACATATATTTTACATACTTTACAAAAAAAATAATAAAAAAAAAATAAAAAAATGTACAAAACATAATAAGACAAAAAAGATACAAAAATACCTATGGGGTGCAAAATTAGCATTTCATGGGGTGTGGCATTAGGCCACCCCTTTAAACTTTAGATTGGATTCATTGTATATACTATATATATATATATATATATATATATATATATATATATATATATATATATATATATATATATATATATATACGAGAAAAACTTAAATATATTATACTCAATTTTTGCAACTTTTCTAAAGTACGTATATCTAAGTTGATTTATTTAGATTATTTTTGTCAAATTAAATATAGGTAATAAAGTACTTTACATTACAAATAAGGAAAATGATTTGCATGACTAAAATTCATGCCTAAAAACATGCCTAACTTTAAGATGACGACACATGGCAAGATTAGTGGTGAGGATCATGAAAGAGAAAATGTGCATTCCACATGTCACATGATTAATTGGTTAGGCATAAATTTAGTCACATGAGTTAGGTCCCTCTATCATTACTCTACAAATAATACTAACTACCATTTAAGATTTTCCTTCTGTGTATATATATTTTTTAGCTTTGCATTATAACTATGTACTGCAAGTTAACACTCTAAGTCCGTACCCAAAAATAACCATAAAACAATGAAATGAGTCACCAACTCTTACTTCTGCGTTCAATATGCATTTGCCTCCAAGACATAACGCAGTGTTCCGCATTATATAGGCTCGAATAAAAAGATCATCAATCAAATGGAACATTTTACTTTGACCGACTGCAACCATCTTTATCATTGAAGGGTTGTAAAAAAAGAAGCCTAGAAGACATGGGACTTTCATCATGACTTCCATCATTTATCTTGTTTTCCACACTGCTCATATACAAATCTCACAACACAAGTTATAGAATTATAAAGGTAATAACGAAACAAGAAGAAGATCATACCTTAATTCATACTCTCAACATGGCAAAGAATTCAGATTCGTACCCGAGTTTCTCTCCACATGCAACTTAATCAAACTAACATGAATCAATATCCAAGGCCAAAAAATTTGTAATTTGAACACAAAATTATAATTAACCAAAAAATTAAACTGAACGTTGAAGAAAATAACAAAGAGAAAACAGGATTACCATCATTCATCATTTCTTAGGTCCTCCCTTTAGCTTTTTACATCATAACCTACACCAATCAACACAAACAAAACAGTCACACCTCACAAAATTAGTAAATGAGTGATGTCCATAAATACTTATAAAGAAAGAAAAGAAAAAGAAATGTAAAAGGTGGATAAGAAATTGATAGCCATATCTTTGTAAGGAAGAGAGAAAATCGTCCACCAAGATGAAAGAGAACTTTCTTATTGTAATTGTATATTAAAAGGAAGAGAGTGATATATTTAGGAGGTTAAATATATATCTACCTATTATATAAACAAGGTATAATGCAGCTTGGTTCTTTTGGATACAAGGTTAACTATCTGAATTGGAATATTGTTGTAGTATCAGGAATGTTTGTTACAGTTTAAGTCTGGTTAGTAGTGTTAGATATGGGGCATAATTCTGTGTTTGTTTGGATGGTAGTATTGAGTAGTGAATTCTGTTTGAGCATGTTCAAAACAGATACTTGATTATAACCTTGTAATCGTTTGTTGAGTGGTAATATATTTTCACCTTGTGCACCCAAAAAAAAGGAAGAGAGTGATGTTGGGTAGTACATGAGTATGGCTGAAAGAGTGGGTATAAGTTGTGTGTGAAGCTGAGTCAAAGCAAAAAAAGAAGCAAATAACACATATTACATGGCTAAATTTGGAGTGCATGTCTTTTTCTAAAAGGTGTGTGTAAGCATACATGTCTTTTTCTAAAAGGTGTACAGTAATAAATGAGGTCTTGTTTATATAATGGGAAGATATATATTTAACCTCCTAAATATATTAACAAAAAGACAATATATTTTATTTTAGTTTTTGTTAATATTGGAAATGAAAATGAGGTAAAAATAAGGGTGAAAGCTAAAGGTACGCAACGTACTTTTTCAGAATTACACATCTAGCTAATATATTTTATGAAAGGTCAAAGCTAGCTAACATACTTTCAAATTTCACTCGATCTAGCTAATATGACCTGTTGGTAGTAGGTTACCAGGTCACCTTGGCGAAAAATTTGCGCAGTTAGTCCTCTAGGACTAACGATCGTTAGCTAGATGATAACGACCGTTAAAAAAAAAAAAAAAAAAAAAAAAAACTTTAAAATTTTTTTTAAAAAAAACGTAAACTTTTATAAAAAAAAACATAAAAATATAAAAAAAAAAAAATTTTTAAAAAAATGTAATTTTTTTTATAAAAAAAACGTAAAATAAAAAAAAATAATAATAAAAAAAAAAAAAAAAACGTAAAAATTTTTTAAAAAAAACGTAAAATTTTTTTTTAAAAAAAAAAACGAAAATTATTTAAAAAAAAAAACGTAAAAATTTTTTTAATTTTTTTTAAAAAAAAAAACGTAAGATTTTTTTTATAAAAAAAACGTTAAAATTTAAAAAAAGAAATTTTAAATTTAAAAAAAAAACGTAAAATTTTTTGAAATTTTTTTAAAAAAAAGTAAAATTTTTTTTTAAGTTTTTTTTTTTTTTTTTTTTTTTTTTTAACGGTCGTTATCATCTAGCTAACGGTCGTTAGTCCTAGAGGACTAACTGCGCAAATTTTCCGCCAAGGTGACCTGGTAACCTACTACCAACAGGTCATATTAGCTAGATCGAGTGAAATTTGAAAGTATGTTAGCTAGCTTTGACCCTTAACAAAATATATTAGCTAGATGTGTAATTCTGAAAAAGTACTTTGCGTACCTTTAGCTTTCACCCTAAAAATAAAGAATATAATATTATTAAAAGCAAAGAGTGAGTGGAAAGAATGAGGGCAGCAGATATAAAATGGGGCAAGCAGCAACATCAAATCAATTCGTTTCCAGGCGAAAGAAATGAAAATATAAATTATTGTTATGTGGCGTGTAAGTCGTCGTCAACCAATCATCCTCGATCTTCACTTCACTTACTACTTATTATTAGGTAACTATTTACTTGCTTATTCATTTCTTCCGGGTTTCAAAGAATGTTGTAGTCATATGAATTTATCTCTCTCACTTTGAATTGTGACTTGACTATTTTAGTTGCTTTCCTCCAGGAAGCTTTTTTTAGTCTTTACTTCCTCATGTTTGTTAGCAGCACGATTTGAGTGCGAATGCATAAATTAGAGGAAAACTGTAAATGGTAATTTTCATATTCTCAAACATTACACTGAAATAAAAAATGACTTCCTTTCAGAGTCCAAATAGTGTGTGTTATATATGGCTTGAAATGCTAGTATTCAATGCCGCAAACAGACTATCAGTTGGATTTTTCTATAAAAAAAGTAGTACAGTAGTTGTTTTACACAAGGGGTAGTAAATGTGACTTGAAAATTGCATTCGTTGGGAAGTCAAATTATTATGCTGTTTAGTTATGGTTAATGAACTGATGAAACGAATGGAAGGAGAGAATATTGGAATGCACCCTTTTATGTGTTTGCTTTCATCTATGCATACTGGAATTCAATGAATGTGTTTATGAAAAAGACTACGTAACTTTTTAGCATGTGTTAGACCATAGTATCTGTGTATGACTAGTGCAGGACTTGGTGGTTATTACTTCATACTATTTCTTTTAAGTGGAAGATATAATGTCATCTTTTAGTTTGCTGTTACAATATTTTTTTGTTTGTAAGTTAATATAGCATCAATGCATTGGTTGTTTCTAACTTTCTATAATACATGCACCAAAAGTCATCCGTAACTGTACCTAGCTGGCTAGTTATAACTTGTTCACTATCCCTCAGGTTTAGATAGCGTAACTTTCTTTATGTACATTCCCCGTATAAGATGATCCTGTGGGTTGATGTCCTTTGTAGATCCATTAATAAACACATTGGATGTTTATCCGATACATGAACCAAAAAAAGTCTTTATAGCTTGAATATATTTGGCATGTCAATACCATCAATTCGTTGTCTCTAATGGGTTAAATGGGTAAAATAACAAGTAGTTAGCTGTGTATGAAACTTGTCAAACGGGTCAACTAGGTGAAACTTCACCCAAATACTGTATTTGATTCCCGATACCTTTCAAATCATTTTATTCAAAAGTTTAGTGTATTATTAACATGAAGTGTTCTTGGTCGATCCTGAGTCCTGACCACGGCAAAAGTTACCGATTTTTACAAGTTATCCAGCCCGCCCATTTTGCCACTTCTAGTTGTTCCATAAAACCATCACCGTGCATTTTTAACTTGTATTCTGGTGTGTCCTCACAGGGAAGAGATGTCTTTGCCATTCAGTCGACCCAACTCTAAAATCGAGTAATAATGGGAATAATAATGGAATCACCAGTAGCATCGACAAGATGTCACTGGCAAGCAATTTAGCCTTTCTGGTTGAAGAGTCTTCGTCTGTTAATGAAAGGAAACCAATGAGCCGGTTAGAGCTGAAGAGGTATCTTGAGTTGTGCATAAAGAAAAGGGTAAAGGATCAATTCATAGATGGAAAATTTCATGATGTTTTTGAAAAAGTAATTGCTAATCCTTACACTCTTCGAGATGCTTACGATAGTATCCGGGTCAACTCCAATGTCAATTTATCATCTGAGTGTGACAATATCCACTTTGACTCTCTGGCAGAAGAATTATCTTCTGGAAGTTTTGATATCAAAGCCAACATATATTCTATTTCAACACGGGGAGCGAACAAGGAAACACTTGTGCTTCCCAACCTTAAGTTGAACATAATACAAGAAGCCATTAGAATAGCCTTGGAAGTTGTTTACAAGCCCCATTATTCGAAAATTTCACATGGGTGCCGAAGTGGAAGAGGTCAGTCATCGGCTTTCAAGTATATTTGTAAAGAAATCCAAAATACCAATTGGTGGTTCACTTTAGTACTTAACAGAAAGATGGACACTTCCATCCTGCGTAAACTCATATCAACAATGGAGAGTAAGATCGAAGATCCAAGATTATATGCTATAATTCATACAATGTTTGATGCTGGAGTTATTAATATGGAGTTTGGAGGGTTTGCTAAAGGCCACGGTCTTCCACAAGAGGGTATCTTATCACCAATTTTTATGAATATATATCTTGACAATTTTGACAGTGAAATTCTTAATTTGTCGATGAAATATGAAGTTCTTGATGGTGAACCTGATGGGTCCCAGTCAAAGCTGCGTAGCTGGTTTAAGAGGCAAATGGGTACCATTAAAAAAAATGAAGAAGTTATGTCGGGAATTAGGGTACATTGTTGTCGGTCAATGGATGAAATTCTTGTTGCTGTTAAGGGTTCCAAAGAAGTCAGTCTGGATTTTAAGTCTGAGATTGAAACCTACATGCGGGAATCTCTATATTTGGATTTTGATAAAACAACAGACATTTTGCCATGTCTTGACCCTCGCGGTGTTAAATTTATTGGAAATACTGTGAAGAAGATTGTAAAAGACAGTTCTACAGTTAGAGCAGTTCACAAGTTAAAGGAGAAGGTCGAGTTATATACATTACAAAAACAAGAGGCGTGGGATGAAGGTACGGTCCGAATTGGGAAAAAGATATTGGGTCATGGATTTAAGAAAGTCAAAGAATCAGAAATCAAACAACTGGCTGACAGTAACTCGGTTTTGAGCCAGGTGTCAAGGTTTCGAAAATCTGGAATGGAAACAGATCACTGGTACAAAGTGTTGGTAAAGATTTGGATGCAAGAGGCGGTTGTGAAATATACTGAGACCGAAGAATCAATTTTATCCAAGTTTATCGCAGAAAAATCTTTACCCCAGGAATTAAAAGATTCATTTTATACATTTCAAAATCATGCCAAAAACTATGTTTCTTCCGAGACAAAATCCACTCTTGACCTTTTGCTTGATTCTGGTGCCTCTCCTGAATCAGTTTCTGTTACAGAAGTTGTCGCCCCAATAAAGGCTATAAGAATGTGTCTTGAAAGATATGGAATAACAAATTCTGAAGGATACCCACGTGCATGTCGTATGCTTGTTTTGCTAGATCATGATCATATTATTGATTGGTTCTCTGGTATAGTTAATAGATGGCTTAGATGGTATCGCTCTTGTGATAACTTTACTGAAGTAAAGCTCATTATCACTGAGCAAGTAAGGAAATCTTGCATACGTACATTAGCCACAAAATATAGATTGCATGAGCTTGAGATAGAGCGGAAATTTGATTCTGATTTGAGCAGAATCCCATTAACCGAAGATTTTGAATCTGAGGTTATTAGTGAGACATTGGTATCTTCTGATGATGGATTACTGTATGGGATACCACACAGTGGTTTGTGTTTGCTGTCGTTGGCACGAATGGTAAGTGAATCTCGACCATGTACTTGTTTTGTTCTAGGATGCAGGGATGCTGCACCATGTGTGTACACCGTTCATGTTATGCAAAGACAAAAGTTTCCTGTTTGGAAAACGGGATTTTCGAGCTGTATTCATCCGAGTATAAATAGGAGGCGAATTGGGTTATGTAATCAGCATTTAAAGGATCTGTTTTTGGGTCATATATCTCTTCAATCTATTTCTTTTGGTGCTTGGAAATGAATATTATTCTGTAAAGGTAAACATGCTTTGAATCATTCTCTTCCATTTTAACAAAGTTATTTTGTTCATATTTTAGCTTATTCGCATCACCTTTTGGTTATATGAGACTGTTGCTGGATCAAAGTCCTTTGTTTGTGCTGAGTTTTTTCAGTTGGGTGTTTGGATTTGTATCTTGATTGTGATTATGTGTCCTTATATAATCACAATCAGATAAATAAAAGGGGCGGCGAAATTACTTAAGCTGTTTGAAGTTGTTGCAATCACATGACATGTTTGTGATAAAATGAGACTGTAAAATTTGAAGCATCTCATATTAGGTTAAAAATTTTAACCTGTATGAATCTCATTGATTAAAGCTAACCTCTTACGTAGAGTAAGTTTGTTGGTACGAATTGGCCAAGCTCAAATATAAATGGATAAAAACCGAAATAAACTGAAAACTGAACCAAAATCGATAAAAACCGAAAAAACCAAACCGACAAAAATCGATTGGCTGTCTTTAGTTTCGGTTTTGGCCAAAAACTGACCCAAACAGAACTGATCTCACCCTATAACTAACAAACACTAGGACTAAAATCCCATTGCCACCAATGTATTTATACAATAAGGTTTACTGGACAAAAGGTGAAAAGAAAAGTGTGTTGCCTGCCTTACCACAACAACCACGTCAACACCATAAATATAACTCGAATTTGTTTACACTGCCCAAGAATTTCACATTAATACTTGTTCTGAAAAAAACAGTTGTGTCTACACATAATCTGAAAACAGCCACAAAGAGATCCTTCAATTACACTTGTCACTTGAACCTATAGTTTACGAGAAGAGCATTCATAATGAAATATATAGGTCTGTCCACGATGGTTGTATGATCATCAAAACTAACTACTGAATGACTTTTCAACAACATGAACAGATGATCACCCATTGACAAAGTAAACTTTGTATTAAATCCCAAGAACATAATATAAATACATGTAACAAGTAGTTCAAAAGAATACACACAAGAGTTATTCATAATGACAGGAAAATACATCATAATTCAAAAGGTCTGGGCTCTACCTCAAACGTTTTTAAACCTGCATCATAATATTTGAAGAAAATATAAGATAATAGAGTAAAGCATTTTGTGCAATTTGATGAAGTAAGAAAACATGGGAAAGACCGTACCTTTGATAATCTAACGTTATTTCCCGATATATACGTGTTTTTTCTTCTTCTTCAAGACCAAACTCTCTCCTGCATCAGCAATTGCATTGAACCACTTGACTTTTCTTGTTGACAACATGAGATATCCGATCACCAATCCAAGTAGGGTCCCACATCCATATCCCAACATCACCACTTCCCATGTAAATCCACTTTCCTCTTCGTGATCTTCTTGTGACTCAGTCTGTGGTCTGTGTGTATGCTCGTTGCACCTTATGGCCAGTGGAAACCCACAAAGTCCCAAATTCCCTCTAAATGAGCTCTCTTCAAATGTGTTGAACTGTGTTCCTTCTGGAATATGACCCATGAGACGATTTTGCGAGAGATTTAAGACTTCAAGACCTTTGATGCCGGCAAGGCTTTGAGGGATTTCTCCTGTGAGTTGGTTCCAAGAAAGGTCTAATGATTCAATCTCTGATAGTTTACCAAGAGAACCTGGGATTCGACCATTGAGGCTATTGTGGGACAAGTTGAGAATTTTCAAAGAACTCAAATTTCCGATGATTTCTGGTATCTCCCTTTCGAAATTATTCTTTGATAGATCAATAATTGTAAAGTCAATTAAAAGTTTAGAAAAAACTTGATCCGACCTTTTCACCACAAAAACAAATGAGTAACCGTTGGAACCAAAGTCCCAATATTCCGAGTCTCTGCTCTTTATAACCACAGTTTTCATTGCCTCAAAATTTTGAAAATATTTGGAAGGGAGTTGCCCTACAAACCCATTATGAGATAAGTCAAGGAACTGAAGAGATGGAAATGGGAATTTGATAGTTGTAGAGGGTACTATGGAACCATGAAAATTGTTTGATTTGAGGACAAGAACCTATAAACTTGGAAGATCTCCTAACCAATTAGGAAATGTACCATTTAAGTGGTTGTTTCCTAGATCAAGCACACTCAAGAATTGACAATTTGACAAGGAGCTGGGCACCTCTCCGCTTAATTGATTTCCATTCAAAACAAGCCCCACTAAATGTCCACAATCCTTGTAGATGTTTGGAATGGTTCCTTGAAAATGATTTGTCCCCAAATCCATCCATTGAAGAGAGGATATAATTTTTCCTATGCATTGTGGAACTGTCCCGTCGAACCTATTATTTGACATATCCAAATACCATAGATTGCTCATGTTGCAAATTAATGGAGGGAATGGTCCCTGAATCAAGTTGGATTGCATATATAGTGATAGCAGTCCATACCATTCGAATTGTGGCAAGCCTGTTATGAAGTTATGTGACAGATCTAATTCAATCAATGAATGATTACCTCCAATCTCCCCTGCCCAAAGAGGAATGTGGCCATGGATTTCATTGCTAGATAGATCGAAAGATTGAAGTTGTTGCATGGCTCGTAATGACTTAGGAAACACTTTAAGCTTGCAGGAGGCCAATCCTAAGAATCTAAAACCAGGGTTGACATAATGTTTGGCATTCATTGTTGTAACAGAGAAACCACTGTACGAGAGACAAAGATATTCAAGGTTTGTGAGGCTTGTTAACAATGCATCCAACTCCCAGGAACCACTAAAATTATTAAATGAGAGGTCTAGATGGGTGAGGTTGATGAATTGTCGATATGTTAGCATATCAATATGGCCAGCTAAGTGATTGTGACTGAGGTCCAACGTTTTTAATGATGGAATAGCAAATGACTCGAAAGCTTCAGTTCTACTGAACAAGTTATGATGTAAAAAGACATGTTCTAAAGAGGAAAGAGTAAACAGGCGAGATGGCAATGCCCCGTTAAGTTTGTTATATGATAAATCCAGATAAGTGAGGTGCGTTAAGTTAACTACGGATTTGGGCAGTGGACCACTGAGGTTATTGTATGACAGTTTAAGTACTTCTAAATTTTGAAGGTTGAAGATGTTATCAGTTAACTTCCCTTGCAACGATGTACTACTCAGATCCAGTGATTTCAAGGAAGAGATATTAAGATAAGTTGGTATAACTGAACCTATATAAACTTGATTTAGTGAAAGGTCTCTCAAAAGAGTAGAAATTTTAAGGAGATTTTCAAATACATGAGGTTGAATTCGGAAATATTCATTCCAGCTCCCAGAGAGATCAAGCGAAACCAAGTTAGGAAGAAGTGAGATTTCTCGAGGAATATCCCCTCTGAAACTGTTATCTGACAGATCGAGTGTTTCCAAAGAATGAATATTGAATATATTATGAGGTAATATTCCTTGCAATCCAGTGGAGCCAAGATTTAGCAATTTTAAAGAAGACGAAATATTAAGACTGGTAGGTAAAACCGAAGAGATATCAACACGTCCAAGTGAAAGCTCTTCCAGATTAGTAAGATTTTGAAACATATTGTTCAAAACATGTAGCTTTAAATCAAACTGATTCTCTGAGAGGTCAAGAGACACCAATTTACTAAGGAGTGTGATATATGTTGGGACATCGCCAGAAAACCGACAGTCAGAGATATTGAGATGTGTGAGAGTATTTGAAAACCTTCCAATTTCACTAGGAAGTTTGGAATCAAAGAAATCATTAAAAGCAAGGTTGAGTCTCTTGAGACGAGGAAGACCTAAGAGAGAAGTATTAGGATGGATGGTACCTTGTAGCATACCACAGCTAAGATCAATACCAATAACGTCACCGGTGAAGTGGTCGCAAGTAACTCCTTTCCAAATACAACAATCTATACTTGTGTTCCAGTTCATCATTATTGGATGATAGCCAGAACCAAGCCAAGCTTTACATGTCAAATCATTTGATGTGTCATTGATGGAGAATAGGCTCTGTTTAAAGAGAAGCAAAGAAGAGCTCTGTTCCACAGAGCATTTGGTGGTTTTTGAAAAAGTGTAGGAGGAAGTGGAAGATGCAAAACAGAAAAAAAGGAAACCAGACTGCAAATAACTCATTCTCTTTGTTTAAGAAAACATTCACGCTTTGGTCGAATTCTAGTATATTTTATAAACATATAAGATCTTGGTTGTACAGAGACGGAACCAGGATCAAATATGACCGGATGTACAAATTTTTTGAAAGCTTAATATAGAAACACATTTTGATGAATCGGGTGCATTTAAAATGCATTTAAAAAAAATGATGGTTTTTTTCACAAATCACGCTACATCGAAAAATTTTATAAGGATCCCGGACACCTGCGGGGTTCCGTCCCTGGTTGTACAAAGTCTTTTGACTCGTAGTCCCTAAACTTCATTTTCTTGAAAAAAATTTATCAAAACATCAAACTTTATAATTTATGTTAACAAGAATTACAACTCTACTGGACTCACAAATTTACATTTGAGGATGGTTCAACTCTATGAGGGTATAGTTATTGCTGTTTTCTGCCGAGGCCCACAAATGTGGAGTAGTCATTCACATGAAATTGCTGACTGAATTTGACGGTGAGAAGTAGATAAAGTCTACATGCCATGCATCATGGCTGGAAAAGTCCATTGTCAAAAGTCAAAACATGTTGGCTCCTGCGATTACTTGCTATTGAATGACCGGATCCACGATGCTCGATTCATTAAAGACTTTTCATCATCAATAACTCATCTTTTCATTACTAGCATGGTGCCCACACGTTACAACGGCGAGTGTTGAAATAAAATTTTCAAATAATGTATTCTAATTCATTAATTTTTTTTTTTGACAATAAATTTACAGACATAAATTACTTGTGACGTATTTTAATAAGACTTATAATTGGGGATTGTATACGTCGGGAAAGTGCATGGAAGAATGTGGTTGAGAAATTCAAAAAAACATTATCCGAGTGGAAAGCAAAAATAATGTCCTTTGGGGGACGATCGACATTGGTTAAATCAGTTCTAGGAAGTTTGTCATTGTATTAGTTTTTAATGTTCCGTGTGCCTTTATGTGTGATAAAAAAAAACTTGAGAGTATTAGGAGAGAGTTCTTTTGAGGTGGGGTGGGTGAAAATAAAAAATTACCTTGGGTTAAATGGGATAAGGTTTTATCTACTTATGGGGTTGGGGGGTTAAACATCGGGTCTCTTACACTCTGTTCTCGACTTTATTTTTAGATAGAATTGGAAGAGAAATAGGGGGATTTGCAAGGTGAAAAAATAGAGATGGGGAGGGATGAGGGAGGGAAGTTATATGTTTTTTTTGTGTACATTTGTTCCTCCCAAAATTAGGAGGATTTGGAAGGAAAGTGGTTCACTAACATTATAGGCTTGTATTAAATTACAATTATATCCTTTTTTATGCATAACTGCTCGAACTAGAGTAGAAGAGAGGATGATTTCCATTCGAAATCGCATGTAAAAGGTTACGAATGATTGGTATATATAGTTATGGTTGCTTTGAATTTTGCGCTCCTAACATACGACATCGACGTGGTTGACTCTTCGTATGATCATATCTCATGTTGTATATTCTTAAAATCAACTTTTACGATTCAATTTTTGGTATTTCTTATTGTATTGGTGTTTACCAAAATCGCTGCATTATGACTTTATGACTATCTTTGTCAACAAGTAAACCATTAACATAAACAATTGTACGTCTTCATATCCTAGAATACACAAGTTTTACAATCAAGATGATGGCTTGCTCCATTGAAAAATGAAAACAAACGACCACTTTGAGTAAACATTTGAGATTTGACTATTATTTTGACGTTCAGGTATTCTAAATTATTATCTTGTTTATATAGTTTTAAGGGTATACTGGTAACTTTGTTAGCCTCTATGTCCTTTCCTTTCTACTTAAAATACAAACTCAAGAACACAATATGCAATAACTACTTTCTTCACAATGTCATTCCTTACTTTGCGATTCCCATTCCATCCCCTTCCCTTCTTTAAAATTTAGACTTGAGAACAAAGCGTTATGGCTAAAAATTGGGCGCTAGTGGGAAAGTAGTGGTGGCAGTTCAAGATAGAAGGTGGTGCTTTATGGGTGAGGGTGATAAAAAGTATTTATGGAGAGAGTGGTGGTTTAGATGTTGATGGAGTAGGTTCGAGGGTTGGTAGAAGTGGACTGTGGCGTGATATTGTGAAGGTAGGTCTAAATATTGACAAAGATGGGATTGGGTTTTCTTCTTCTTTCTCAAAAACGTTGGGGGATTGGGGGGGGGGGGATACGCTTTTTTGGGAAGATAGGTGGGTTGGTGATATAAGGTTGTGTGAAAGATTTCCTAGGTTATTTCAATTAGATAGGCGTAAGAAGGCTCGGGTGGTTGATAGAGGGAGATGGTGTGAGGGGGTGTGGAGGTGGGAATGGGATTGGGTGAGGGAACCTAGAAGGAGAGATTGTGGCGATGTAGTAGAACTTAAGGGGATTTTACAAAATGTTATTATATCTCTCAATTGCAGGGACTCGTGGCGTTGGAATCTTATGGAAGATGGTAATTTCAAGGTTAAATACTTGGCTTTTATGGTGGATGATGTATGCCTTCGTGTAGGAAATACGACCCAAAAGACACTATGGAATAAACTTGCTCCAAAAAAAAGTAAATGTTTTTGTTTGAATAGTCTTACATGGGAGAATTTCGGTTCGTGTAGAGCTCGACAAAAGAGGAATTGAGTTGGATTACATATTATGTCCATGTTGCGATAATAGTGTAGAATCTTGTGATCATAGTTTAGTGACGTGTAATGTGGCAAAAAGTGTTTGGGACAAATTTTTTGAATGGTGGAGGATCGGCCCGGTTAATGTTTTTTGGGCAAATGATTTGTTTCGTTCTAGTGGGAATGTGGATGTTCAGTCTTACTCGAGAGCTTTGTGGCAATTGGTAATATGGACAGTCGGGTATTACATTTGGAAATAGTGTAATTCTCGCGTCTTCAAAGCAAAAGTAGCTAGTATTAATAAAAATTTTCATGAAATTCAAGTTAAGAGCATTGATTGGGTTTCGAGGAGATCAAACAAAGCTTCTTTCGACTGGCAGAAATGGTTCATCGATCCCTCAAGCTGCAAATTCAGTGATGGCATCATATAAGGTTAACTGTATTGTGAGTCTGCGATTCTGTCTGCAACATATGTTACTGTTATGTTCCTGTTGCAATAAGGTTTTGGTTTGGTCCTGGTCATTTAAAGCTTGTGGGTTTGGTGTTTTGGAGATACTGACGGTCTTGATGCAATTTCAAGCTAATGTGGTTCAGCTGTTGTTTTAAAAGGTCTGCAATACTATGTTTCGGTTTTTGTAGATCTGTTGTTGTTATGAATGTTATCTTTGTAGCACTGTATTTTTATTTTGGTTTTATGCGTCTCATACTTCATTCATAGTGGGCCAACCCATGTTCGAGATAGTAGTTTCTGGTTGTATGGCTTGTGGGTGTCTTGCATATGTCGTGTCCTTTTGTCATACTTCTTGGTATGTTCTTTGTATCTAGTTTTTGTGTCATGTTTTTTTGCTTTTTTGGGCCCCTTATTTTAACCATCTTGTTGTTATAATGGGTGCCTTTGTTTGTAAGTTTTGGTCTTTTGGTGGTTATATATCTTGCCTTTCAAAAAAAACTGACATTGTTTTTCATTATACACGACTGTAATAATCTCTTTAACTAATGAAATTGTTTTTATTATACGATTGCGATAATAAATATTCTATTGAAAAATATTTTTTCGTCGTTCAAAATATCAATTTGATTTATATAAAGCTAATTTTTATGGATACGGGTGTTAAAAAAATTGTGAAACCGACAAACCGATCCGACCCACTCAATCTGAAACCGCAAAAAAGGTAACTAAGAAATCGAATCCGAAAAAAACATAAATCAATAAATGCTCTTATTGCGATTTGATTTTGGTTTTAATTTTTAAATATCAGCAATTACCTGAATCGAACCGTGTTTTATATGCATGTAGTTTTAAACAAATTGAGGCTACATTAGAAATATTTGCAGTAGGATTAAATATAGAGAAAAATATTTTTTTAATTTTAGTTTTATTATTCGTATTTCTTAAATTGTAGTTTTTGTGTTTGAATAGTTTGTATAATATGTTTTATTATTTAATTTTTAGTTTTAAGTATTTTAATGACATTTAATGCAGTTATTATGTTTAACTTGGTTGTATAATGCGATAATTTGTATTTCTTATGTAGTTGATGTTTTAATAACTTCATTAATTGTATTTATTTACGACATTAATTGTTCACTTAAAAATAAGAAAGAGAGTGCTTGTATAATGTTAGTGTTAGAATGTTGATGTGTTGTTTAGTATAGGTAATTATTGTTATCAAGTTTTAATATTTATATTTAGCCGACTTAATTTATAACAAACACTAACGAGCAGTATACCTGATCAAATGTATTATACAATAAGCTTTTAGAGTTGTAAAACTTAAAATTAAGAAAGATGATGCTTTCTCTTTTATATGTAGTATAGATTGAAAAAATCATTAAAAGTCATAATTCCAATTTTAAAAGCTTTGTAACAAATAAATAAATATAATAAAATAAAATTAACAAAAGGTGAATAACTTGTGACACGAGCTTCTCAAAAAGCTTTTCAACCACAGTGAAAAAACCATGTTAAATAACTTTATAGAATAGTAAAATGCTAAAATTTGCTTTGTGGATGCTCTAATTACAAAGTAGTCATTTATCATCCATACATTTCTTTTTCTTTTTCATAAAAGCTATGAAAATACATAGTAACACTATTAAGCATTTTTGAGATATCTCCTGAACAGATACAAAATTGTTGGATTTATTGAATTTCTCATACTAGATTCAGGTGTAATGGTATATTTTAGTAGTTGTTTTAAATGCATTGTTGGGTATTGATGGTATAATTATGCAGGTGGATTGATGGTATGATTTTGGTTTAGTGGTATCTTTATTGGTTTAAATGTAATGTTTGGGCGTAGTTATTTAATCCTTATTTGTTTGTTTTTTCTAGGTATAAGTCATAAAATAGGCACGTACTTTTCAAAATGTACTATTATGGTACATATACTAAAAAAACTACTCGTATGATACGTGAAATTCCAGTTGTGTTCGGTTGTCGGTTAAACCAGCAAAATTTTAAATTGTTTTGTTTTTTGGGCCTCGCATCACTTAAACTCAAATCTAAACACCATAGTTACTCATATGCAGTGTTCCAAATACCCCTTAATCAACCTTCATCATCACCACCATTTTTGTGTTTTTTTGGTAATCTTGATCTTTATTTGCAACTTGAAACTTTTAAAGCATGTATGAAATCTTTGTCTTTAACGTCTTGACAATGAAAGCACTCCCGATAAACTTTATCTTGAATGAGATTGAAAAATAATAATAATTATTGCTGACGAAAGATCATGACCAAGATTGATATCGATGGAGCTTGAATTTTAGAAGACTTGATAATTTGTTGTTAATCTTAAATCTCCGTAGTTGTAGCTCCCCCTCAACTCAATAACCATCTCTTGAAGATTTATCAAATACTAAACAATGTAGTTTTCGAATTCGATCCCCTTCAAACTAAGAATCTTCCAAAGACATAAGAAAGTTGATGGTGAATATTCAATGAAGCACCTCGAACAAACTTGAGTAGATGTTTTTCAAAACATCTCAAAAGTTTGACTTAAACTTTTTCGGCTTGAATTATTTACTCATCTTGATTTATCATACTTTATTTATTTGATGTACTTGATGTAGCATTTATTTTTGTAAGAATAGTGCATGATATAATGTAATTAAAAGCTGCCATTAATATATGATATCATGGAGTCACATACAATAACGTGAGACTTCAATTTTATATATTTATTGTAAATACAAATGATATAATTATATGATACTGTGTTGGGCTTAATCAGTTAGATTGTTTAAGAAGTAATGAACTTAAACCAAGGACCAAATGGCTGGGCCATTCGGCCCAATAAGATTCAACCGCCTCTTAAGGGTGTGTGTCGGGTCGGTCTTGATTCAATTACTTGTTTCACAAAATAAGTATATTATTAGATAATATCATATCTTTTAACTATAATAATTATCTCTTCTTTATATTTAGAGATTATCATGTTTTTAAATATGGTAGTTATCTCTTAAGAACTATAAATACAAGAAATAATTTTATGGTTTTATAAGTGTTTTACAAACCCTAATTCGCCCTCCCCTTGTGTGTGGATAATTTTTAAATCAATTAAGTCAAAAGAAAGAAGTAAAAAGCAATTAATATTATCTCCTTATACAATTTCATCCTTTCTAAGTGTACTAATCTATATCGGGTTCTATAAATTACTTCAACTTTTCCTAAAATCTCAAGTCCCAAAATGCGACAATTTTGAATGTTGCTCGCATCACATAATTACGGTAAATTACGGTATAATGTCGAACACAATTTGACCAAAGCAAAGCAAACCACCAAACACATTCGTATGTTTGGTTTTAGTAATTTGATTGTTCGTTTATTGTCTATGATGCATGTTTTACTGACCAGGTTTTAATATTTATAAGTGTCTTGTTTACCTATGGTCCACCTTATGCACTCACGAGCAGTGTACCCGGAAGTGTGTAGTGTAATAATCGGTAAAATCGAGGTCGTCCCAAGAGCTATGTGACTGGTTTTAATTGCTTTAAGGATTGAAATGATTATTAAACTAATTAATAAGAAATAAAAGAAAGCAAATAAAAGTTGAGTTGTGATCAATAAGGGTAAAGTGTGCTAACCTAGTTATTCATCCTATCATGCTAAGTTCACGTCTAACTACTTCCAATTGATTCAAGTGGGGGTTTAAGTCGCTAGGACAACATTTGGTCAGTTCGTCCTAACCTATCAGCAAAGGCTTCCACCGGAGATCAGGCTACTACCCTTGAAAGTCCAGTTGTTTTAAGTCCCCTAAGCCAAGTCTTAAGTTCCGCTACATGCAAGATTCGTAACAATGAGTGCCCGGGCGCTAGCATTTTAGACACTCATCCATAACTTCTTAAGTTCATCCAAACGGCAGGTAATCATTTGGTCAGTTCGCACAAGCGAAGAAGGGTCGTCAATTGGTCAATTCTTACCCTTCCCACGCAGCCTACCTACTTAGGGTCAGTTGGTCAATTCTCCTAAGCAACTAGACACTACCGCCATTCAAAACTACCGAAACTAGGGTAGCTACCAACGAACTATGCATGCATACACTAGAAACAATTATACCGAATCATGTAAACGTAAACACAACAATTAAGGAATCATAATTAGGCTAGCACCAAAGGTGCTTAGCCAATCATATTAAAAAAACAATCAATTCAATGTTTGACATAATGAAATACATGAATCGAAAGTAAAAGAAAAGATAATCTCTAATGTTTATCGTTAGGGAGTGATTTTTCCCTTGGAGATGGCTTCGTATGCTCTTCAAGATCTGCCTTTGGACCCCTACTCACGTTCTCTGCTTTTTGGTATGGAGTGAATGATGTGAAATGCAGAAATTAGGGCTTGTATTTATAGGCGTGATCTAGTTACGGCGTAACTTAAGTTGAGAGTTACGCCGTAACCTTAATATTTCCATAATAATTCTCTCATAAAGCTGGTTACGGCGTAACACATGGGATGCGTTGCGCCGTATCTTCAATACAGGTAACAAATGACATGATTACGCCGTAATCGTAGGAAGGAGTTACGGCATAGCTGATAGCGGCGTGGAACATCTTTTAACCTAATTGTTTACGGCGTAATCCTTTGTTGGGAGTTACGCCGTAATCTGTTGCTGAGTTGGCCTTCTGAGTCACGCACTAGCTACGGCATAATGTGAGAGTGGAGTTATGCCATAGCTTCTTCACAGTGGGCATACTATCATAAATCTCTTATAAAATCTCCAAATCCGCGTCTCTTTAGCTCCAATGCTCGTAATTTACCTGAAAGTGAAATATAAAGGAAAACAAGCGTAAATCCATATAAATGATATAAAATACGAGCATTATCGGGGGAAATTGAAACTTAATATTCAGGACTATTTGATGTTATCAAATATCCCTCCACTTGAAGTCTACTTGCCCTCAAGTAGACCTTATTAGATAAATTTCTAAAAAGATATCTCCATTACCTGGAAAATATAAGTTTAAAAATCCCTTATGCTAGAATAAATCAAAGCCGAACACCTCACGAAATGGGAACAAAACACTCAAAATCTCTCAACTAGTCTAAGTGTTAATTTCGGTGTGATCACTTAAAGCACAGTTATAGCATGTATTCTATCATAAGCTTGGTGGTTACACAAATCTCCACCACTAGAGTTAAGGACTAAACAATTGTTGAAGGCAATATGGGTAGACACGACATAGGTTAAGGGTGAATTGTCATTACTAAAATGTCACAGAAAAGTGGACAAAATCAATGATACATGACCAAATCCATGGCCAAGACACCAAAGATTGCTCGCTTCATCACCTAGACACGCTTCATGACTAAACGGTAGGATAAGACATGGGATATAATTGGTGTAAATTAAAAAATAACAAGCAAATAGTCTAAACCTATAACGAAGTCATCACCGCTTACCGTTTATCCAAAGTTCAAGTTTCAAGGCTAAGAAATCGGATCATGATATACCAAGTAGTTGTGCCATTAGCGGACGTCATGATGGGCACATTACTTGTTCATCAACTGTTGGCGCAATAATTACTAACTCAAATTTTCAAATGTGACCGAGGTGGCCTCCTCGATACTAAGTCTTTGACGAGCTCTAAACATAGTGCTTATAACATTGCACTTTACAATAAACAAATAACTTCAACTATATTTTTTTTTCGAATCATCATTTTTTTATTTTTTTTTTAATCTCATAACTAAACATAACATCCCTCCACTTGAGATGAACATAATGAGAATCTGGGTGGTCTTCAATGATCTTCAAAAATATGTCTTTGACGAAAGCGTGATTTCCGAACCTCTCTACTTGAACCTTGAACTTAGGGAAACAATGACTTCCCGATCACAAATTAAGACTACACGGTAGGCTAAGGTGAATGGGTGTATCGAAACATATATATTGGATGAACAAAATGAAAGGAATGGCTTAGATGGGTGTATCTAGGAGTATCTTGCACTAAAGGTGAGTGCAACAAAAGGGTTTAACATGGGGGTCGAGAAGTCGAGGTGACTAATCAATAGACACACAAGGACAGGCTATTTGGGTGATAATCCTATAATATTGCCTTCTTAAACTGAATATTCCAAATAAATTAAGCTAACTCAACATACCTCGTCTATGGTCTCGAAATGATGCAAAGGCCAAGTTCTAAAGTTTACAAGCTACCGGCACACTCATAATTTGGTGGATTTGGGTAAATAATATGAAACGGATAAGGATAATCTCATCATATAATATCAAGTGTTATAATGTGTTCGGCTAAGGTCTACTCTAGTTAGGTTAAGAAAAACATGTCAAAATTAAAAATGGCATAATTTTTCAAAATAAACTAGAAAAATGAGGGCAATAAAGTTCAAGAGATAATTCAACTCCCATCCCCCCACTTAAAATGTACAAAGTCCCTTTTGTACTAAACGTTAAATAAAGGTGAAGAGAAAGTAGAATTAGAGCGAGAACTTCCCTGAAATTTGCTCTTAAAAAGAAAGAAGACTCACGAAAAGAATCGTGCCTTCGCTAAAGCATCCACGAGCAAACTTCATTCTCTGAAATCACACTACCAACAAGCATAATTCTAAAAAAGAAAAATAAAAACAAAAAGAATCTCACTCACTTTCGTAGGAATCACGGTTGCATTTAGCGTATGCAACAAGCCTTTTAAACCACTTGGTGTCTCAAGTGGACGAGTGTAGTCTTGTGAGGGCTTACCGGAAACATACCCACAAAGTTCATTTAAAAACTAATACAAAGTTATTGTGTTTAAATAGAAAGAATTGAAACAGAAGGATAGTTACGTCGTCACTCCTTGAAGGAGTTACGCCGTAACTATGGCAAACCCTGGTAGACGCTACTGAAGGGTAGCTACGGCGTAACCATAACATGGGATTACGCCATAATTGGTAATGCTCTAGAGAGGATCGCTACTGGAGATGTGTTACGGCGTAATCATAGGGATGATTTACGTCGTAATTGGACAGGTCAGGTCCCTGTTTAAGTTACTGATGCAATCATCTTCGATTCCTGCAAAAATGGTTAAAAGCACAAAAACCAACAAAATAGGAATAAAAGAAACAAAAAAGGATAATTCGGGTTGTCTCCCGAAAGAGCACTTTTCTTTGTTAACGAGTCTTTAAGTTAGACTCAAAGCCATGGGGCTTTACGGTGGCCTTCAAACTTGGCCAACTTCCTCCATATACTTCATCAAATTATGTTTAACCCAAGCAACATTCGTAGCGGTGCAGAGATATTCCTTAGTCTCGATCTTCCGAATCTTGCAAAACTTTTCGTCCGGCCCCAGGTGGTATCTTGTAAATTCATATTTTTCAGCTACAATTGGTGGCGGCCTCTTATACGGAATGCCAAGAAGTTTGCACCTTATTTGTTCATATGCTTCATCATCGGGGTCAGTGAACCCATCTTCACCTTGTAGTTCAAGGTAGTCGATGATTCCCTCGATGTCATCATCGTCGGACTCAGTACCCTTAAACCACTTATCATCTAGTAAATCTTCCACAAGCACACGCTTGCATTCTTCTTTCTCATTACCCGTCGTATCTTTCATATCTTCATCCATCACTTCACTCATATCGTTGTTGATTTCTTTGCTCGGGTCTTCTTCACTCATACATCCTTTACAAATCTTCTCCTTAGTGGAAGCATCTACCTTTCCATATTTGATCTTGACCCAATCGTCAAATCCCAACTTGTCAAGCCAAGGTAATTCTGTCTTCTCATCATCATTGGTCGAGGTCCATAAAAACTCATCATCCCCAACTCTCGCTATGCTACTTCCCCCGTTACATTCATCATCAAACGGGTTACAAGATGCCCAAACAACTTCGCCAACAATCTTTATCTTCTCACACCAATGCTTCCGAGCTATTTTGTCATTGGTGTTGCTTGAGGGAACCTCCATGCAGTAGGTATCATCTTTGATTGGTTCTTCATTCATGGACTCTTTTTGGAGACAATGTTCTTCATAGTCGAGCTTGAGCTTTTCTAGAAGATTTGGATTAATTATGGCATCCCCGAATCTTACCAAATACCAATCACGAAAGGATAGATCTCCGAACTTAATGTCATGTCTTTCCAGCTCATGAGGGCATGTCCATTCTTCGCCCTCCATATTACCACCCCCTTTGCAATATTCACGGAAAGGATTGCATGTAGGCCATGCTCGTGTGGAATCGTCTTCCGTGATCATTATGGGATTGCAGCAGTGCTTAATTGGTGGTTCCTCCTCTTCTTCGATTGAGAACTTTGCCAACCTTTCATCATCATTAAATGCAGACCACATGTATTTATTATTCTTAACCCTCTCCTTATCATCTCCTCTGTCGCAAATTTCGTTACGAGGGTTGCATGAGACCCATAGATTGTACCATTCACCATTATCCACCGGTATTGCTTTGCACCAGTGATTCTTCCTCTTGAATGGGGATTGTGGACACAGGTTTGTATCACTGGACCACCCGTTTATAACATGCGTTCTTGATTCATTCAATTCGAGGAATTTGGCAGACCATGTATCTATGTCGTAATTCAGATGTTGGATTACGGCGTAACTGGCTTCTGTCAGCACCATTAGCATTATTTTCCTCAATACAGGTTACAAATGACATGATTACGCCGTAATCGTAGGAAGAATGTAGGACCTTGTTTTTCTCAACCTTATCACGTTACCTAGCTTAGCATACGAGTATAACACGTAAAACACAAACACTTATACGTAAAGATGAAGCAAGAAAAGTGGTGACTTGATGATGTATTATGCGTATGTGTAGAGAGAAAGATGAAAACAAGAGAAGTTTTATTTCAAAGAAAACACACACTTACACACTCAAGCACACCCCTCAAATGACACATTTGAGGGGTATTTATACTCTTAAACAAAACGCCCTAATGGGCTTGGCATGGGCTTGGATTAGGTCGGATTGGATTCTAACTTACATAAGGCTAGCTTAACTTAACTTCTAACCATTTAGCTTAGCCCAATCCACGAGCCCGTTGACTATTCTATTAAGATATCTAACACACGTTACAAAGTTCCTAAACGTGAATGACCATCACTTCTATTAATTATTATTAAGTCTAACAAAAGAGTTACGGCGTAGCTGATAGCGGCGTGGAACATCTTTTGACCTAATTAGTTACAGCATAATCCTTTGTTGGGAGTTACGCCGTAATCTGTTGCTGAATTAGCCTTCTGAGTCACGCACTAGCTACGGCGTAATGTGAGGGTGGAGTTACGCCGTAGCTTCTTCACAGTGGGCATACTATCATAAATCTATTATAAAATCTCCGAATCCGCGTCTCTTTAGCTCCAATGCTCGTAATTTACCTGAAAGTGATATATAAAGGAAAACAAGCGTAAATCCATATAAATGATATAAACTTCGAGCATTATCGGGGGAAATTGACACTTAATATTCAGGACTATTTGATGTTATCAGTCCACTTAGATCAACTGCTAGCTCCCTGCTGTTGTCATTTGAGCATTAGTGTGCTAAACTGTGAGAAGGTCTTATACTTAGGACTATTTGACACGTGAAAGTGTATCCAAGGCTTCCGTGTCAAGCTCCCCAAATATTATTATTATTATTATTATTATTTTTTTTATTTTTTTTTATTATAATCAACACTTTATTAAAAACTCAAAGGATTTACAAAAAATTAGTGGGAAGCCGAGAAACCAACTGGGCCCCCACACCTCTAGCAATAACAAAACCAATCATATTAAAAATATGAACCGCAGCACGTGCCCCAATATCTTGAGTCATAGAGAATCGTCGAATGCGCTTTAGTAAGGTTACTGCATCCTTCTCAAGTTCTCCAAAAGAAGAAAATGAAAAGGGGAGAAACCCATATCCAATATCCGCACATTTAGCATCGTACTTGACACGTTTACGTTGTGCGACACCAATGACCGCACGCCCTGGCGTAAAATCAGTCATCCCAGATTGCGTCAGGGGCGACGATCCTGTAAGATCAACACATACATCACGCCCACTATCCCAAGAGTAAAGTAATATATCAGCTGGTCGTAAGGATCTGTCCTTATCTCCATAAAGCCCAATATCCACCTCCTTACGAGCCGAAATTCCGGGCCGAGAACATATATCAACAAGAACATCACGCACAAGGTTATGCCGATGTTTGATGCCAACAATACCCGCACACGAAACAGCGTGATCCCCATAAATATCTCCAGAAAAAACCTTAGAACAGGCTGAACACGGTACCTGAACAGTGAAAAGAGGAACACCCAACCGATAACAAAGCACACAACGATAAGCCCTAGCACTCATAGTTTGTCCCAGTCCAGATATCGGAGCCACCCTAAGCCAATCCGAAGTATGATCCTCCTTTAGTGAACTCCATAACGCCATCTGTCGAGGAGAAAGATGGAATGTAGATTCAACAGTTTGGGTAACCCGATCGAAATATATATCTGCCAATTTCTTCATAAGTTTGGGGGCAGCGACCTCGTTAGGGTTACTCAAAAGGTCAATATCCATATTCACATTAAAGGTACATATAGCATCATCAAAAGAGGGGCCAGCAGTTACAATACCAGAACTATGGAGAAGCTTAGTCTGTAGGCTAGCAGATTGAAGTCTAGAAGCAATGAAAGCATAGTTCACAACATCACCTGCAGTATATACACCAAGCCCCCCAAAAGCAAAGGGTAGGGTGGCGAGTCTCCACTGCCAATCACCAAAACCAGGCCCAGAAGCAGTGACAATACGCTCCAAAGAAGAACGAAGTGCCGCATCAAAAGAAACCTGAGCATACTCAAAGACCCGAGGGGAACATGTGCGCATAGAAAAATATAACTTGGAAATACCAGCACATGTACGGAGTAGCAACAACTCGCATTGAGGATCATTAAGTTTGGCAACAGCATCCATAAGTTCAATAGTTTTAGCAACCCTTTTCAGAACAAGCTTACTGCCAAACTCAAAATCTACACTAACAGGTCCACCCAATAATTTAACACCATGTAAGGGACGAGAAATATTGGGGGGGAAAACACCGACAAATCTGCTTCTGGGGTCTTCTTGTGGCAAAAAACTTCAGTTTTATCAACATTGAGGTGTAAGCCACGACAAGGTCCATCCGTCATAATCAACTCTAAAACCTTACCCACAACCAAGGTATCACCAATAATAGTGCCATCATCCAGATACCATGCTTGAAAGGAAAGGTCAAAAGAATCTCTAATCTTACATGCCAGGGGATGTAACACTAAAGCAAAAAGAATAGGCCCAAGCGGATCACCTTGTTGCACACCTTGATGAGACCAAAGAGTATGCTCACCATAATATAATCTGGCAGGACTGGAGTAGCAGAATTCCACCCACCGTGAAATAGCCGGGAAATGAAGCCGAACCTCATGCAACATAACAGCCCGATCTACCATGTTGAAAGCGTTTTTGAAATCAACTAACAACATAGAAAGACCAACATCACCCCCACGATCCTCAACCAACCGATTCACAGCATGAAGAATAGCCTTCCCTCCCCCCGATACCCCAACACCAAATTGTAAATCATCTAAATAACCGTCTGAAGAGTGGCCAATCATGGAAGCACAAACCTTGGAAACCAAACGCCTCCAAACAGTCCCAACAGCAATAGGGCGGATACCCCCTCCTGGTTTGACTAAGGGTGTGAGAGGAGCACTAGCAATGTACTCACCCAGCGCCCTCGGGCATTTACCAGCAAGAAAAAGGTTCACCACTTGGGTAATAGAAGCGACCAACTCATCAGAAATAGCCACAGCTGCACCATTTAAACAATCCAAAAGGTGTTGGGCACGCAACCCATCCCGCCCACAAGAACCGTAGAGGAGCAGACTGGAAAGGGTGCTTAGCTTTTAAGTCCTCAAGAGTAGAAACATCATAAGGTGCAATACCAGAAGACGAAAGAACTCTGACCGCAGCAGTATAATGACCATCACAAATCTTCCTCTTACATTGCTTGACATTGCGGTCACCCAAATCCAAACTACCGTCATCCATATCAGACCATAATGGAGAAGGTTCAGCTAAAACCTCACGCACAACCTGCAAACTACCACCAGGGGTACCCCATGCACGAATAGCATTAACAATATACTCTTCCTAGCGTTGACGCTTAGTGCATGACCTACACTCTTGATTACTCCTCGGGCAAAAGGTCTTAAGTAGACAAATAGGCAGGACTAACAAACCAACCCAGCAAGAAATTGTTCATTATTGTGAGATAAGGATGGTTTTGATTGATTGAAACAATGATACAATGTACAAATATATAATCAAATGAGGAAGGATCTAGATGCGGGCCCGATACAATACTAATACACAGCAATATGGGCTAACACTCCCCCGCAGTCGAAGCGGTAGGACACCGAACGCTGAGACTGGATCGAAATTCTTCAAACAGAGCAGATGGTAATCCTTTCGTGAAAATATCGGCATATTGGTAACGTGAGGGAACATGAAGAACCCGAACTTGACCAGTGGCAACCAAGTCACGAACAAAATGGATATCAATCTCGATGTGTTTCGTTCGTTGATGTTGAACCGGATTACATGATAAGTAGACTGCACTAACATTGTCACAGTAGACTAGCGTAGCGGAAGATAAAGGAGTGTGCAGCTCACGAAGTAAATTCCGTAACCAACAAGTTTCAGCAACAGCATTTGCAACCCCACGGTATTCTGCTTCGGCACTAGAACGAGATAGAGTTGGCTGTCTCTTAGATGACCAAGCTAGAAGGTTGTTGCCAAGGAAAACACAGTAGCCGGAAGTGGATCTTCTAGTAGTGGGGCAACCAGCCCAATCCGCATCAGAATATGCTACCAAGGATGAAGTAGAAGAAGCAAACAATTGTAACCCATAGTGTAATGTACCCCGGACATACCGCAAAATCCGTTTAAGAGCTGAAAGATGAGGCTCTCGAGGATCATGCATATGAAGGCAGACCTGCTGAACTGCATATGATATATCTGGGCGAGTGAATGTAAGATATTGAAGAGAACCTACAAGACTCCGATATAATGTAGGGTCAGAGACTGGATCACCATCATCCCCCAGTTTAGACTCAGTGTCAACAGGAGTCCGACTGGGATTACAATTAACCATATGAGCTCTCTCCAAAACCTCAAGTGCATATTGCTTCTGAGATAAAAACAACCCTGTAGAATCACGAGAAACAGAGATACCCAAAAAATAATTAAGTGGACCTAGATCAGTCATAGCAAACTCCTGATGTAAGGATCCAATAATCTGCTGCAACAAACTCTCAGAAGAAGCGGTGAGAACAATATCATCAACATATAATAACATGTAAGCAGTATCCGTCCCCTGTCTGTATATAAATAATGATGAGTCACAACGACTATGAGAAAACCCAACTCGAGTGACATAAGATGCAAATCGCTGAAACCAAGCTCTAGGGGCCTGCTTCAGTCCATACAGAGACCGCTGTAATAAACACACATAATCAGGATGCTCAGGATCCCGAAACCCCGGAGGCTGATGCATATAAACTGTCTCAGATAAGTCACCATGCAAGAAAGCATTCTTGACATCAAGCTGATGAATCGGCCAATGTCGAGAAGTAGCTAAACTCAGAACAGTCCGAATAGTGCCCGGTTTAACCACCGGACTAAAGGTCTCATCTACATCAACTCCCTCCAATTGATTACTACCATTCGCCACAAGACGAGCCTTGTACCGACTAAGAGTGCCATCAGCCAAATACTTATGGCGAAAAAGCCACATAGAGCGAATAATGTTGGTGTCAGTGGGCCTAGGCACTAGAGTCCAAGTTTTGTTCTTAATAAGTGCAGTGTATTCATCACGCATAGCATTTTGCCAATTTGGATCAGTATACGCATCACGATAGGTTTTTGGTAATGGTGAAACCGAAGACACATGCATATTGAGACGCTCAGTAGGACGATTAGTCCCGACACGAAATCGTGTGACCATAGGATGAATCGAGACAGCGTTAGGGTTGTGAGGAGGGTCCGGGATAATGTGTTGGTGTTGGTTTGCGGGTGGTGATGGATTTGGTGTATGTTGTTGGGCGGCATGTGGTGTTGGGGATGGTGATGGGTCATGGGCTGCGTCATGTTGGGATGTATTGGGATTGGTGGGAATTGGTGTAGTTGGCTCGTTTGTGGCTTGAGGGATAGTGGGTTGCACGAGGGGGGCGGATGGAATGAATGGAGGATTTATATCGGGCGAATCATCCAAGAAATTGTATTTGGGTGCCGATGTTGGTTTAGAAGTGCCATATGGAAAAACAGTTTCATCAAAGGTTACATGGCGAGAAATGATTATTTTATTAGTGTTTAATTCGAGGCAACGATACCCACGATGATTTGAAGCTTGACCCAAATAGATGGAGGGTGTGGCGCGTGGTTCAAGTTTGTGATTAGGATATAAGTGGGGGTAACATAGGCAGCCAAATGTGCGTATAAGGCTATAATCCGGGTTTTGGCCAAACAGTCGGGTGTAAGGGATTTCGTTAGCAATAGCAGTGGAGGGCAAAAAATTGAGTAAGTGAACAGCCATATTGAGAGCTTCAACCCAAAATGTCGGTGGAAGGTTGGATTGAAAAAGCAAGGTCCGAATGAGATTATTAATGGTGCGAATCATCCGTTCAGACTTGCCATTCTGTTGTGATGTTTTGGGGCATGAAAAGCGAAACTGAATGCCCTTGTCGGCAAAGAGTGTATGGAGGTTACGGTTGTCGAATTCACCACCATGATCACACTGAAAGGACCGGATTTCACACTTAAATTGAGTGTTAACATAATTACGAAATATTACAAATTTGGACAAAACATCAGATTTGCTAATTAAAGGATAAACCCAAACAAAATGCGAATAATGATCCAAGAATAATACATAATACTTGAAGCCCGAAAGACTCGGAATTGGTGAAGTCCATACATCCGAGTGAATGATGTCAAAACAAGCATTAACGACAGTATTGGAACTAGCGAATGGAAGTCGAACGTGTTTGCCAAGCTGGCAGGCATGACAAAGCACGGGAGGCTTCTCTTTATTACATGAAATGAGATTATTTGAAACTAGACGACGTAACACTTCGCTTCCTGGATGTCCAAGACGCTGATGCCACGTATGTTGACTGACTAGGAGAGCTTGAGGAATGGGAGACGGAGGTGTGACAGGATAAAGGTCCCCCGTGCTATCACATCGGAGAAGAACCCGACGTGTCATGAAATCTTTAACAGAAAATCCAAAAGGATCAAATTCAACAGTACAATTGTTGTCACAAACAAACTGACGAACAGAAATTAGATTTTTGACGATATGAGGGGTAATAAGGACGTTATTTAAGTAAAGTGGTTGAGATGGAGTTGGCAAAATACTTTGACCCGTATTGGTGACAGGAATAGAATGACCATCACCAACCGAGACGGATGGATACATGCACTTATTAAAAACATAACTAAGACTATTAACTGAAGCATTAAGATGACAACTCGCACCTGTGTCCATGTTCCAGGCTCCATTAGCGAGATCATGAAGTGTTTCGGCATTAAAAACCTGTGGTAAAAAAGTTGCGTGTCCTGTGGGATTAAATCCATGCTGTCCCACCAATCGACTATTATCCACCAGATTAGGATCATGTGTGCTGTTAACAACATCATAGGAGTGGGCTGAACCATTGGCAAAAGAATTCCAATGAGTAGGACGAATAGGACTAGGAGTCCCACCACTAGCATGTGTCCCCTGTCTGAACCATTGTTGAGATTGAAGTAAGGCCATTAGTGGTCCCAAAAAAAAGAACAAAAGACGACCAAGAAATCTATTTTATTCCCAAAGTATAATGATTCAATACCAAATTCCAAAAGAAAGACAGCTGTGTTGCTTTTAATGATGGACCGTAATTTAATCCTCTTACTAATAAACAGGTATGCAAGGATGAAATAAATGACTTTGATGTGTGAATTCAGTGACTATACACGAATCACCAACACAATTAAACAAAACAATCGTGACCTAAGCACGAGTTATATAATGATTTGTGACCTAAGCACAAATACCAAAACACACGAAGAGATATGGGTCATTGAACAGTGAGATTAGGGTTTAGTTTGGTGGCTGGAAAAGAGAAAAAAAAAAGAAATTGGATCGGTTAAGTTGGCTGTGATACCATGTTCATTATTGTGAGATAAGGATGGTTTTGATTGATTGAAACAATGATACAATGTACAAATATATAATCAAATAAGGAAGGATCTAGATGCGGGCCCGATACAATACTAATACACAGCAATATGGGCTAACAGAAATGTCATCAGGCGTGCAAATCACCTTATCAAGAGCTCTTTTCAAAACACGAGAGAACTCCAAACGACATTTGGGAGGGATGGATTTGACAGTCCGCAACCCCTTAGAGAATAAAGTATCAAGAAGAGGTAAATCAAAACCACTAGGCTCGTCCAAAGCCAAATCCTCAACAAGGGCTACATGTGAGGGAACCTGTGGTTTGGTGAGATCATATAACACGAACCGAACAACACCATCACCACAATCAGGAGGAGACACAAAATCAGACCCCGTACCATGATGACACTTAGTCCGGAAGGTATGCGTTTTGAAACAACCACCACACAACCACAAACCCATACGCTTAAGAGTAACCTCAGCCCTTTCGAACATAACCAAATCCGACAAAAGAGACTGCTTAGTGATAGCTTGAGCCTCAACACTAAAGTGCCGATCGCGTAAATGCGTTATCAAAGAGGTTTTAGTGAGACCATTTCCACCACCATCCCTACATCCATTAAGGCCAACAAAAGGACAATGAAATCTTGCAGCAGGCATGGGCACAAAACGAAACCACAACTCCTTATAACCAAACCTCAAGTAAAGAAACACCAAAAGGGATAACCAAGAATAAACAACAATAGTAACCATGCAAATAAAGGCTTCCAACAGCGAGGAAACCCAACAGTAACAACCAAACACAATGAGCAGTCCAATATCCAAAACAACCAAGTAAACGAAACCTGAATAATGGGAGGCAAAACGCTCGTAGCCCAACCAACCACTGCAGCAAACGAAAACCTAAACACAACGTATATGATCACAACGAACCCTAAAAATTGTGTTTAAGAAAGCGTAACCACAACAGCAAAATGATGCCACGATATTAACCCCTGAAACAACCTCTATGTAAGGACCTGGTAGCGTTTGGGAAGGCCTGAAATGGTATGGCAAAACTGAAGGGGAACCCAAAAAACAATCACCAATCGAATAGCAGAGAAGCCACGAAAACAGTACAAGGGTTTCAAGAATGAAACCCTAAAAAGAAGGAACGATCTGGCCAACAAACCCTAAGGAATATGTACAAAAACCCAATCACAAGAACATGATTAGATCACAAAACAAACCTATTCAAACGAGGGTGTTGAATGGACGATTTGAAAACCCATAAGATCAAGAAGATCTGATGAACAGCAATTCATTTTATTATTATTATTATTATTATTTTATTTTTATTATTATTATTTTTATTATAAACGATCATTTAATTATTATTGTCATTATTATTATTTTTAGAGTAAATTACATGGATGGTCCCTGTGGTATGTCAAAAGTAACAACCTTCGTCCCTCGAAGTTTGAAGTTGCATTGGTAGTCCCTAAATTGGTAAACAAATAACACCACCGGTCCATCACTTAACTAGTGTTAAGTAAGTTCCGTTATAATTTACACTTTAGCCCTTTTGGATTAAATACCGTTGCATCGTCTATCCTCTATAATAACGGATGTTTATAATTTAAGGTTTCTCAACTTTAGGTACCTTTTTTTTTTCAGTTTTCTTATGTTTTTTTACGTTTTCGTCCGTTTTCATACGTTTTATCCGTTTTCTTACGTTTTCATACCTTTTTATCCGTTTTCGTTCGTTTTTATAAGTTTTCATCCGTTTTTATACGTTTTCTTACGTTTTTATCTATTTTGGTCTGTTTTTATACGTTTTCGTCCGTTTTTCTTATATTTTTGTCCGTTTTCATACCTTTATATCCGTTTTTTATGTTTTCGTCTGTTTTTTTACGTTTTCATCTGTTTTATACTTTTTCATCCGTTTTCGTCCGTTTTTCTTACGTTTTTATCCGTATTTATACGTTTTCTTACGTTTTTATCCGTTTTCGTCCATTTTTATGCGTTTTCGTCCGTTTTTCTTACGTCTTCTTACGTTTTTATCCGTTTTCGTCCGTTTTATAAGTTTTCGCCCGTTTTTATATGTTTCACACGTTTTTATCCATTTTTTTTACGTTTTCGTCCATTTTATACATTTTTAAACGTGTTCATCCGTTACGTTTTTGCCCGTTTTCCTACATTTTTATACGTTTTCGTCCATTTTTTATGTTTTCATCCGTTTTATACGTTTTTCATATGTTTTCATACGTTTTTATCTGTTTTCTTACGTTTTGAGCGTTTTAATCCATCTTTATACGTTTCATACGTTTTCTTTCGTTTTTATACATTTTTGTCCATTTTTATTACCTTTTCACACATTTTTATCCGTCTTCTTATGTTTTGAAACGTTTTAATCCATCTCTATACGTTTTCATACATTTTATCCGTAAGAAAAAAAGACGAAAACGTAAAAAAAAGGGGGACAAAACCGTAAAAAATGGATACAAACGTGTGAAAATGTATAAAAACATAAGAAAACGAACGAAAATGTATGAAAACGTAAAAAACAGACGAAAACGTATGAAAATGTAAGAAGACGGGCGAAAACGTATAAAAACGGATAAAAATACTTGAAAAACGGACGAAAACGTATAAAATGGACGAAAAATGATAAAAACGTAAGAAAACGGCTGAAAACGTATAAAACAGATGAAAACTGACGAAAATGTATGAAAATGTATGAAAACGGATAAAAACGGATAGAAACGTAAAAAACAGACAAAAATGTAAAAAAAGCGGATAAAACATGTGAAAAAGGACAAAAACGTAAGAAAAACGGACGAAAACGTATAAAAACATACCAAAATAGATAAAAACGTAAGAAAACGTATAAAAACTTACTAAAACGGACGAAAACGGATAAAAACGTATTAAAACATAAGAAAACGGACGAAAACTTATGAAAACGAACGAAAACGTTAAAAAACGGACGAAATCGGATAAAAACGTATAAAAACGTACTTAAAGTAGAAAAACTTTAAATTATAAACATCCGTTATTATAGAGGATAGACGATGCAACGGTCTTTAACCCAAAAGGGCTCAAGTGTAAATTATAACGGAACTCAGTTAACACTAGTTAAGTGATGGACCGGTGGTGTTATTTGTTTACCAATTTAGAGACTACCAGTGCAACTTCAAACTTCGAGGGACGAAGGTTGTTACTTTTGACATACCACAGGGACCATCCATGTAATTTACTCTTATTTTTATAAACAACCACGTTATTAAAATTTAAAAATTATTATTTATTTAAACTTGAATATAAATTATTATTATATTTAAAAATTATTAATTATTTAAAATTAAATATAATTTATTTATAACTTACTTTTTTAATTTATACTTTAAAAAATACAATTGTATTTTATATAAATAAAATATTTATTTAATATATTAGTTATATAATATTATTTAAAAAATTATTATTATAATTTGATAAATAATTTATTTATTAAATAATATTTAGTTTATTAATCTTAAACTAAAATTAAATTTTAAATATTTTAATATAATTGTTTTTTCTCATTTCATTCTTCCAACCAAACATGCGCTAGTATTTGCAAATTTCAATTCCGTCAGATTTTAAATCCTAAGGATTTCAATTTCTAACATTCCATTCCTTCACATTCCAATTCCTTAAACAGATTCCAATTTCGTCAAAAACATTCTGCGAACCAAACGAGTCCTAAATCATTTAGAATCCGAACCACAATGGCTAAATGTCTTCGTAGAGAGCCCTCTGTCCTCCAATTTCGCATATTCACCTCTCTTAACGGTCAGATCAGAAGTCAAAGGCTCAATACGGTCTATATAGTTGACCCTTGGAGGCCCGCTACTGTGACTTTGGGGGGTAGTTCTCTGCTTGTTTGCTATCAAAGTTTCTCCCAGAGGCAACATTGTGACAATCAGATAGAGAATCTGGTCTTCTAACTCCACGACCGTACCTTTTTCTAGTGTCAAAGTGTCCTAAGGTCATGAACTGAAGTTGCTACAGCAGAATCACCATTTACTTCCATCTGAAAGCTCCTTCCCGGTGGAGAATCTCTATGCTTATAAAAAGGAAGTGTTTGCTTATAGTCTGTCAGATTGTTTTTCATGATGCCTGGGTGGCATGCCTTATCTCTAAACCTGAGTCATCTGAATCCACTGGATGGTAGCTCTCTGGATTGTATCTTTCATAGATCTGTCATGAAATGGGATAAACATAAGACTTTGAGCAAAAAAGTAGGGACATGTGAAAGCATCAGTGGTCTGTATAGGTCGCAACACAGATCTGATGGGCCTGTCTGGCACTTTATACTTTTTACATCACTATGAGTTGGATATATTGATGTTAATGTACCTAAACAATCAACATTTTGAGGGTGGAAAATATCTTTAGTTGGCGAGCTACTTCCCGAAGACATATCATCATCCATATCCATGATATTGTTGTGTTGACTCCATGGTCAAATTGAACATAAACAACATCCGGTAGGAAATCTTCTACTCTCAACTTCCATTGGTTCAAAATGCTTGACATCCACAAGAATCGTGCCTTAGTCCACTGCCACAATCCAGTATGACACCACTAGACCGATCTTGTTTTTCCATCATGTGTTTTTGGATTTCATCATTTGGTGAATTTTTGTACTAATTACACGAATTGTAGAATTACAAGTAATAAATATAAAGACATTTGGAGATAATCAGGAGTATAAAATTAAAACCAATGTTTACACCAATCTTTAGGTCAAAAAAAGAATCAGACAGCCTTCATTTAAGTTGTACTCATGTAACCCGTAAAATGCAACATGACTGCAAGTTTATTGGTATACAGACTACATGGTGGAGAAATTAACCTTTGTAAAATACTATGAAATGAAGAACAAACTTGACAATATGAAATATGGACATGAAAGCGGTCATTTCTATCATATGCACACACTCCTAATGTATTATAAACATATATCCTACCCTGGTTATATTATCTGAAATCACATTACATTTCCATGCCTCAAGGATTATAGATCAACTGCAAGCCACACGATTGAAAAATAGATACTAACTTCTGGAGTTATTTCTAAGAGATATTGCTTTGGCATTCAACATATAATTCCAACCACTTACACTTGTATGCCAGCCAATGGAAGGTTTAGTACCTATATAGACATAAACACATTATATATTTTTTGCATAAAAGCTGAACTAGTCACATAAAATCTAGATAAGGTAACTCATGTTTTCTTAAACCAAATATAGCATATTAGCCAAAACCTCCATCAATGAAATCATTATCGTTTATTTTAGTAGAACATAAGGGCCTCAACCCTAAACTAACTAGTTATCAAACAGATCTCGCAAAACATTGATAAGCGTTTCCGGTTCACACAACCCACCCAGAGACTGTTAGTTCTGAGAGTTAATTAACTATTATAAACGTCCAGGGTTTACATAACACATAAGCAATATATTTACTATCGGGTACATCGTTCCAGATTACTTGGTACATCGATGGACTATTTTTATGAGTTAATACTGGTATTCTTATAATTTCACCTGTTCATTTAGTGCTTATATGTCTATGCCATTTAGTGCTTATATGTCTATGCATACAAGTGATGTGCTCAAAGTAGAAATTTTTTTTCAGAAACATTAATTTTAATAAAATTATGAACCATGAAATGTAAATTGCTATGAACAATTTTATGCAAGTTTTCGTAAAAACAAGAGAAAATTTACAAGGGCACTGATAACTTTAAGAGAAACAAGGAATGACGTAGGCTAAATATAAAAACAAGGCCATAGAAACATGCATACATTCAATCAAGTAACTTTAAACCTCGCTGCATTGGAGAACAAACAAAACAAGGTATACCCAGTCTTTCAGCATAATGCGTGAATACCAAACTTGGCGTACTTTAACTTACAGTCAGTACTATTGGCCACAAGAGTTAGAGGTAACAAAGCTTGGACTTCCAATGACCACGTTTTAGACTCAATATAAACATGAAATCGGTTGGTTTGCTTCAATGATGCTATTCCAAAAGAATAATTGTCTTGCAACAGCTTATGTGCAAGAACATAAGCTAGGACATTATCTGATTTTTGGAGCACAATGGGGTTGAGAGCTTGCAAACTCAAGGCGTAGCATCAATAGTATAGATGTCATTTTCAACCCATTTATATGATCCAGGATGTACTACACTGGTAATTTATATACTCTAAACATGAAACGTGTCAAATGTGTCAAACGGGTTAGACATCGTTGTACGTGTATTTAAATACTTGCATAAAATTTCTGGTAAGTCAGCTTAAGCCAAAAAGCATATTGGATCAGCAGCATCATGATGCAGCAATATATCACTCCCAAACTAAAGCAAATATCTTCCATAACTAAATTTATGGTTCTCGTTTCACACTAAAGTGTCTTAGCATTATCCTTCTTTTAATTTGGACATGCTAGACCCAATGACTGCTGTGATGATGTTATGTTTGATATGCAATTTGCAAACCTTATGTCTTAGCATATCATTAGCACTTAAAGTTGTGCTTTCTTCTTATAACAATAATGCGCCAGTAGCTTTAAGCATTGCTCTAATATGACAGACCTTGAAAAGCACTTGGTTGGCTCTGCCTTTTCCATTACTATATACATAGAATAAAAGATATATCATATATATTGGGACCAAAACGAAGGCGAATGGAGTAATCATGACATTGGTTTTCTTATAATAAAAGTACAATTGTTAATTTTGTTTGTTGTTGTCCGTTAGGCGCCACTTGCATGCCAGGTCAATAATTTGCTTGTTTCACATCCACGTCATTCTTTTAATAAATAATAGTTTTCTTGAGAAAAAGATCATTCAAACGTTTTCTCTGTGAGTTGTTCTATACAGATAAACGTTACCGTATTTTTTTATTATTATTTATTCTTTTCTTTTTTTTTTTGCAGAATGTGAAATAAGATTCTTACAGGCGTAATAAAAAAAATTAAGAATGTGTGTTTCAAAATCAGGATCTAAATACACAAGCAGTCGGGGAACCCAACGAGGATGCAACTCTCTCGACTTCAATACTAGGAACACCAATTCCAAAAAGCCTACTCTTAGAAAGGTTGATCTTTAATCCCGAAGTTTTCTCAAAACAGTTAAGAAAAAGTAAGGTTTTTTGCATTTAAGCTCGACCACTCTCCAAAGAATAAAGCATCATCCGCATAATGCAAAAGAGAAATATTTGTAACACCAGCCCCTCCCCTTCCCTTCTTTCATGAAAGTATATGGTATTAAGGTGGTCATAGGGTTATGCATTATCTACAAAAGAAACAGTTTCCAATTGTTTTCTCGGTTTAGCTCCAGAATCCTAAAGCCAACAGACTCGGGAAATATTTAAGATAAATAGAGAAAAGGCAATCCGAAAGAAATAAGCTATCATTTTAAAACCACAAAGCCTTGTTTGAATCATACTTGGCTGAATTTTTTTATTTTTTATTTATTTTTATTTTTTATCTAGATCTAATAAGGGGTCAGGAAAACCTAAACCTAATAAGCTAATATAATCAGTAATGGTTGATCCTTAAAATGTAGACTATGAAAAATTATTTGAAAGAAATTCCATAAGGCTTAAGCATTGATCTTGTTTCTAGGTGGTGGGATTCAATGTAGCTGAGTTAAATAGAATACATAAGCAAACCCATAATAGAAGGGCCAAAAGGGTTCACAAAAGTTTGGAGAAGCTTTCAATATTCACTAGGCAAAGTTGCCTACAGGAATAAAATTACATAATTTATGCATATAATTACCAGTCTCACATATATATTTTCGAGTTTACTTTTAAAAATGACTTACAATTGACTGAATTGAGATACTCTTTTCGCCTCCAATATCCTTTCCCCTTTCCATTGCAAACAATATAATTGGAAGTGACTAACAATAAGATACATAGTCAAGATCGTTCCAATTAAATTCTTGCACCCAATGTAGGGGATTGCAATCTCTGAGACAGTAGATCAGCTGGTTGCAAGTGACTAACAGCACTCAAATTCGTGCATGACAACAGCTTCACGAGCCTCTCCCTCAAAAAGGGAGAAAGCATCTCACAACCAATCAACGCATCAAATGACTGAACCACACCTTTTCTTTTAAGTACATCAAAAGCTGATGATACGCCCCTAACAATTAAATCTTTCCTCTCAATATCATACTGATCCACCAAAAGAAATAAAAATTCCAAAAGATTATGTGTCATCTCGATATATTTAGGTATAGAGTTTATCATTAACAAAATACCAGGCTCAATATTCATTATATTATCGACTTCTTCGTTAAAGAATAGCCAGTCAAAAAACAATGCCAGCTTCACATTCGCTTCCACATGATTCTTAGTACAGCATTTTATCAGCCAACCGATAACAGCCCATCTGGGAATCACATTTGATAGGATTATTTGATTACACGGATGATGTGCACAACAAATAAACCGAACAATATCAATCACAAGACTCTCGTTGTCTTGAACATTAAGAAACTTCCTACCAAACCAAATTTGGTACCGACTTTGACTTCCTATTTTGACACTTGTAAGCAAAAACCGCAACTGACTTTCCATCTCAGGTGTAATACGAAGTAAAAAGTAACGGCTGGAAGTCCTAACCTGATACAACTGAGAAACATCTGAAAAACCAGACGTTCTAAAATTAGCAGGCTGCAATAACAAGTCTTTCCATAAATCACGAAACTCAGGTACATGAACTAAATCCTGAAGCAGCCTAACCAAATCCCGACCAATTTTCAAACACAAATGAAACTGCTCCCTAAAAACCCTAACACAAAACTCAATCTCCTTCCGCTTCAAAATCTCAACTTTCGAATCCAACGAGAATCTACAATGATCAGCCAATAACCTAAGGAACACATACAAACCACTCGATAACACCAACGGCTCTTCTTCCACTAAACAATCCCACTTCCACATAAAAACGCCAACCAGCTCCGAACACAACCATAAATTCGCATCACTAAAATCACCACCACGAATTTGCCTCAACAACGCCACCAGCAAACCATCAACACCAACCGCCGAAACATCAATCATTTCCAAACAAACCCAAATCAACTGAATTTTCACACTATGAAAAAGCTTAGTATACAATTCATTAACAAGCCTTACAACTAAACTAGTGAAAAAACAATAGCCATCAGTTACAATGGCGTGTAAGTGCTTAATATGTAGTTTAGCCAAATGGGTATCGGTTAAAATGGCGTAAAGTATAGCACGGTTAATATCCAAGTATTCGGGGTGTTTGCGGATAGTTAAGGGAAAAGGGGGTCTTAATTGGGGCTCAAAAAGATGAAAAGCTTCACTAAGAGAGGTGTCAAATGGGTTATCAGCTTCATATGTATTAGCAGCTTTGTTTATCAATTTAGATGCCATAATAATAAATCAAAAGAAAGAAGAATGTTTTATTGGATTGACTTACATGGGTTTCACCGTTATAGGGTTTATGGAGGATACTCGGTCACTGTGGCCACTTCTCACAATAATACTGTATGTTTTTAAAGCTGGTAATTTTGTGAGAAATAACTGTGCACGAAGCGTTTAGAAAAAAAAAAAAAAAAAAAAAAAAAAAAAAAAAATTAATCAATACTAAATATTGTGTCTTTAAAGGTAATTACATATAATTAAATACTTATGCATGAGTTTTTCATTATCCATTAATATACATTAGAATTTTGTATAATCCAATTTTGTAAAAAAATTTGTTAGATAACTCAAGATTCAACTATATTTAGCTGATATACATGTTGATGTTCCTATTTAAATTCCACACACAAGATACGAGTTTAATTGCACATAATAAACGTTGATAATGTTAAAAATGTTTTTCTACATATCCTTATATAAATAAATAAAAATTACATGAGTAGTTGTTATAAGTACAATCACATTTTTTTTCTTCATATTACAGTAGCTCGTACTTACAGTTTGATAATTATATTCCCATTTTCAATAATTTAGCCATAATTAATATACAAATTCGTGTCCACATTTGTCATACTTTTAATATGAAATAAATGAGTCATTAGTAAACATATATAGTAAAAAAAATGATATTTATAATCTTATATATATTTACTAGCTTAGAGACCCGTTGACACCGGGTTAGTTTTTAAAGAAATAGATAAATGAGATGATAATAAAAGTAATAACGTAAATTTGTTAAATTTAAAATATGTGTGAGTCACAATCGATAAGTAAAGTCAATAATAGATGCTATGGGGTCATCAGCAGTATCTATTAGAATATCTTCCGACACATCTATACAAAACCTCTCCTTCGTTTGGTCCTCCAAGCTTGCCGTCTCCCACATTCAATATCCATTCTGCAAATTCTCTTATCTCGCTAACATCTTCCGGTCGTGAACCAACAGTAAGCCTCATGTCAGCGGTTAGTTTAAGAACTTTGCAGTAATCCCATAGGTATGATTGTTTCAAAGAAGCACCAACAATGTCTTGGTGTGATCCTTTCGGAATGACATGAAGAACCTGCCTAAAATCACCGCCAAACACCATCGTCATGTTACCAAAAGGCTGATCACACGCGTCATACGCGTCATACCGGCCAACGCCTCAAACTACTTCCTCTCGCTCGCATAAGTTCTTCAATGTAGTACAAAGCGATATTTTTTTTCCTCATCGCTAACTATCAAATCTGCATATAAAATATGACATGTTAATAGTTAATTCCTTATAAAGTTACAAAAACAAAAGGATGTGAAATAACTGTTTTATAAGAAAACATGGTGGTAGTTAAAAGACAATAACAACACTTGTGGATATAAGTGGATTATTTAATGATTTAGAAGGTAATGATGTTAACATTTTTTGTCATTGTAACTTAAAGACCCGCGGATTCGCGGAATTTTTAAAGAAATATGAAAATGAGATAATAAGAAAACAACGAACGTAAACATGTTTCATTAATATATGAAAAAAATAATGAGATAGAACGTGAATTATTCGACAATTAATTGAGTTTGTGACAATTAAAATAATAAACGTCCATGCGTTGTCGTCTCCAAATTTGATGGTTTTGAATAGAAAATGACGTACGTGATCGCTAATCAATATAATAGCCAATCTCCATTAGGTGTACACCCAATAGTCCATAGAAACCCTTTAAACAACCACATATAGTTGTACGTGTGTGAATACAGGATTTTGTAAAGCTAAACAAAAGTTCTGCTTTATAGTATAAAAAAGAAGGTTAACCAAATAAAGAAGTTTGCGATTATTTTATGAATCAACATACAATCATGTTTCACATCAATAAAAAATAGTTGATGCCTAATATGTTGTCCCAAGTTTCATACTAAAAATTATGTCCATGTATAAAATCAATCTTATAAAAATAAGGATTGTGACCATAAACATAATCCTTTACATAAATCATAAATGATTACAAATTTGATCCTTTTAGTAAGTCAACTTTCATGAGCTAATCATTGGTTGTATCGCCTCATGAGCTAATCCTTACTAATATCTCGGATAGTGAATCTTCATTTGGTCCTCACAGTGAACAGCAACAGCAAGCTGAAAAACAAAGTCTCAGTAACCAACTTAAAATAAAAAGTTTCCACATAAAACTACCTTTAAAATATAGTAACTGAGCTCCTTTTGTAATATGTAGCTCACAGACACTGGTATTTATTAGAAAACATCACCTAACGAACCATGTATTCCCGTATATGAGCTTTCATAATAACTAAATCACTGTCAATCTAAAATATGTTTATGCATTCATTAAACTGATGGAATTGTGAATTACCAATTGAGTATCTTATTTTCATGTAAAACGCCTCTTCACTATTGGCATTACAAAATAGATTATATGACATTACATTTAAGTTACCAAGGACCTATTGACACAATTTAAAACTTGATAAAATTAGAATAGCAACCACAACAATCCGAAACACAAATCCCAATTTCCCTACGTCGTCCAAATGCAAAATTACTAAACTTGCTAAAATGTCACTCATATAATATTAACAAAGCCTAACTGAATCAAGTAAACTTTAAAAATAAAGGGGTTAAACGTAATACTATATATCAACTTTTATTTGCAAAGAAACATTATACATAAAATGCCCAAAACTAAAACACGTCGAATTAGAATAAACACTTCAATAGCAAAAGGCAATTTCAGCCAAGTTGACCCACCCATTTGCCGTCAATTTATGAATAGAAAATATAAAAACAAATATCAAGCTCTAATACTTGGATGCTAAATTAGTTACTGAGTAGCTTTTCGATGGAGATATACAATGGATGTGGGATGTTTCTGGTATCTTGTATTCCCTAGAACAAAATAGAAACAATTATTATTCAATAATTAGTGCATGAACAAAAGTTATCCATTTGACCCGTTTATCAACTTTTCCATTTTCTACGCCTAACAATGACTTACACCACCAAAAAATGGTGCCATTTAGGGATTTTTTGCAACCATCTCATCTACAAATTCCATAGAATACTAAACACCTGCCTATGAGATACGTGGTCATTTAACTTTGAAAGAGATGCCAATTTGATAACATGTGTACTTAGTGTATGATAACATAAATGTTTACATAAGCCACTACAGGTCATGTAGTTATAAAAAGTTGCAGCTTATGCTTAGATAAAAGGGATACAAAGGCCATTACATTTAAATATCAAAGATTTTAATAATGGGAGTACCCATGATATGGTCATCAAAAGACACACGTATTTTAATGTATTTGATTTTATGATGTTAAGATATTAAGATCAAGATCTCATAAGGCCATTCCTAATACATTATGATAAACTCTAAAGCAAAGGCTCACCACGCACAAACCCATTGGCCATGCTACTATGCTTACACAATAAGTTTCAAAACTAAAGAAGGACAATAACAATAAGAACACATAAATAAAGAACCTAATAGAGCAGGGTTCGTTTGCATACAACAGACATGATGATATGGGTTTACCTCCAAGGCATATTGGCCATAGCTTGTGGATTGCTATTGTTGTCGTGATCAATAGGACTGTTGAGCCCTCCTCCAGAAGACTCACTACCACTTTTTCTTCGTTATTACCTGCAATTTTTTTTGGTTCTGACTTGAAGGAACAAAGCTACCAACAAACACCTGAACATAACCAAAAAAGTAGTAAGGTGTCTTGGTTAAAGTAACTAAATAAAAATGTTCGAACACAGTTATATAGAGCGACCAAATATATTGTATAACCGGTAAAAATGGGTACAGTGTGTGTCAAAACAGGTCAGGTTGGGCCGATCAGCAAACGTATTTAGTTTACTTTATAATGGACATGCTCTTTGATGTTGTAAAAGGGTGTTTGGACATGTTCTTTGCTGTCATAATGGACATGTTCTTTGATGTCGTAAAAGGGTGTTTGGTCATGCACCCAATCTCAATATAACACGGTGTTAACGGGTCTCTAAGATTTGATTTTGATTGCGCTTTTAAACTGATTATGCTTTTTCAAAACTGCATTAACCCAATGTGAAATGTGTTTTGCCTCTAACATATTAATCACTATTTTCGTGGCTCGCAAAAACTGTATATTTCCACCTATTAACACCACAATTAATAATTTTAAAGACGCATATGATACTTTTACCCGTTATTTGCTTCTTGTTATGGAAGCAGAAATACACGATTGGGGCACACCAATGGGTATTTGTATTGCTTCAATCTGACATCTACCTAAAAGACATGTGGAATCACACTGGATTGAAGTAATAGTATTAAAAAACATTACCTAATCTGATTTTAAATAAAAAATTAGGAAATGGTAGCTTAATTATGTATTAGTTACTTAAAAGATGAGCATCAACTTGTCTAAGCATCTTTTGATTAAAATATTCTTCCATATGTTCTTTCAAATGCGTGGGATAATTTCGTAACTCACCAATACGATTAGTCTCGGCATGAGCTCTCACCACACCCTCAAACACCACGACAACATCTCTCAGCACACCATAGCACGTCTTGTCAGCTCCCATATGCATGTAAGCCTGTCCAAACAACCTTCTTTCAGCCCCCAAACCCACCCGTTTCAGCTCCCTTTTTAGCACTCAAACGCACTGATTTCAGCCCCCATTTCAACACTCAAACCCACCCATTTCAGTCCCTAAACACACCTGTTTCAGCCCCATTTCAGCTCCCAAACCCACCCGTTTCAGCTCCCTTTTTAGCACTCAAATACACTAATTTCAGCCCCCAGTTCAACACTCAAACCCACCCATTTCAGCCCCTAAACACACCTGTTTCAGCCCCATTTCAGCCCCCAAACCCACCCGTTTCAGCACCCTTTTTAGCACTCAAACGCACTGATTTCAGCCCCCATTTCAACACTCAAACCCACCCATTTCAGCCCCTAAACACACCTGTTTCAGCCCCATTTCAGCCCCCAAACCCACCCGTTTCAGCACCCTTTTTAGCACTCAAACGCACTGATTTCAGCCTCCAGTTCAACACTCAAACCCACCCATTTCAGCACCCGATTTAGCCCCTAAACACACCTGTTTCAGCCCCATTTCAGCCCCCATTTCAACAGTCAAAATGGTTTTTTAAAGTGTGAATTAAACTAAGTGTAGATTTGAATAATGAGTTTCATGTTAAGAAACCTCTTATATAATATACTTCTGAGATTTTTATGAGTGAGAAAGAAATTCAAAATATGTTCTTACCATCTTTTCTTTAATCTTAGGGCCTTTGTTTTCCAAAAGGGCATGCAAATCATCATTGACCTGAAAGATTAGGAATTCAAAAAAATAATGGTGATTATATCAAGTACAAAATTAGATTAAAACAAACAAATCAGTAAAATATCTCTCAAAAAGCTCAGAAACATAAAAATTAATGGATCTATGGATAAAACATCCGTGTTAATCAAAACCATCATTAAGACTTGAGAAATAACTAATAATTTTATCCTTTACCCGTGAATTCCAGACATTGCTTCCCATGTGGCTTTATCATATTGAGCATGTTCAAACCCTTTCTTTTCCTCTGAACATCCTTAGAAGTAGCTTTCTCTGCCTAATAAATTGAAACAAAATTGAAACAAAATATAAGTAACATTATTTTCTGAAAAATAAGAAACTTACAAATTGTATCGTAGTTTTATGTACAGATCTATACCGAAAATAGATAATCCCCATCCTTTCGGCGAACAACCAACTCATATGCAGCAAGCGCCTCCAACTCATATGCAGCAAACGCCTACAACCTACAGTATGCAATTGGCCTTAATAAGTGAAACAAACTGTGCTATAAAAATAAAACTAAAACCAATTTTTTCTCGAGCATAATTATTGCTAAAAATAGTACATTAGTTTCAGAAACATACGTACCTAGTAGTGCAACTGGATATTTAAAGGGATAAATAGAGAAAAAGCAAACATGAGGCGGTGTCTTAGGATTGTAGGCTAATGGTTTTGAGTTGGTCCATCCAACGGCTACATCTCTTTTGCAAGATGAATAAAATCCGTTCCTTTATAGTCATCCTATGGAAGTATAAAATGTTGCTATAAAAATAAAATGAGATGTAATAACGATGGATAATAAATGAAGTTTGTTACTACCTTTCACAGACACTTCATCGAACACCTTGCACACAGTCTCCAAAATCGTACACATATCTGTTTACAATGCATGTATCTTAGACTCGATACAACAAAATCGTACACATATCTGTTTACAACAAAAGATACATATAGTACGAAATAAGTCTACGATTAGAAATCATATCCAAATATTTATAAAAAATAGGAAAATTACCTCGCTATTAAAGTGTATGATTAGCAAACTTACAACTATTCTGGCTACAAAACATATTTCCAAACTATTCATGAAGATTAAGGGTTAAAAAAACATGGTGTGTGGCTTGCATACTTTTGAGATCACATGAGATAATTAACCTACCTTGAACAGACGGCTGTAAATAGCCCGACTCCGTAACCTGGTGTGTCGTCTTCTTTCCCCTAAATTATGAAAGAAAAACAGATTAATATACTGAAAATATTGTGTATTCCTTCAACTGCTAAAATTGTCCCAGCTTGTTGAATATCGGTTCATAAAAATAGATTACCCCAGTTAAATTGAACATAATCATAGGATTTAAATCAAAACCCTAAATAAAAGGGAGTATATGCGAAACTTATGAATTATTTAATAATCAAGCATTCACTTTTCAATAGCAATTGTTGTATTATGTGATTCAAATCTTAACGACTAAACCATAAGATGAAAACTTACTCGGTGTAGACAGCAAAACATCAACCGCCATAGATCGACTTTGAAGGGATGTTGAAAATGTTGTTTTATGGATCGGTAGAATTATCAGATGATTTGAAATTGAAAATTGATTTGTTATGATTTTGAAACATTGTTTTGAATGTTGTTTTAATATTGATTTGTAACAGATTGAAGGTATTGACTTCTTTTTACTGTATGGAGCGTATATAATAAATGGTGTGTAAGAAAAAAGAATGCATTGTAGGTGTTGTATATGGTAGCTAAATAAGGAAGTGCATTAAACGAATTTTTAATGCTGGTAGCTTAGTAGGCTTGTACAAAAGCTTATTTTATTATATATAATAGATAATAGATATGTTGGAGTTTTAAAACAACATATATATTGTATTTTTAAGTTATAAAGTATAATCTGTATAGAGTATAAGGGAATATTTGTTTAGTTTCCAAAGTTATTAAAAAATATGGAAACCTATAATATTACACTTAACTCTATACAATTTTTAAAATTTTAACCACAAAAGTTTTATTAATTACCCTATCTTTTTGTAAGTTTTTGTTTTCACATATTTGACACATATGTTTTTATGTGTTTTTCTTCTCAACCAAATTTCTTCACCAAATTAATTAAAGGCTGACCAAAATCAATTTAATTTTGACTTTTATTAACCAATCACATCACACGATTTTGCTTACGTGGCAAAATCAAGCTCTCCTATTGGTTTAATTTTTTTTTCAATGAGAAGGGTTTTACAAAAACACTCTGAAATAATGTAATTCTTTTATTATATAAAAGATTTCCAATAGCATGTTTTTAAAACTGATTTATGCAACTTATTTTGAACTTATTTTTTTTAAATAATCAACAATTATTTTCTAATGTGACATCTATTTTAGTAAAATAATTTTAAGCTCTTATCATCTTTCATAATCTACTGCGTCAAACACGTAGCCAAGCCCGTAAAATTCACGAGTATTTCAAAGACTAGTAAAAAATAATAATTTATGTTTGTTACACAATAAGCCATAAGAAATAAACAATTAAGCATACTTTGTTTGAAAACTAAACTATTTGCAAATAAAACATATGTATAATCCAACAAAATATCAAATAAGTAAAAGACAACGTAAAGTTGTGTAAAATTATATTAAAGTTTGGGGAAATCTTACCTACTTGGCAATTGCCTACTTTTTTTTTTGACAAAAAAGAATACCACTTATATAAACATTACAATTAGAACCTTTTCAAACATTACCCATTTCCATCTTTTATCTCAACATATCTTCTTCATTACTCTTTATCACCATCATATCAGTCATTATTTTAGCGCCAAAATCTCCCACCAAAAAACTTGCAAGAGCATATTATATGCATGTATTGTTGTATGTGGTTCCAATTTCAGACTAATCCAAGGACTTATCCAAATCACTAACAAAAAATTAATGAGTTTTTCAAGGATCGATCATATCAAGAAGAGGAAATCATATCAGGTTTGATTATATTATCCATCACATTCTTCTTTGTTGAATTCATTCTTTTTGCTTCTCTTTGAAATATTTTTGAAGTATGTTAGTTATCTTACTTTTCTTAGTTTTTGTTCTGAATAGATGAAAATAATGATGAATTGGAACATACGCTAATCGATGATATCGACAACAATGGTTATCTCATTCAAGAAGATGTTACACATATTTACAATCGATTTTTAAGGTATACTATACTAGGAAGAACATTTTCCACTTTTGATTATGCATATGATTTTTACACCTAGTATGGTCTATCCAAGGGTTTTGGTATTCGTAAGCATCAGCTTTATAGAATACAAAGACACAAACGAAGTTTATCGACGAATATTTTCATGTAACAAGGAAGGATTTAAGGATATGAATGATAAGAGACAGTTACGCGATGAAGTAAAACGTCGTTGTATTACGCGAACCGGTTGTAAGGCTCTAATGCAAGTGACATTATCAAGTCAAGGTGAGTGGGTTGTGGACAAGTTTAGTGATGAGCACAATCATCCTTTTGATTCTCCAACAAAGTAATCAAGCAAAGGTCTCATAGCATCTTTCATCGTTCCAGTGAATGCAAAGATGTTGTAACATTATTGTCAAAAGCAGGGATGAAACCTTCTGAAATCAGTAAAGTAGTTAATACGTTTAGAGGTGGTGAAGAGGATCAACTCACTCGAGTTCAATGTTACGCTATTATTAGTGAAGAGAGAAAATGTAACTTAGGCAAATAATGTCATGGAATTATTATGCATTTTAAAGAAAAAGATGAGGTGGACAAAGATTTTTACTTTGCAATTGACATAAATGAAAATGGCGTACTACAAAATGTGTTTTAGGCAGATGGGAGATCAAGAACATCGTATTGCCAATTCGGTGACGTTGTTGTTTTTTATGTAACTTATAGGACAAATAAGTTTAGTTTTCCATTTGCACTATTTGTTGGAGTGAACCACCATGGCCAGTCTATTCTACTAGGATTCGCGTTGCTGGAAAATGAGACCAAAAAAACGTTTAAATGGTTATTTGAGCAGTTTCTAAAATGCATGCATGAGTGCCCACCCATAGCTCTGATTATAGACCAAGATTTGGCAATGGGTAAAGCAATTTCAAAAGTCTTTCCAAACACAAAACATCGTGCATGGCATATTCAAAGGCATGTTTTAGAGCATCTACAACCATTTCGATATCAATATGATGATTTTGAGGATACATACACTCAATGGGTTAAAAGCCAATATGTTGAAGAATTTGAATCGGGATGGGAGACGTTGAAGGAGAAATATCACATAGAAGATGATAGTTGGTTGGGAAATATGTTCAAGTTGCGTCATCATTGGGTAAAAGCATATCTCAACGATACTTTTTTTTGCTGGCATGACAACGAGTGGAAGGAGTGAAAGTATACATTCATTTTTTGATGGTTTTGTCAACGCTAAGACCATGCTAAATGAGTTTGTAGTCCAATATGACAAAGCTATGAGTTCTCGAAGAAGTGCAGAAAAAGACCAAGATTTTAGAACTTTGAATTCAAAACCTACATTATATAGTAATCATCTGATTGAAGAAATGGCGGCAACTTGTTATACGCGAAATATCTATGCTATATTTCAGAAAGAGTGGAAGGCTAGTTTTGATTGTGGTCATCAAATATTAAGCACAGATGGTGCTAAGGTTATATACCGTATCGGGTTTTTGAAAGGTAATAAGAAAAATTGGAAAACCGTTGAATACAATGTTACTTCGGATATTTTTGTTACTTGTTCGTGTGCGAGGTTTGAGACTTCTGGAATCTTGTGCAAACATATCCTCTACATCATGAGACGAGAGTCTTTAACAACCATTCCAGACCATTACATAATACCAAGGTGGACTATGAAGGCAACATATAAGGTGGGAGGTATTGAAACACGATGGCGAGATAAAAGTGATATTGCTATGAAAGAAGTTACTTTATTAACTATTTGGTCCATTCGAGCGAAATTCAACAAAATACTACAAGATGGACGAGATTCCCGCGATGAAATTAATAAAATTGATGATATTCTTGATGGTCTTTTGGAAGAACAAAGTATAAGACAGAAGACTACACTCGAGTTAAACACAAATATTGATGATGATATACCATCTACGCAACAAGAGAACATGTCACAACAACGCCTTTCAAAAAAAGAAGGAACATGTCACAACCTGTAAAACCCTGAAAATATTAAAAGTGTAAAAGACCATTTTGCCCCTCTAGCTTAATAATTGTGGAATACGTAAAACACATCAAGCTCGTTAACTAAGTCTAACGCTTAGCTTATAAATGATTTATGTAAGATAATTTACACTTATGGCTACAAAATAAAAATTCACACATTACAAATTATTTTGGGACCAAATGATATATATACAAATTTTAAAAAGGCAATTACCACTAATTTTAATCATCATAAAAATAATTAAGAACTTTGAATGGGTCATTATTGTGGTTCTCTTTTGTTGGCCAAATCCCTCAAAATATGGCTTTCCAACTCACAATATCACTTTTAAAGTATCACATTATCTTATCTTTCAAAATAAAGCACCCACTAAAGTGATAAACACAAGGCTCCTTCTCCATTTTTTTTTCTTGCTTTTGCCGACCTCAAATCATGCCCTCCACCATATCACCTTTTTATTTTTTTTATTTACTATCTTAATCATTATCATTCTCTCCACCCAAAATAAAATCACCTATTCCTCCAAAACTAAAGTGACGGCAAAAACCCCATCTTCTTCCCATTTTCAGTCGACAACAAGGAGGTTCAAAGGAGGAGACTCGTAGGCTCGTGTAGTGGTTGTGATCGTGGGTTATTGTTTTGCTGTTGTCGTGGGTTTAGAAAGCACCAAGGGGCGCTTGTTTATTTGTTTTGTTCGATCCTTGTTTCTTTCACGCCATCAGACCGTGTGAACAAGGAGTAGCTTCAATTTCTGCGTGCTTCTTGATTATTTTGGCTTGCGTTGCATAAGGTACAGATATTCCGTCATTTCAGTAATGACACATCTTTTCTCTCATGACTCATGTCCATTTTGATATTCGATTCGTATGCTCCTTACTTTGATTTGATATGATCCATTTGATATGATTCGATTTGCTATGCTCCTTTGATCTGATATTCGATTATTTATTCATTTGATATGCTATCCGTTTGAGATCCCTTATTGATATGGTTCCATTATATGATCAGTTTGATATGATATGATTTGTTTGGTTTGGTTGCCCGAGCTAACTAGCCATAGAGGTACCATGGCCATGTCATTGATGCACCAATGGCATGACACTATCTGGGGCGGTGTGATTAGTCCCTGGCGTTCCCTTTTGATATGATTATGATATGTGTACACTTGGCCATTATGAATACGTATGTACAGTCTTGTATTGGCATACGTATATATGATTTGTTTTGCAGGGAGCGTATGGATGCATCCTAGGTACTCAGTTCAGTTTTGGTGATGTGGTGCGTGTGTGCAATACACCCCCTCACATTTTGGTACATTGGGCTAGCTACCCATGTACACTTTGATATGATTTGACGGATTTGATATGATATTGGATATGATATATGATTTGTAGATTTGGCTATTGGAGTATCTCCTTTAGTATAGGTGCTCGGGGCAACATTCTGATTTTGGTTATGGGTTATGATATGTGATTTGTTAGATTTGGCTATTGGAGTATCTCCTTTAGTATTAGGTGCTCGTGGCAATATTCTGATTTTGGTTATTATGTGACTATCCGATATTCTGATTCATTCGTTGCTATGCCTATTCAGTCATTTAGTTGACTACTCATTCACTTAGTATTCTTATGTGATTCGTTTGACTATCGGACTCATGCTTCAGTTCATTTGGTTATTATACTCGGTCTTCAGTTCATTTGATTTACTATGCTTTCACTCTATTTCGGTTGGTTGCCAAGCTTATACTTCAGATTACCACTTCACCCGCTTATCGAGCTATTATATGATTATTGGGTTCAAGTGTTGAATATGCTATTACATGATTATTTGGTCCATCTGTTTACCATGATGATTATGATTTCATGATTTTCCTGTCTACTATATTAGTATGTGGTTACCTGATTCATCTGTTATCATGTTAATATCTGATTACCCGCTTACCATACTGTTATGTGACTATTTGATTCGTCTGGTTGCCATGCTAGTATGTAATCATTTGATTTATCTGTTGATCATGTTATACTTCGTTCAGTTATGTCGAGGGCTATGACTATCATTTAGTAATCTACCTGCAAATTGTGATTTCCACGTTTGTACTTCTGCTTGATGTTTCTGATGCTTATGTCATCGGTTCAACATAGTAATGGATGTTTACCTGACTTGTTGATCCACCATGTTTACACTTCTGTTCATGTTACTGGTTGATGAAGGAATATGGTTCAACTTATGTTACCTGTCTAGCTGATTTGTTTAGTTGCCATGCTACGTTCTTGTTTAGTTAATTCATTCAATTATGATGTTCGTTTGGTATTCCTACCTGACACATGTGACTACCAGGTTTATACTGCTGTTAGTATTTCCGTTGATTATGATACGTGTTCTGTTTAATAACTATGATTGATCTGACTTGTGTGATTGCCATGCTTACATTCTACTCAGTTGCTTCCGCTTGCTTAGTATTCAGCTTAGCTTATAACTATTCTTAATTATCTACTTTATTTGTTTGCCATATTTATGTTTAGTTGATCCGTTGACTGATATGCTTGTTCATTGTTTGGTTACTTGTTTTGATTATGATACTGTTCATCAACTCCTATGTGATTATGTTTCGATACTTGTATGTTTGGTTATTTATATGTGCTTGTATTTGATTCAATGATTCGCTGTTTTGCTTTGCTTTGGTTCCTTTAATTTTTGTTCCTTCTGGATATTTGTTAATATTGTGTTATGCAGGTTCCTCATTGACTCATAGACTCATTATGCTCATTCGTTATGATTTTGTTATCAGTCTCCTCTGATTCGTTTTGTATTTGATTATGTTTAGCTTTTGTTTTGTTATATCTGTTCACTGAGCTTTTTAAGCTCAGCCGCATTTCTTTTCCTGCGGCAGGTTTTAGGTTTGAAGATGGGCTTTGATGGGCTGAGAGTTGGATTATCTGAGTGGGCCAACCCTAGTTACCATATTATTTTGGATCTATTTTGCCGGGCTATTGTTTGGAGATTTCATTTTATTTTAGACATTTTGGATTATGAAATTTTTCCTTGTAAGTCATTGTTTAAATGACTTGATACGTTATTTTTAAGACTTCCGCTTGCAAATTTTTATTAGTATGTTCTGATTAGACACCAGAATGTGACACTTCTACCCTTGTCGGGTTGGGGTGTTACACAACCTCTATTAGTTTCTGATCCTCTAGTTCGAGTGAAGACAAAAGGTCGCCCAAAAGCTTGGTTTGGAGGCTTCTTTGGACTTGGAAAAAAAATATTGTGGTTATTGTGGACAAAAAGGTCATAACAGGACTACATGTCCAAAGAAAAAGGTTTGTTTATGCTTCATACTCAACATTGCATCTTTTGGGTTTTGATTCTCATTTTTATTGTTTTACTATTTCAGAAGGATGATGCAGAAAAAAGAGCGATCGAACGAGGTGAAGCTGATAATTAAGTGAAGGGTATTTCGAGTAGGTTTCAAATCGAGTCTTTTGGGTCTAACGTGTTTCGTTGTTGGGGTTGCTGGTTTTTGCTCCTTTTATATGATATGTTGGTTCTTTTGTTTGTTTTGATGTTCGTTCTAGGCAAATTGGTGTTTGGACATCATCTCCTGTTAACTTTCTTTCGAATACAGTAGTTATGAGTTGCTAGTTATGATGGTGCGGGTCTGCAATTTTAAGGTTTTGAATTTGTGGGTCTGCATTTCTGTCCTACTATGCGGTTTGAGCAGTGGTGGCTTCTGCATTAGTTCCATATGGGATACAGTTTCCTTGTGGTTTTTGTTTCATACTTTTTTGGCTTAGGATATTTTGTTTTTTGTTTCTTGACTTTGGCTATTAGTTTTCAACCAATTTGACTCTTTTCAAACCGTTTGACCTGGATCGTTTTAATGTAAGCTTTAAAATTTAAATCGCTGCAGACAAAAATCAAACCCGTATTAACATAATTTGATGTAAATGGACGGATAGTTGTGCGTTTGCGTGGGTAACATGTCACAATGGTTATAATAAGTAAAATTGTTGTGGTTCAAAGTGGGTCAATTTGTGATGGGTTAAACCGCCAACAGTTTTGTGAAAAGATGATACATAACCCAAATCAACGTTATGGTTGTTAAATATTGTTGTTGTTTGTTTCATATGGCATTTGGTTCATTTCGCAGATTTTTCATAAGCAAAATATGTTTTTGGTTATGCATCTGGTTTGTGTACTGCAATCAATATGTATTTGGTTGTTTCATATGGTATTTGGTTTGTTTCAAATTTCAGAAACTGTATTTGGTTATGTACTGTCCAAAGGGGTGTTTGGTACTGACTTTATTGCTGCATCAGGAGTGTTTGGACCTGAGTTTACTGCTGCATCAGGAGTGTTTGGTACTGAGCTTACTCTAGATACAACTTAGTTTGGTTGGCAAAAATAGATGTTTGAGGGTTTGACCCATTAAATTGTCAAATACACCAATATTTATTCTCCAAGATTGTGGTTAAGTTTGTGTGATCAATTCTACCAGTAAAAAATGATCTCAGTTGTATAATCGTGTGATCAATTCTATCAGTAACAATTGAAAGTGTGCTCTTTGTCTCTTTATTTGTCATAGGTTTGTGGCTTTTTTGGTTTATTTGATAGTGTATAATTGTGGTGGTTCATGTTCTTTTGCTTTGTCATTTGTTTGGCTCAGTGGAGGGCATGGCCATGTCTTGTGTGAGTGTTGTTATGGGATCATGTCTTTGTTGGTTCCATGAGTTTTTTGTATTTTTTCTACTTTTGTACTAACCAATCAATGGTATAAAAAATAAACCATACTCATTGTCATTACCATTTTATAACTAAAGACTATGTTATTGTTGTGCAAATAATTTAGTTAAGTCATTGTTATGAAATATGGTGGACAGGAGGTCACATTTTTATTAAATTAATGGACTTGTTTTAATATCCAAGGTTGTGTAATACAACATCTAATTGACATGTATAATAATCATGGACATGTTTTTTTGCCTTTCAAAAAAAATTCATTGATGTGTTTTAATATTCATTGACTTGTATTCACGGATTGAAATGATTATACGACTAGAACTGAAAATATTCATGGACTTGTTTCAAATGGTTTAACAAAACATAACTATATGTTTGAGATAAAAGATGGAAATAGGGAGTGTTTGAAAGGGGTGTAATTTTAATGTTAAAAAGGTTGTAATTGTAATGTTTATAGAAATGGTGTTCTTTTTTTGTCAAAAAAATGTAGGTAATTACCTACATTGTAATGTAGGTAAGATTTCCCCTTAAAGTTTATGGTGTTGATTAAGTTGTATTTGGTATGAAATTTCAAAGACTTTTTGGTGAGCTTGTCAAGTACTTGATTTTACCTTTATTAAGCATCTCGACATGAATCAAACGAAATTAATGGATCTCACTCGCTAAGTCGAGCAACTTTGAGTGATCGGAGAGCACATCGTCATTCAGGTTCAAGATATAAACACATCAATGTTAGCTCTCAACCGCAATAACTACTTTATATTCTTTGGTGTTAGGCTCTAGTTAACATGTGCCACTAATATCTAAATAAGCTCAAAAGTTGATGAACCTCGTTAGTTTGTATTGATCATTTGTGTAAAACACATGATAATAAATTACACAATTCACGATTGCTAACACAATTAAAAAGAATGATATACTGTAAGAATGAACAAACAATTTAATTGTTGAAATGTCAAGGCAAGATCCCTAAACTCATAAATGAATATCGTAAGTTTATACCTCTACATCCCCAAAGATAACATCTATGTTTTGAATATTCAAGTCTCGTCTTGGACAATTGTGGAAGGCAGTTGTAAATATTGTGAGATTGGTAATTAACAAAGCAACAAATACAAAGTTTTGTGTATATCCTCATAAATTATTATATGATCAGATGTGCATATTTATGTTTTGCTAACATGAATCTATATATACATGAAACAACCAAGTAAATAAATGGTTATCCTTCTATCATATGTGTGATTTTATTATCATCTCATATTGATTCATGTTAAGAAAACTATCCAACTATTTTCAATTCCTTTGAGCTTCTTTTTTTTCGTAATACCACAAAAACTATAATCATTTACAATGTAGTTTTCATTAGCCCGGGCAAACCTCATGGCACCAGCAAAGCTAAACAACAAATTAACATATACAAAAAGAACGACTAACAAACAAATGCTATATATCATCAAGTATAATCATTTACAATGTAGTTTTCATTAGCCTGGGCAAACCCCATGGAACCAGCAAAGCTAAACAACAAATTAACATATAGAAAAAGAACAAATAACAAACAAATGCTATATACCATTGATGAGTGTCTAAATACTCATCATTTTTTATACTGTTAGAATGCCAAAAACATCTGAAAACACTTAGAAACACATCAAAATGATAAAAATATCACAAACAAGTGTTTTATATGTTTTAAATGCAAAAACATCAAAATCTGGTGAAAAACGTATCAAGTTTGCATAATTGGCAGTTTTAGTCCCTCAACTTTACAAAAGTTGTCAAAATTAGTCCCTGGTAATTCAAAAACTTGTAAAATATCATTTTAGGTCCATGAGATTCAAAAGTTGTCAAAATAAACCCTTTAAAGTTTAAAAATCACAAATTGACAACTTTAGTCCTTCAACTTTGAAAATTGTCAAAAATAGTCCTTGGTTAATTTAAAAAGTGAAAATTATCAACTTTTAACCTTGTTCTATTCATAAATGACAAAAATGGTCCTTATGATAAACTTTTTGAGAAATTACAATATTGGTCCCTCAAGTTTCTAAATTGGCAGTTTTGGTCCCTGGATTTACAAAAGTGGAAATTATCAACAATGGTCCTTGTACTATTCTTACTTGGCAGGTTTTACCCTTGTGAGAGCTTTGGAAAATGTTCAAGATAAACCCTTCAACTTTGGCTAAATTGCAAAAATGGTCCTTGTTGATTAAACTAAACCAAACGGATCCTTTATAACAAACAAGCCCAATCCAAGTCCAAAACCTTGACCCTGCCCAATATTTAAAAACAAAGAAACCGCCTCTACTGTAGACCTTCTTCACCAAAGCAGTTTTAGCCAAAACCAGTGGTTTTAACCACTGGTTTTCACCTTTACACCTCACCATCTCCACTTGTCCACCTCCCCCCTCCACCTCTACACCAATCCAAACCCATTTAATGCAAATAACCTGCTTCTAAGACTTTCCCGCCAAAATGCCAAGTGTACCATTTGGATGAATCCAAGAGAAGAAGTCAAGTGGGATTTGATAAGAGGTCGACAAGGAACTCTAATGATTATAAATACAAGAGGAGAGGCAAAGAAAAGACCAACTTTGGTTCTACCATTGTTCACGTAGTATAATTTTTACATGCTTTCTTTAAATTAATGTCTTTTAATGTTTTAAATGCTGTAATTTCCTTTAAAATAGTGTAATGAAACTTTAATGTCAGTTTAATTTCAGTTAAATTCTAGTTTCCAAATTTTGCTTAAATTACTTTAATTTTCATGTTCTTTCATTTCCAGTTATATGGTTGTTTATTGGACTCTATATCTCTTTTAAGCTCTTGACAATAGCTTTAAGACTTTTTAGATTCATTAAACAAGTTTCAGTCTTTAAATTAAGAAAAGTACTAAAAAAACTAAAAAAAGTCAACAGAAGTCAACTGTGGTCCAAATAAGTAGTTCTGGGGAAATGGAAGCTAAGCTAGATGGATTTATGGTTTCTAGCTTATTGACAGTAAGCTAGGAGTGGTTTTTATACCTTGGTACTCAGTTTTCACTTTGATCACTTGTAAGTTCCATTATTACCATTTTTTACCCATGTACTGTTTCAACTTTTCATGTTTTGATTTTCATGTTTTCCTGCTTCTTTGTTATTGTTTGATGTTATTATAGCTTAATTTAAGTAGGTTGTTCATTGAAATTCAGTGGTGCTATAAATTGGAAATTACTCAGTTGAAATGAAAATTTGACAAGTTTGAGTTTCTTGCTTGAGTTCTTGAAGTTTTATGCTCATTTAGTCTTGTTATGTTATAATATAATGTTTGGAATCTGGTTTAGACTCAGATTCAATGCAACTTTGAAGTTCATGTGACAAGTGAAAGTTAAAGGTTGGTTTGGATTTGCTGATAAACAAGTCCTCCTGTGTATGTCTGTAGTTGTTTGTCATTGTTTCATGTTTCAATAACACCTAATAGCTCAGTTTAGTTCTAATATATAGTCATTGTTTTGTAAAAGTCAAATTTCATTTTATTTTACTTAAGCAGTTTACTGTCATAGTTTTAGATTATGAAATTCATAGTATTAGCTTAAATCTTGTTAACCTAGCTCTAGATAAACTCATTACAGCTTATTATATCATATTCAGTTCAATAATTCAATCCTAAGTTCATTTTAGTCAAACCTTTATGTTCTTGCAAAAAGTCAATTTTTCAAATAGCTGTTTTTGAATTAAATGTATAATTTTCTATAGGTTTCAGTATTAAGTTTTAGCCTTAAACCTTCTAGGATGTTAAAATATAGTTGCTTATCTTAATTGTAAAAATACTAGTTTTCTATTTCTCAGCTTTTTAAGTACTTATTTCCTAGCTTATTTTTGATCCTTTGTCTGTAAGCATGCCCTGCACCACAGTTTAGGTGTCAAGTTCATGAGCTTGCATAAGCTTCATGACTTGACCCTAGCTTGTGCATTTGGCTTCTTTATGTAGCCTTTGTGGTCTAGTCTTTATGTGTCTGCTTATTTTTCAGTTTTCAGCTTATTTGCATAGCTTAATTACCCAAACTTTTTTGTCCCATCTCATCCACTACACTGAAGCAAACAATGTAGTGGAGTAGTTTTCAAAAGCTTGAAATAAGCTCCTCAGTGAGCTTGAGTATGTGACCCTTGGCTTTTCACAAAGCCAAGGTACCCATCTCAATGCCTCAATATGAGTTGAGCTTATTAGAGCTTATTTGATAGGTTCAAATGAGGCTTGATGTTTGCCCTCTCATAACAGATGACTGATCACTCAGTTATCTTACACCATTTCCATCATGTCTCATAAGCTTATTTTTGGTCTAAAGTTTGTATGGCTTAGCTTTTATTGAAGATAAGCCACCAAAATTCAAGATCCAGTGCATTAAGTCAAGATTGTAGCTTATTTGCATAGGCTGCAATCAGCTTAAACCTATCACCATAGAAATAAGTATACTGTTAATCAGTATACTTATTTCCACTCACTCAATTTCATAAGCTCACAAGAAGCTTAGTACTTGGCCTCAGCTTGTGCAATCTGGTTATATGTGGAGCTTATCCACTAGTTTCCATGATCCAAGTTTAATACCAAGCTTGCAGCTTATTTACAAGAGCTTGCAAGTAGCTTCTTTTGTGTCCCATTTTGGTTTGTGTGCTGATACACAGTCACATGTATTCAAATGGGAGATTTTTCATAAGCTTCTCATAAGCTACCTAGTGGACCCCACTAGGTTAGGTGTGACTTTTTGGAAAGCCAACCAGATGTTCTTGCTACTACAAATTTTAGATTGGGCTTTTGAGCTTATTTGATAAGTTCTTTTGGTCCTTATTTGAGACTACAGGTCTGTTTGGTAATACAGTGCACTGTATGAGCTTATGAGCTTATAACTAGTTTATAGGTGAATACCAGTGCATTAGCTTGTCTATACTTGTTCATATTACTTGTATGCATATAATTTTTCTTTTGTTTATCTGTGTGGAGCTTATACCAAGCTTTAACAAGCTTCAATTCCATCCAAGTCAAGCTTTTAGCTTGATTGTCTAAACCATAAGCTCACACCAATTCAGTCCATTTTTCTTGTTCATACTTATCTATTGGACTTATGTACATCTTAGGTTAGCTTTTGTTTCTTCTGTATAGCTTATTTAGAGCTTAATTCTAGCTTGAGCTCCAACAATCAAGCCAAAAGCTTAACTGTTGGGCTCATAAGCTCATGCTTTGCTTATTTTCAAGTTTGTAAAGATTTGTTTTCAGTATACATGTATAATATCAGTATATATTTAGTTCCATAAAAAGAAAAAAACCAAAAAGAATCATTTTTAAGCTAAGTAAAAGCTTTTACTTAAAAGCTTATTTGCTTATTAGCTTATTTATGTTAATAGCATATAGTTTTTCTATTTTTCCTAGCTTCTTTTATTTATTTTAGAATTTTGTAAAAAGTTTCAGATTTTTCTTTAATCATTTAGTATTTTTAATAAATCAGTTATAGTTTTTAGTAATTAATAATAGTAAATAATTAATAATAAATATATAAAAAGCATAAAAAATATCTTTTCTGTTTTAAAATTAGTTTTATCATATTTTAGATTTTTCAAAGTTTAAATTTTATTTTTCCAAGTTTATTTTATATTTTCTAGTATTTAAGTGTATTTTAAATAATAATTAATTAGTAAAAATTAAATAAAAAGTGTGAAAAATATATTTTTAATTTTAAAATTAGTTTTATAGTATTTTAGATTTTTCAGAATCATAAGTTTATTTTTCTAGCCTTATTTTGTATTTTCTTCTATTTTAGAGTATTTATTAAATAGCTAAAATAGTTTTTAATTAATAATAATTAGATAAATAGTTGTAAAAATAATTTTATTTTTCTAATAAATTTCTTTTATTATTAGGATTGTAAAAATGACATTTTTATATTTGTAGGCTTTTTATTTCTTAAAACTCACTTTTTATTTTTGTACGTTTACGTAATTTTATTTAAACGTACGTTTTAGGTTTTAAACGTTCATCACTTTAAAAATAGTGATAGCGTTTATTTAATAGATTTTAACTTTTTAATCTCTTTTAATTTGCATTTAAGTCGCTAAGACATGCAAATCCATACTATAGTTATAATCGTTTTGTTTTTATACGTTTACGTTTTAGTTAAACGTACGTTTGTATATCTTTTATTTTTAGATTTCTGATTGTACGTTTTTAACAACATAGCTGTGACAGAGCTATTACTATTCACATTCTTAGTATTAGTCAATCAGATTCCTGTTTTCCTATACTTATATTATTTCAACAATTCACAAGTCATTGTACCAGAACGTCACGCCTCACCAGGACATAAACGATCCAAGGATATTTTAAATCCTTGGTAAACTTGCATTTTCTCCCGGGCTGTCGCCCTTTTATCATCTGTTACGGTTGTCCGTTCACAAGCGGTTGATAAGTGTGACGGAGAAATAAAAGATGGGTAGTTCGGGAGAAATCAAATTTTGGCGCCACTGCCGGGGAGGCTAGCTGCGTATTATGACTTGTATTTTGTACTTTGTTGAAATACCTATCATTGTATGTAAATTACATATACTTCATTTCATATAAACAATATAAAATACAAAAAGATTTTATGGTTGAAATCTATCTGTGCTTTGATTTGCATTTGACTGTCAATTTTCCTAATCTTGATATTCCTAGGTCTAAATTTTGGCTAAACACCATGTTTACACTAAAAAAGGATTTACTGTGCTTAGTATAATTCCTGGAATATGATAGATTAGGTTTAAATCAGTATCATGTATTAAAAATCTCATTTAGGTTTCCTTTTTAGCCATTTCTTTGTGTATATATATAAAGTTAAAAAATACAAAAACATTTTTTCCTTTGCACACAACTTGCCCAGTTTGATAAGTCCCTCAGTTACAACATTTGGTTGTTGGCTGTTTACAGTTGCTGAGCTCTGTCAGACCCAGATTCCCTTTCAAGGGGCGGTTGTTAGGAATTTCTTTTGTACATATATATATAAACCTTAAAAATACAAAAATATTTTCCACTTCTTTTTATAAAATCAAAAATCAAAAGATTCTTCTCGCCTTTTCTGAGTTTCTTTCTAAGATTCTTAGACTCATCTTAGTGATAATTATTCATAATTCTGTGAGTGGCAATCCCACTCCAATTTCTCACCCATTCTTTGAGTGGCAATCCCACTCAGTTTCCCCATGAACAATTTAATTCGGGGTCAAGTCAAGCTAGTGACTTGGTTATCAAAAACAAGCCACACAATATGGGTTTTCACCCATATTTCTGTCTTTTTCCCCTTTCTACCACCTAGTGTGGGGGTAATAACCCACCTGTTGTATATATAAAAACTTTGAAAATTGTAAATACAGAAAAAAATAAAATAATTGTTGTGTTTACCTCACTTAGTTTTGAATATTGAGGACAATATTCATTTCTAAGTGTGGGGGGGAAATTCTGGCGAATTTGATCATAAATGTACCCTTTAGTCCCTTTTTCTCCAAAAATGGCCAAATTTTAAAATTTTTTATTTAGTGGAAGTACTATGTACTAAACACAACAAATGGTAATCAGTCCACCATGTCTAACCCACATAAGGATTGGCTAATCCAGGAGCAAACGGCTCTTGGTAAAGATATCTCAAATCCGTTTATATGGCTTGCAATTTGCCTAAAATTGTATGGTGTTCAACTCACCATATCCTAAAAAGTGAAGAGTTGGCTAGCCCGCAAGTTTATGGCTTGTGGTAAAGGCAGTTGGAAATCCATAATTGGTAATCGGCTCACCAAAGATAATATTGATAATTTATCTAAGAGTTGGCTAGTCCAGAAGTAAACGGCTTCTGGTAAAGACAAATCAAATCCGTTCACAGCTTATGATTTGCTCAAAATCATTTGGTTATCATTGTACCAAAGTTCTTACTTGAACTGAAACAATTGGCTACTCCAGAAGTAATGGCTTTTGGTAAAGAGATTAAAATCCATTATGTTTTCTCAAATCATTGCTAGGGACTAGCAATAGTTTAGTGTGGGGGATTGATGAGTGTCTAAATACTCATCATTTTTTATACTGTTAGAATGCCAAAAACATCTGAAAACACTTAGAAACACATCAAAATGATAAAAATATCACAAACAAGTGTTTTATATGTTTTAAATGCAAAAACATCAAAATCTGGTGAAAAACGTATCAAGTTTGCATAATTGGCAGTTTTAGTCCCTCAACTTTACAAAAGTTGTCAAAATTAGTCCCTGGTAATTCAAAAACTTGTAAAATATCATTTTAGGTCCATGAGATTCAAAAGTTGTCAAAATAAACCCTTTAAAGTTTAAAAATCACAAATTGACAACTTTAGTCCTTCAACTTTGAAAATTGTCAAAAATAGTCCTTGGTTAATTTAAAAAGTGAAAATTATCAACTTTTAACCTTGTTCTATTCATAAATGACAAAAATGGTCCTTATGATAAACTTTTTGAGAAATTACAATATTGGTCCCTCAAGTTTCTAAATTGGCAGTTTTGGTCCCTGGATTTACAAAAGTGGAAATTATCAACAATGGTCCTTGTACTATTCTTACTTGGCAGGTTTTACCCTTGTGAGAGCTTTGGAAAATGTTCAAGATAAACCCTTCAACTTTGGCTAAATTGCAAAAATGGTCCTTGTTGATTAAACTAAACCAAACGGATCCTTTATAACAAACAAGCCCAATCCAAGTCCAAAACCTTGACCCGGCCCAATATTTAAAAACAAAGAAACCGCCTCTACTGTAGACCTTCTTCACCAAAGCAGTTTTAGCCAAAACCAGTGGTTTTAACCACTGGTTTTCACCTTTACACCTCACCATCTCCACTTGTCCACCTCCCCCTCCACCTCTACACCAATCCAAACCCATTTAATGCAAATAACCTGCTTCTAAGACTTTCCCGCCAAAATGCCAAGTGTACCATTTGGATGAATCCAAGAGAAGAAGTCAAGTGGGATTTGATAAGAGGTCGACAAGGAACTCTAATGATTATAAATACAAGAGGAGAGGCAAAGAAAAGACCAACTTTGGTTCTACCATTGTTCACGTAGTATAATTTTTACATGCTTTCTTTAAATTAATGTCTTTTAATGTTTTAAATGCTGTAATTTCCTTTAAAATAGTGTAATGAAACTTTAATGTCAGTTTAATTTCAGTTAAATTCTAGTTTCCAAATTTTGCTTAAATTACTTTAATTTTCATGTTCTTTCATTTCCAGTTATATGGTTGTTTATTGGACTCTATATCTCTTTTAAGCTCTTGACAATAGCTTTAAGACTTTTTAGATTCATTAAACAAGTTTCAGTCTTTAAATTAAGAAAAGTACTAAAAAAACTAAAAAAAGTCAACAGAAGTCAACTGTGGTCCAAATAAGTAGTTCTGGGGAAATGGAAGCTAAGCTAGATGGATTTATGGTTTCTAGCTTATTGACAGTAAGCTAGGAGTGGTTTTTATACCTTGGTACTCAGTTTTCACTTTGATCACTTGTAAGTTCCATTATTACCATTTTTTACCCATGTACTGTTTCAACTTTTCATGTTTTGATTTTCATGTTTTCCTGCTTCTTTGTTATTGTTTGATGTTATTATAGCTTAATTTAAGTAGGTTGTTCATTGAAATTCAGTGGTGCTATAAATTGGAAATTACTCAGTTGAAATGAAAATTTGACAAGTTTGAGTTTCTTGCTTGAGTTCTTGAAGTTTTATGCTCATTTAGTCTTGTTATGTTATAATATAATGTTTGGAATCTGGTTTAGACTCAGATTCAATGCAACTTTGAAGTTCATGTGACAAGTGAAAGTTAAAGGTTGGTTTGGATTTGCTGATAAACAAGTCCTCCTGTGTATGTCTGTAGTTGTTTGTCATTGTTTCATGTTTCAATAACACCTAATAGCTCAGTTTAGTTCTAATATATAGTCATTGTTTTGTAAAAGTCAAATTTCATTTTATTTTACTTAAGCAGTTTACTGTCATAGTTTTAGATTATGAAATTCATAGTATTAGCTTAAATCTTGTTAACCTAGCTCTAGATAAACTCATTACAGCTTATTATATCATATTCAGTTCAATAATTCAATCCTAAGTTCATTTTAGTCAAACCTTTATGTTCTTGCAAAAAGTCAATTTTTCAAATAGCTGTTTTTGAATTAAATGTATAATTTTCTATAGGTTTCAGTATTAAGTTTTAGCCTTAAACCTTCTAGGATGTTAAAATATAGTTGCTTATCTTAATTGTAAAAATACTAGTTTTCTATTTCTCAGCTTTTTAAGTACTTATTTCCTAGCTTATTTTTGATCCTTTGTCTGTAAGCATGCCCTGCACCACAGTTTAGGTGTCAAGTTCATGAGCTTGCATAAGCTTCATGACTTGACCCTAGCTTGTGCATTTGGCTTCTTTATGTAGCCTTTGTGGTCTAGTCTTTATGTGTCTGCTTATTTTTCAGTTTTCAGCTTATTTGCATAGCTTAATTACCCAAACTTTTTTGTCCCATCTCATCCACTACACTGAAGCAAACAATGTAGTGGAGTAGTTTTCAAAAGCTTGAAATAAGCTCCTCAGTGAGCTTGAGTATGTGACCCTTGGCTTTTCACAAAGCCAAGGTACCCATCTCAATGCCTCAATATGAGTTGAGCTTATTAGAGCTTATTTGATAGGTTCAAATGAGGCTTGATGTTTGCCCTCTCATAACAGATGACTGATCACTCAGTTATCTTACACCATTTCCATCATGTCTCATAAGCTTATTTTTGGTCTAAAGTTTGTATGGCTTAGCTTTTATTGAAGATAAGCCACCAAAATTCAAGATCCAGTGCATTAAGTCAAGATTGTAGCTTATTTGCATAGGCTGCAATCAGCTTAAACCTATCACCATAGAAATAAGTATACTGTTAATCAGTATACTTATTTCCACTCACTCAATTTCATAAGCTCACAAGAAGCTTAGTACTTGGCCTCAGCTTGTGCAATCTGGTTATATGTGGAGCTTATCCACTAGTTTCCATGATCCAAGTTTAATACCAAGCTTGCAGCTTATTTACAAGAGCTTGCAAGTAGCTTCTTTTGTGTCCCATTTTGGTTTGTGTGCTGATACACAGTCACATGTATTCAAATGGGAGATTTTTCATAAGCTTCTCATAAGCTACCTAGTGGACCCCACTAGGTTAGGTGTGACTTTTTGGAAAGCCAACCAGATGTTCTTGCTACTACAAATTTTAGATTGGGCTTTTGAGCTTATTTGATAAGTTCTTTTGGTCCTTATTTGAGACTACAGGTCTGTTTGGTAATACAGTGCACTGTATGAGCTTATGAGCTTATAACTAGTTTATAGGTGAATACCAGTGCATTAGCTTGTCTATACTTGTTCATATTACTTGTATGCATATAATTTTTCTTTTGTTTATCTGTGTGGAGCTTATACCAAGCTTTAACAAGCTTCAATTCCATCCAAGTCAAGCTTTTAGCTTGATTGTCTAAACCATAAGCTCACACCAATTCAGTCCATTTTTCTTGTTCATACTTATCTATTGGACTTATGTACATCTTAGGTTAGCTTTTGTTTCTTCTGTATAGCTTATTTAGAGCTTAATTCTAGCTTGAGCTCCAACAGTCAAGCCAAAAGCTTAACTGTTGGGCTCATAAGCTCATGCTTTGCTTATTTTCAAGTTTGTAAAGATTTGTTTTCAGTATACATGTATAATATAAGTATATCTTTAGTTCCATAAAAAGAAAAAAACCAAAAAGAATCATTTTTAAGCTAAGTAAAAGCTTTTACTTAAAAGCTTATTTGCTTATTAGCTTATTTATGTTAATAGCATATAGTTTTTCTATTTTTCCTAGCTTCTTTTATTTATTTTAGAATTTTGTAAAAAGTTTCAGATTTTTCTTTAATCATTTAGTATTTTTAATAAATCAGTTATAGTTTTTAGTAATTAATAATAGTAAATAATTAATAATAAATATATAAAAAGCATAAAAAATATCTTTTCTGTTTTAAAATTAGTTTTATCATATTTTAGATTTTTCAAAGTTAAAATTTTATTTTTCCAAGTTTATTTTATATTTTCTAGTATTTAAGTGTATTTTAAATAATAATTAATTAGTAAAAATTAAATAAAAAGTGTGAAAAATATATTTTTAATTTTAAAATTAGTTTTATAGTATTTTAGATTTTTCAGAATCATAAGTTTATTTTTCTAGCCTTATTTTGTATTTTCTTCTATTTTAGAGTATTTATTAAATAGTTAAAATAGTTTTTAATTAATAATAATTAGATAAATAGTTGTAAAAATAATTTTATTTTTCTAATAAATTTCTTTTATTATTAGGATTGTAAAAATAACATTTTTATAATTGTAGGCTTTTTATTTCTTAAAACTCACTTTTTATTTTTGTACGTTTACGTAATTTTATTTAAACGTACGTTTTAGGTTTTAAACGTTCATCACTTTAAAAATAGTGATAGCGTTTATTTAATAGATTTTAACTTTTTAATCTCTTTTAATTTGCATTTAAGTCGCTAAGACATGCAAATCCATACTATAGTTATAATCGTTTTGTTTTTATACGTTTACGTTTTAGTTAAACGTACGTTTGTATATCTTTTATTTTTAGATTTCTGATTGTACGTTTTTAACAACATAGCTGTGACAGAGCTATTACTATTCACATTCTTAGTATTAGTCAATCAGATTCCTGTTTTCCTATACTTATATTATTTCAACAATTCACAAGTCATTGTACCAGAACGTCACGCCTCACCAGGACATAAACGATCCAAGGATATTTTAAATCCTTGGTAAACTTGCATTTTCTCCCGGGCTGTCGCCCTTTTATCATCTGTTACGGTTGTCCGTTCACAAGCGGTTGATAAGTGTGACGGAGAAATAAAAGATGGGTAGTTCGGGAGAAATCAACCATCAAGTCATCAACTATACACTTCAAATCTGCAGCTCAACACATTCCAAACCAGAGCACACTATCCAACTTTTACCACAACCCATAGCAGCAACCTCAAATCCAACCATTTTTAGCAGGGCACTTACCTTATAAGCAAACCATAACATACATAAATGTTAGTTGTCCCATCAAGACCCACTAAACACCAGAGTTATTGAACAAATAACTTTCTTTCCAATAATCATGTCTACCTTAAAGAACTTTAGAGAGATAAAGTGGGTGTGTACACTTTATTCTAGAGAGAGAAACAAGAGATAAAGAAAAAAAGTCTCGCAAGACTATTGAATAATAAACACCACATAACCCATGTGGTAGGGGGTATTTATACCCATACATAAGGTTTCTTAAAGTGACGTGGTAACCCGTGGGCCCTGAATGAGTAACCAACCCTCTTCATCACACCTAGTGCTCTTTTTGTGGCTCTGATTTTCCAAAAACTTTGCATAGTTGTGGACCATATTGAGTGTACACTAATTATATAAATTGGATTTTAGTTTAAGTTTTTAAAAAAAAGTTTGGTCGAAATATATGAGTGTCGCCAGAATCTAAAAATAAAAATGGTGATGGAAAGTTGGTCGAGCAACGTGGTAGCACAATCGCACATTTAATAGACATGTGTCACAAATTTAAAAAATGTTATTTTGGTCATTTAATACTCCTAGTAATAAGACACAATATCAAATCAAATATACTTTTATTATTAAAAAAATTGACACGTGTCGCGCAGCGAGTGGGGTAGCACAATCGCAGTAGCACATGACCAAATTAAGAATTGGATGATTTTCATGATCTCGTTGTAGACCAACCTCAAAAAGTTGGCATATTTGTGGGATTTTCCATTTATATGTTTTTATTCTTCCTTATAGTGAACAAGAGATAAATAAGTGTCATTTACAAATATCAAAATGAATAAAAAACATAGTTAGTGTCTAACATCACTTGTGATATTTATAGGTAATGTCTAATATCACTTGTGATATTTCATTAAAAAATAATTAAAAAAAAAAAAATCTTGTCCCTAAAAAAAAAAACAAAAACAAAAAACAAACTCATAGGTGATAATATATAAAAAAAAAATATATACAGAGCAATAAAATATCTCAGGTGATTTTAAAGGTTAAAAAACATGTTTGTTTATGAAATATTACAAGTGATATTAGACATTAACTATTTTTATGAAGTGATATTAAACATGTCATATAATATAGTTTAACTAATAAGCATGGTAAGTTATCGTCAACTTAAAATATTATAACTGACAGCTTTTAGTATAAAGCAATCATATAAACAAAACACATCAATCCAATGTAGTTCAAATAAACTAAACAGCTTAACTAGTAAACAAAATTACATTATCATGAACTTAAAATACATGTGACAATTTGAGACCCATTGGTTGAACTTGGGTTTAGTTGGTCAAAAGTTTTTTGTTTTTTTTTTTGTTTTTTGTTTTTTTTGGTTTATACATTTTATGCGTGTTTATCAGTTTTTATACTTTTTTGTATGATTTCATATGCTTTTCTACATACAGATGAAAACGTATGAAAACAGATAAACGTACGAAAACAAATAAAAACGTGTAAAAATGGATGAAAATTCATGAAAACGGACAAAAACGTATAAAACATAAGAAAATGTTGAAAAACGGACGGAAACGTATGAAAACAGACGAAAACGTCTAAAAACGGCCGAAAACATATGAAATGGCCGAAAACGTATGAAAATGGACAAAAAATGTATAAAAGCATCTAAGAATGACCGTAAACGTATGAAAACGGACGAAAATGTATGAAAATGTATGGATACGGACGAAAACGTATGAAAGTGTATGGATACGGATGAAAACGTATAAAAATGACGAAAACGTATGAAAATGGACGAAAACGGACAAAAACAGCCGAAAATTGACAAAAACGCATGAAAACGAACAAAACGTAAGAAAACGGACGAAAACGTATGAGAATGGACGAAAATGTATAAAAACGAACAAAAACGTATGAAAGTTCAAAGTATCTGGATCATGTAGTGCTAACCTAACCAACTATATATCATTGAAAAACGTGTTGTATTATAATAACAACTTATCAGAACAAATAGCCACAAAGTGTTTACACGGTTAGGATGAACTTTTACATGATTCAAGGGTTTACATCATTTTTTATTTATGTTCCGCCAGCAATAAAAATGGAAATTCTAAAATTTTAACAATCACAACAATATCGTGTTAAGGGATAATGAGGTTTTAGTTATTCTTCGGTAACTAAGAATATAATTAGCTTTTTCTTAAAAGAAAAAAAAAATATTATAATAAATTTTGAAAATCGGGTGTCACAAGACAAAGTTGTTGTATTTTTACTATATTGAGTTTTTTTTTTTTTTTTTTTTTTTTTTTTTTCTTTTTTAATTTGGATTTTTGACTCGACATTGCGAACCGACTATTCTCATAGCGACTATTTTTTTGATAGCTCAGAGTCGTCGCAGGTGAACCTCCGTGGCCAATGGAGAATTAATTTTCTCTCCAAAATTTGAACTCAAGACCTCTTGGCACTTTCGTCAAATTAATATAGTAAAAATCTCAATTCCTATTAATATATCTTTTTGTTCAAGTAAATAATGAGTTACCTTAGAAAACATGACAAGTAAAAAGCATGTGAGGAACAGAATACTTAAACCTAAACAAATAAACAGAAAAACAAGATAAAAAAACACAAAAAAAGTTTTATAGAGGGAGAGAGCGAGATGGCAAAAGATAGTTGTTTGTCTAGAATAACAGCCGGAGTTGCTGTCGGCGGTGCTGTTGGTGGCGCTGTTGGTAAAACCCTCTTTTATTTTTAACTTCATCTTTATTTCTTGTTTTTTATTTTCAAACTTCCCATTTGTTAATCGATGCGTATCCTTAAACTGTTTATTTATAAGCAGAAATCCCAAATGCCCGCCCATACTTAAGTTAGACCTTGTTTGGCTATTAACATACTTCCCAAGTGATAAAATATACAAAACTACTTTGCAAGTCAATGTCCATCTATAATAAAGTTAACCTAGTATTATGTGTCTCATGTAACATAATTCCTTACTTTTGAACCACATAATCCGAAAACTTGCATATTTATCTCCCAAAAGTTTCATAAGGTATACATTACTATACTTGGGCAAGCGTATGTTTACTTGTATACAATAAATATTGAGAGTCTCATAATCTAACCGCAGAGAGATATTGTCAACAAGTGCCCAGGTGGTCTTTTCTTGTGGGATGTAGACAGTAGACCTCTAGGTCGTAAGTTACATGACATATAGATGTATAGTCCCCAAGTATAGAGGTTGATGCCTCTCTTTTATGTTAGAAGGAAGGACATTAGTCAAATATAAGTGTACAGTTCTCTTGTAATTTAGTTATGCCTACATGGACTTTTTTTCCTACTGATGTGTGCTAGACTACTGCTAGTCCGCTACAATACTTTTTTTTTGCTAGAATAATTATGGTTGTTAATTATTGTTGTGGTTTGTTTCATATGGAATTTGGTTTATTTTGCATATTTTTCATAACCAGAGAATCTGTGTATTTGATTGTTTGTAAACTGGTCTGCATTATGCATTTGGTTTGTGTACTGTCAAAAGGGGCGTATTTGGATGTTTTTGGTCTACAATATGCATTTGGTTTGTGGTCTGCAATATCCGTATTTGGTTGTTTGTGTAGTGCAGAATCTGTATCTGGTTTAGTACTGTCAAAAGGGGCGTTTGGTTGCTGCAGCAGGAGTGTTTAGTACTGAGTTTGGTACGGTAATGGAAGTTGCTACTGTAAGTCTGGAGAATGGGTCAAAAGTAATGTGTAACCCATATTACTGTTAATGTGTAAAATGGGTCAAAAGTCAACTAAGGTTTCTCATACATGCAACTATTTGTAGACTACATGTAACCACTGAAGGAGCTTTATAGGGGCTAGGAGGGGTGGTGCCCCCCCCCCCCCCTTCAAGAAAAAAATAAAATAAAATAAAAAAATCACCATATATATTTTTTATTATAAGAATATTTTTAGAGTTTTTCAAAATGGAACAGTTCTATTTCAGCCCCTTCGGTAAACTTGGTCAAGCTCTGTCACTGCATGTAACCCATATTACTGTTAGAGTTGTCTCTTAGTTACTAATGATAAAATGGGTCAAAAGTCAACTAATACTGATACCATATATTGATAAAATGGGTATAAAGATATCTTACTGTTAGTTGGTTTTTTAGATTACTAATGATATTGCATTGTTTGTAGACTAAATGTAAGTTGTAAGTTTGTAACCCATTTTCTTTGCAAATATGCAACTGTGACTAATTTTGTAAACTACGTGTAAGTTACATGTAGTCTACAAAATTAGTCACAGTTGCATATTTGCAAAGAATATGGGTTACAATTGGTGAGTATTGTAATGCTGGTCCGGGATCAGGTTCGAATGGTCGAGTTAATTGGCCCAGTCATCACGTTATGGATTCTAACGAAGCCTCGACTTTCAAAGTATCAAATTTCATCAAGGGCCAACACTGGCTAGTCGCTGCATCAGTCCCGTATGATGACAATTAGCTAGGACTAATACATATAACATTATTTGCTTACTATTATTTGTTGGTGCTGAAAAGAAAAATAAGGAAAGTGGGTTTTTATTTCATATGCAATATGTCTATGTTTAAACAGATTGTTAATGCCGGTAATGGAGAAATTTTAGTACCTCAATAATATAGTGTCAGTAATAAGCTGGTAATTAGCGAACAGATTGTTGAAAACTGCTAATTTCATTGTCTAATAGTTTGAAAAACAAGCTCAAACACTAATTGTGCCGATATTTATCTGACAAACCTTCTGCATTCAGATGTAATATTTGATATTGAAACATAGATAAAATTTTAAGCAAAACATGGTCCGAAGTCAATCTATATAGAAGAGTCTTAACAATGTTTGTGCCTGCTATCTACTTATGTTAATGAATCTGGTTAACTTAGTAGCCATTAGCCCTTTGCAAACAGTAATGTTTTTGATATGTAAATAAAACAAATTTGTATGTATACAAACAATAGGGCTGCAACTGCAAGAGAGTCATACTAACTTGAGCTTGACTCACGGCTATAGTCTAAGCAACATGTATGTAGTATCACCTGATAACCCGAATCACCCGACCTGACGTAACCCGAATCGAATACCTCCCGAACCCGATAACCCGATTCCTTATCAGGTCGGGTTGCGAGTCACTTTTTAAAAACTCAAAACCCGACTCAACCCGACCCGATAACACCCCTACATGCAATAGTTTTTGTATGCCAAGTTGCTTGGTTACTGCATGTCATGGTTTCTCCTTCGATAAAATTTGTATTTCATAATTCAGTATTAGAGATTTGAATCAATGTATACCTAATTTGACTCGTTGATTATCTTTTACATTTTTTTTTTAACATTGATCTTAAGGATGGGATGTCATTTAAATGACCTGGAACACTTTAAACGTTGAGCCTGATTTTGTTATGCTTTTATATTATTATCTGATCATTTATATATCAATTTTCAGGTGCTGTATATGGAACTTATGATGCCTTTAGGTGCAGGGTAAGATCTTATCATCATTCTTGAAGCTTTTATTTCATAAAATTAAGCAGCTTTCTACTATCGTTATCAATATCCGCTATCATGTCAATGCATATTCAAGAAACAATTGTCATCTGTTATTTGTGGATTATTAGCTTATTAGCTGATGATCATCTCAAACCTCCTACAATTTGACTTTTAGGCTGTTGTTTTGAACCATTTATATATGTATGGGCTAGGGTAGGAAACGGTCCCGGGATTTATATATGTATGACGCCGCGTACATATGAGCCAGAGTGGATTTTTAATGCATAAATCCTTTTAAACGGATTATTTTTCAAATAGTGAGATCATTGCTGAAATAGGTTAAATATTAGTGATCATATTTGACAGAGACAAAAATTATAGTTGGCTGACAGTAATTCAGGTGACCCAAAACATTTTACATGTGCAAAAGCTTAACTGTTTTGGCACACTACCCAATCATTTCATCACGTCTATAAATGTGATTTAGAAGTGCGTTAATGGCTGGTGAAGCTTTTTCTTAGCCCTCTAATGCTTCAGTTGTACTACAAGCACAGCCGAGCAGATTCGAGCATTGTAGTCATTTTTACCTAGATGCTTATGTTGCATTTTGTTTATCTGTTAACATGTAATCATATATTATTATATTCTATAATGGGATGCAGACCCCTGGACTTATGAAGATAAGACACGTCGGACAAGCAACTCTTGGTAGTGCTGCAGTTTTTGGTCTTTTTCTTGGTGCTGGGAGCTTGATACACTGTGGGAAGTCCTACTAAGAGAGTTCTTTGGATATTACAAACAATAAAACCTTAGTCGACTTTATAACTTCTTATTGCTGATGTGCACACTTCTCTTTTTTAATTCAATCACAAGTGGAGTACTCTTGTTGGCTTTTCATATGTTGTTTCTTCAAGGTTTTTTTTTTTTTTTTTTTTTTTTTTTTTTTTTTTTTTTTTCTCGTTTTTAGTCTGTATAGTAGAACCACTTTGCCTTTGCAAATGTGGTTTGCTGCAAGTATTTTTGGTTTTTGTGATGGTGCGTCTTATCTGTAGTCACACGCAAACTATGGTGATGAGTGTGAATACTGTTGTGTTAATTCTTTTGGGATCTTCTAAAGTTAGGTCACCAAGAGGTTGTCGTGCGCATGTAGGGTGAGATTACTCAGCAATCTACGTGTTGGGATTGAAACAGCAAAACAGATTGCAATTTTAGTGGAATGCGTGTCAAGCATTTTCAACATTTACAATCAAGAATAGGGTGGAAGTTTTAAAGTCAAAGCGATTTATATCTATTGGTTTTTCTATATAGTATATATCTATACTGCCTGTAAAAAGTTATTGACTTGTTGAAAACTAAATAGGAAAAGAACTAAAATGCCTTTAAGTTTACATTTGGATAGAAAATTCAATTTGGAAATTACTAAATACTAAATTCATATATTTTTCGTCTATATAATAAAACTATACACGCGATAACTAACTGTTTGAAAATTCTACAACACTTGTTTAATGTCATTTTAAGCATAATTGATGGCAAAACTTCTCATTATGTGCTTGCAACTAACAACCTTTTTTTAGCAGCCCCGTCAATTACGTACTCGGCTATAGTAGTATGGCCAATTGATTTCCTTTTGTGGGTAGCGAACAATTTTTTTTTGCTTTTGTGGGTACTTTTCTTTTAACTTTATCCTTTTTAGGGTATTTTGCGAAATTTTTGGACATTTTTGCCCCTCTTAGCTAATAGAAGATTTTTTTTCCCGAAGGGCAAAAATGTCACAGTACCCTAAAAAAGATGAATTTGAAAGAAGAGTACCCACAAAAGCAAAAAAAAATGTTCGCTACCCACAAAAGGAAATGGTTGCAAGTATGATACTTTTTTCAATCATTTGCCCAATAAGAATAAAAGAGATCTTTTGTATACAACCAATTAGAACAAAACATTAACTTCGAGTCTTCGACCGATGAGCTGTCCTTAGTCAACTTGCCCTACGGTTTGAACAACTTTGAACTAGAGCTTGTGACTGTTGTAACATCAGCTCATTATCATTTTCTATGGTATGTAAACCAGAAATACCTTCAAAATGTCAGCAGTCTATCCCATTGCCACACTTATCCAACAATCAACTCAAAAGTTTGGAGAACGGGTTAAAATGTGTTGAACCAAGATGTACAGCTTTGTAGCAAGAATCAGAATGGGGCTGGGTGGACCAAACCTCCACTTTTTTGTCATTTCTCAAACTGAACCAATTAGTATCTTAAATTTATAACAAAACTTAGAAATTTTAAGGATTGTAAACACTTTTGGTGACTCAACTGGCCTGATCCGTTCTACTTAGTAATTTTAAACTTTACCAATACCTATAAATAACTGACACTACCAGTGATAACCTCCGTGTACTTGCAAGTTAAACATGATACTTCAACAAACAACATGCAAACCACGCAGATTTAAAGAGGGAATACATACTCGGATATAATAAGGCCAACTATGTTGCACTCTATTATGAATATACATGGTAACGGCTTTCAAGAATAAGCCAAAATACCTACTAATTACCCCATTTTCCTCACCCTTAACCCATTCGAAACCACGTATTGAGCGGGAAAAAGAATATAAACCAATATGAGTAAGCTCAAAATATCAAGAGAAAAAAAAGAAGAAAAGATACAACCAAAGCTCTATGTAATGCTCTTTGTTGTGTTAAAAAAACCTTTGCTTCGACCCTCTTGATGAGATGTAGTAGCCAAACCGCCAATCAGTATGACCACCATCTTTTATGATTGATGCAGAAATGCAGAGGAGAATTAGGAAAATTCATTTACATATGATGTCCCTACATGTCAATGTGCTAAGTCTTCATTCCCAATGCCTACACTTGATTTATCAATCATTCGAACATTGTACTGTTCATACACTCTTGTGCGATTCTCTGCCCACCACTGTTCTGCTTGCTTCTCACTGAATCGCTTCCGGCTGCAACAAATCAATTGAAGTCATGTTAAATGTTCTCAGCTAAGATCAAGAATGGTTTGTTGATGCATTTAAGTGCAGTAGATGTGGAAAAAAGTGAGGGCCGGTCAAGCTGGAAACATGAAATGTTTTGGGTTGAAACAAACTGTTACAGTTTTTCTACATTTAAGCAAATCAACCCATTCATAAGTAAACAGGTCAAAATGTCCACCTCGTCTATTCGGGACTTCTGTCCAGTTAAATTCATTAATATTGTTGACTTTGTAAACCTTATAACTGTAAACAAACTATGTATAATTGTAATAAAGGGATTTAGGAGTTTTGATGCATTTTGAATACACTTTGGGTAATTGACTCTTTCCATTTTAGATATATTCTTGAATTACCCGTTTGGCCCATTAGGAGAAAAAAATGCATACCTGAAACGGACTCGTTTAAGATCTTTGGTGCCTCCTGGTAAGGATGTGAGTGTAATATAGACACCAGGCTCATCCTGCTCAACCCATTCATCATCAGCCTGAGATTCACCATCTTTGCTTCTGCTGCTATTTCTTGCTGGAGCTTCTGAATGGGCGGGTTTGTTGAGGCCTGAACTGCGGTTATTAATGGCAGCTGGTTTTAACTGGCTGTTTAAACCATTGGAATCTGGTTCTTCGTATGGTACTATTTGACCATTGGTTCGGTCAACTGGGGCATTCGGCAAAACATCACTGGGAGCAAGATTAGATCCAAGGGAAGTAAAGGAAGGAGACTTGATGTTCCTGGCAGATCCCACAGGCAGCCTTTCCGCCATGTCTTTCAGCTATTAATACATACAAAATAAAGGACCAGGATATCATCAGAAAGGATATCTGAAGGCATTAAAGTTAGATAGCTTTTTAGCACGACTTGCCGCTCGTATATGGATAAGAAATGAACTAGATGTAAAATACCTCACTGAAGTATGTTAGAAAGCCCAAAATATTGGATATCAATGAAAAAAAAAAGCAAATCAAATAGAAAATGCACCCCCTTTTGAGAAGAAGGATTCTCAATTCTCTCTGTGTGGTTTAAGATCAAAATTTAGCATGCTTTATCTATTTTTCTTCTCTCAACTCTTTTTAATATAACTATTCTATTATTGTACAAAATAATTGGTCACCTTACTATTTTAGTTTGTCTCAATAATCTCAGAGTTTTTAAAATTACACACAATATAAGAACTTATTTTACAAAAAACAAGAGTTGCCCCACCCAGCTCAGAAGAATCATAGTAATTTTTTTTTTTTTTTTTTTAAATGTGCCAACTGCTAAGAAAAAGCAAAAATAGAATGAATTCTTGTCGAATAGATATGCAGTCCAAACTTATATCTGTAACTTTGATGTTTGCCAACACTACAAACTTCACTAAATTTTCCTTGTGAAAGGGTATTATGGATATTTGACCAATGACCAAACAATATAATTAACCCTATACAAATCCAAATATTACACAGCACTTTCCTACAAAGAGTGAATTTTATTGGGTAACATAAGACCAGTAGGAAATAATGATGTAGGCTTCCAATATGAAATGGGTTCAGTATCAACATTGTGTAACAAGAAAACAGAATTTGATTTAGACATCCGAACAATGTTGCAACAAAACATAATTATCTTAAGCACAGTGATCTTACTTGGCCAGTAAGCGACTTGATCACTTCTTTTGCAGCTTTGCATTTTGAGCTCTCTTCCCCTGCAAGAGCTATTGCCTCCTTCAGTTGTTTAGAAATTCTTTCCAGCTCAATATCTTGAAGTTCTACCTTACGTGTAAGACTTTCTACCTGTGGTATGCCGTTTTTAATGAAGGAAGTCAAACAATGAATAGATCAATTTACTACAGATACAACTTGCAAGTTACAATCATGTTTTATTAAGGGACAACTGCCAACCAAACGATTCACAATGAAGTCTGCAACACATATTATCTAAACATCATGCAATGTGACATTAATTTGGTTCTACTGCATCCTCATTTTTCTATCAGATGCACAAAGTGGTATTCCCTCTGCTCCAAGCAAACTATAACAGGATTATTGCCACCTCATTACCCCGGGATGAAATTAAGATTAATACATCTATCAAACCAAGCATCAAATGTTCCACATAACAATCTTGTAGGTCTGCCTCTTTAAGTAATACTCATCTAGGCTGTGACGCAAGAACAATAATAGATGACACCTAGAGTTGGTTAATATCATCATGATCTACAATTGCAACATAAAAACAATTTTCATATTTTATTTACTATTGTTTATCTTCCGGTATCCTTGAAGTGCCTATATCTATGGATTTTAGTAATTTAGTAGTATAACAGAGGATTAGATCCATGTCATCAAGATACTGCACCAATATTATGCAGCTATACATACCTGTGCTCTTAGTTTTACAACTTCTTGACTGACGCCATCATTTGTCCTTTTATCATCATCCATTACAATTTTAGGTGAAGATAATCCACCAAGTGTAGGGATTGGTGTTGTTGAACGAGGAGGGCTTGGCCGTCTTGATATTGGAGATGTTGCTCGAGATGCAATTCTTGAACCAGGAACTGAAGCCGAGAAGAACTTTTTGGATGATTCAAATACTGGATTGAGGGACTTAGTAATGTTAAGACCTCCCCATTGAGAGTTTCCATTAGGTATAGGTGAGACACGACTGCTATTAAACTCTAGCTTCTTGTTGCGCTTTGAAGTACGGTTGTCAGCTGGTTTCAATGACTCCATTGATGAAAACCTAGCAAGACGGGGGCGGAAGCTTTGATCTGACTTATCATCTTTCTCATTTAACTCGTTCACACCCTGATTTAAACTTCCTCTTCTACTCACAGAAGACTGTGATGAGGCATCAACATCGATAGTTTTCTTCAATTTATTTACACAATTGTCACAAACACGATATGGTTTGTTTGGGTTTAATGCCATAGAGGCTCTTAACGACTTCTTGCTACTGCATGAATGACAGAAAACAAGTCCACAGTTATAGCAATTATGTCGTTTTCTTTTGAAATTGAATGGTAGGTGGCAGCCAGAACACATAGACTGATCAGTTCCCGAGACCCACTTATGAAGGCATATAGCTGCAGTAAAATTAGTACCGCATGCTATACTTTTAACCTGCTTATCTTTTAAGGCTTCTACTAGGGTGGGAGAATTTCTATCATCTATGTCTCCATGACCAAGGCGGCCATTAGCGCCCTTACCCCAAGTATAAACTTCTGTCCTCGAAGTTAAAACCGCAACATGATAGGCACCGCAGGCTATCTCCTCAACAAAACTCTTTGAGAGCTTGCTTTCAACACGAATAGGGAGTTTTCCATCAGCATGAGGATTTCCTAGTTGACCATAAACATGACTCCCCATTGTGTAGACATGCCCCGAGGTTGTAAGTGCTACTGTCATGCTATGTCCACACACAACTTGACAAAAGTTGGGATCAACGAGTGCAGCAACACAAGTAGGTACCAGTTTAGTTTCCTTGTCACCATGACCGAGTCGACCTTTATCGCCATCTCCCCATGTAAATAATTTTCCTGAGGAACAATTACTAGAACTGGAATTCCCAACCATAACTTCTACAACTGCAGCAGTATGCCAGACACCACAAGCAGCTCTAACAGTTCGAAGTCCCTTAAGAGATTCCACTTCTCGGGGCTTTGAAACACTTTTTCGATCTCCATGGCCTAAAACACCAAATGTACCATCACCAAAAGTAAACAGTTGCCCTGCAGAGGTCACCACAGCCGTATGCCAGGGTCCACAGGAGATGTACGAGACATGGATGCCCTCTAGTGGGCCACTTACTCTTTTTGGAACCCAATGGCTTACTTCATTTCCATGCCCAAGAATCCCAAAATGCCCATCACCCCATGTGTATAGATCACCAGAGAGTGTTACAGCACATGTATGATTCTCACCACATGCTACTAGCTCAATGTTTGTATTGCTGAGGCCATCAATAAGTTTCGGGTGCAACACATCTGTATCTACACCATGCCCGAGTCTCCCCCCAGATTCCTCACCCCAAGTGAAGATCTCCCCTTGCTTTGTTACTAATGCAGCATGTCTTCGACCACAAGCAATATTCTGAACATCAAGTACTACTGCAGATTCTAAAGCTTTGGGTAGCAAAGAATCCATCTTAGCACCAACTGAACTCCCCACTCTGTGAGATCCACCATCTCCAGTGATTTCACCCCACAGAAAAACATCTCCTAATGCATCCCCATCATCATGACCAGAACCTTGACTTGATGAGCTAACAGCGCTTGATAAGCTTACTCTAAATGCATCTACGCCCATTACCCTCGTGTGGCCATGAATGCTATCAGAACCTCGAGATGACAACGAATGGACAGAACCACTGGTAGAATCTGAAGGGAAGAAGGCCTTGGGAGGAACCTTATAGAAGTTCATGTCTTGAACACCCTTAGGAGGACTTCCATATGGACTTTGAAGGGGGAGTTGATCAACAGTGTCCTGAATTGGGAAATATAACATGGTATGTTACCTGCTTTGGAAAGTAATCATGACTTGAACATATACATATCTATTTGCAATGTACAAACAAAAATGTATACATAGGGACAAACATAAAGGTTATAAACGTTTAAATGTGTCACTTCTTGTACATTAATCTAAGAAGAGAAGATGGACCTTCTGTGAGCTATCGCCACTACCAAATGGAGAGTGTAACGGAGAGCTTCTACGCGTATAGGCCCTAGGACTATTAGCTTCAGATGGGATTCCATCACTCCTCGATTCTGTTCTCCATTTTCTTTGATGACCACGTGATATCAGTGCCTTAAGACCACTAAACCATACCTCAGCTTCATCCTTGTCCTTGCAGATCTGAAAGAAAATAAACAATTAAAGTTACCAAAACTCATTGCTAACTGTCAGAATATATTACGATCAACTGCATCAAGGAAATTCTTACCAAATCTAGGGACCTGTCATTATATATTAGAGAAAAGGATTGATACTCCTTCTCAGGCCGCGGATACCTTTGAAAGATTGGCTGTACAAGAAAAAACAAAACAATTTAATATGGGAATCCATGACAATGTAAGTGACTATTTACATTCAGTATTGAATAGTGACCACTGCCAATGAAACACACATTCAGTGTGACTTGGCTTTCAAGTTCTGGATATGATATTCAGTGTGTTATAGAAGATCCTACTGCGGTGCTCCTTAATGATTTGAATAAATAGCTTTACCGACAGATCTACTTTTCTTTTAATTAACACAATGGGAATATAAAGTTTGTGTGTTAGGTTTAGAGAAAAAAAAAAAGATCAATAGGAGGTAAACCTGAGGCTGTGTTCAATATTAAAAACTAGAATCTCATTAGAGCTGTGAATGAGTACAGTGGTGCCTTGAACTGTACTAATAAACTCTCTATTTATATTCTTACTGGAATAGTGTATTAATACACTCCTGCCTCCTGGAGAATATCTAAACCTTGATGGATATAAAAAGGAAGGGTCAATTCAAGCTTACATGGTGTTCTGTGATGACCATCATAGATTGACCTATGGCCTTCTTAATTGTTTATACATGTTAGGTTATTAAGTCCATGAGTCTGCATAGAAAAAATTATATACCCTTCTTGACCAGTATGTTTCCTACGCTATAGTATTGGTTAAATTTAACCACAAATTAAACCCTTGTGACCAGATGATAAGCAATTCCATACTCCATGAAGTGTGCCCATAAGCATTACATATAGGCAGGTATATCCGGTACTACTTATGCGTCATTCAAAACAGCCAAATATCCAGCTCAGCTTCTAATTTAGTTTTTGGGAAGTAAATGTTAAAGTCATTTAAGAGCTCTATACTGGTTGTTACACATTAGTCTAGAACTGAGAAGAGTTACAGAATTTTCAAGTACTGCTTAAGAAACAGTAGTTTAAAAGAATTATTTTCTGCAAAGGAAACAACTTACGGTTCGCTGGCCTGAAACGATTCTGGAGACATGGCTCAATTTAAGGTGCTTTTCCTCTTTTCCAGACAGCCATATGAGAACAGACTCGTCCTGAAACATTAGAGGAAATCCAGAATCATTTTAGTGAGCTATCATTTAAACATATTATAACAAAATTACATATTTTGGTTGAAAAGGATGGCAATCATACATTACTTCTGATGATGGAATCCGTGATAAAAAATACTAAAAACGGCTTAAGGGAATACATGTTAAGGGGAATGAAGACTGATACAAGGTTTTGACAAAGCATAACAAATAGTATAGAGAGGAAAATAAACCATTAGAAATGATCTCCAACTTACATTAGCCAGCCTGAATGGACAGAACTTAGGTTTCCCTCTTCTCCCATATTTGAGAAGATAAGCCCCCTTCTTTAGAGCAGTAATTGCCTGTGGTTAATATCAGCCATTAACCTATGTTAAAAAGACTTCAGCCCATTTGCTGAATTATTGATAAGATACTAGAATGCGCATATAGCCACTTCACATGGTAACATCATAGCATACAAGAAAACGTTAACAATCCTTACAAAAGTAGCAGATGTTTACCACCAGAACTGATCTAAGTTCATCTAACCTACTATCAGGAAGAAGTTTCACATAGACCAAACGAATAAAGTAAAGGAACCTTTTGACTTGGAATGTAGAAACTCAATTCATAAGGCAATTGAAAGCCCCACTCATCAGGGCCTGTAAAAAATTCAAAGAGATATAGAACATTTGGTCTTGTCCTAGTTACACTAATTTGAGACTGTTAAGTCACAGGAAATGTTTAGAAGAAGATAAAACATATGCCGAACTGCCGAAGTTCATATAATCCACAAATTTCAGCTATAGTTACTTAATAATGGAAACCATGATTTTATATCTATCCCTAAGCTAGTTTTGAGATTAGAAATTCATGCTGCATGGATTCTAGGTCCATCTGAAAAAAATCAGAGGGATTCACTTCCTATGGGTGATTTAAAAGCAGTTGGTCGTGCAAGAATTTAACAGCAAACTTGGCACTCCCTCTGCTAAAATCGGTTTAATAAGTCTATCCAAAGTTTAACATGACCAATAAATAAAAGTCGGACTGCTAAGATTGCAGAGTAGTAAAAAAGTAGTATCATAGTAGTACTCCAGAAAAGGCATGCTATCTGTATCCAACGTTTTCAGTTACAAGCCTTTTTTAGAAATATTATTTTTTTCATATCAGCGTGGCATACCCATAAAACCTTCAACGTTCATTACTAAAATTAGATATGCACTTACAAATTGCCATAAGATAAGGAAAATTTCCCACATTTCTAGGGGATCGGATATCTTGCTAAAGCATAAGTAATGCCTTCATATACGCAATCATACATCCTGTTCATAACCATTTTTGTATTAAAATTATGTTTGTTGTTTAGGGCTGCAAGATGGATAATGTGATGTACACATACAAGGCACTAACTAATTAATGAATGCTGTCATCAGTTTCGCATGATTAGCAAAGTGGTAGTTAAATCCAGTAATATGACATTACATAATGAGAAAAGAGTAGCGTGCTTAAATCTAAATGTGATTGTAGGTGTAGATTGGTAGAGCATAACGCAACATCCTTGTGACCTACACATGGTATAATTTAGCAGCAAAACCACCTAAACACGACTAGCGATGAACTTTTCGACGAAATAATAATCGCACATAATGAGTAAATAAACAATACATACAAAAGACGGAACCCTAAATAGTAATAAAATAAACAACCTGGTCAATATCTCTTTGGACTTGACTAGTACTAGTAGTAGCATGATCTGACGTCATCATCCTCGGGGTCTGCAACATCATCATCTTCTTAATAATAAACTAATATCTCATCATCATCATCATCATGAATGGATTAATTAATTAAATTTAATCACAGTTGTGGCGGTGGATTCGAAGAATGAATTTAATTTGTTGACGCTACTTATTAGATCAGATGGATGAATGTGAATGACTGAATAATAAGCTGTTTGTTGTTGTGATGAATAATAAGAAATGAATATGGTGTTCGCTGGAGTGAATAAGCTGTTTGTTTGTTTAGTTGAAGAAGAAGAAGAAGAAAGGAGAGAGAGAGAAAAAGAAAAAAGGTTGGTTTTAGAGTAGAGTAGAGTAGTATCTGAGTAAGAATCAAATTCTCTTTTTCTACTCATTTCATTCATCGTCAATCAAATTTATTACCCAACCATTTATTTATTTCACTACTAAATTATATAATGTATATATTTTGCTTTTCCAAAATAGGTAAAATATTTAGTGCAGTCAGCGTTGACTCGTTTGACCGGATACCAACTGTTTTGTTTTATATAATAAAATAATTACATTATATTATTTTAAAGTGATTTTGTCAATTTATTCTTATTAAAAAAATAAGCTAATAGAAGAGCTTAATTTTGTCACGTAAACAAAATCGTGATATTTGATTAGTTAGTAAAAGTCAAAATTAAATTATTTTTTGTCAATTTTTAATAAATTTGGTGAAAATTTTTGACTAAAAAGAAAAACACATAAAAATATATGTGTCAAATTTGTAAAAACAAAAACTGAAAAAAATGATGTAATTAATAAAACTTTAGTGGTTGAATTTTTAAAAATTATATGGGGTTAAGTGTAATATAATAAGTTTTCATGTTTTACAATAACTTTAGAAATTAAACAAATTCCCCCTTATATTTTATACCTCCTATACTTTATATATTAAAAATACAATATATATGTTGTTTTAAAATTACAACATGTAAATATGCATAGGATTATAAATATCAAAATATTTCTTTAACTATATAAGTTTAGTAAGGACTCATTTATTCTATTATTAAAGTATGACTTATGTGGGCACGAATTTAATTTTTAAATACATCTAAATTTTTGAAAACGAAAATATAGTTATCAAATTGTAAGTACGAGTTACTGTAATATGAAGAAAAAAAATATGTGATTTTACTTATAACAACGACTCTTGTAATTATTATTTATTTATATAAGGATATGTAAAAAACATTTTTTTAAAAACTTTAAGGAATATATTTTAACTTCATCGACGCTAATTATGAGCTACTAAACTCGCATCTTGTGTACAACATAATATCAATAGTGAAATTTAAATAGCAACATCAACATATATGTCAGCTAAATATAGTTAAATCTTGAGTTATCTAAGAGAAAATTTTACAAAATTTTATTTACCAAATTCTAATGGATATTAATGTATAATAGAAAACTCGTGTATAAGTCTATAATTATATGTAATTACCTTTAAACACACAATATTCATTATTAATACAGAATAACTTTTTTTGTCAAAACCCCGTGCGTGCACGGGTATTATAACTAGTTTTATGTGGTAAAGGAAAGAAGAAAAAAAATGCAAAGAAAAAAAAAGCATTCACAAGTATCATTTAATGAATGAAAGAAAATGAAAATGATTGAAAAAATAATATTTTGGTTGATTTTGAAATAAAATTTTTTCTTTTAAAATTAAACTGAAAATATTTACTTTTTATTTTTAGATTTTTTTCTTACTAAGAAAACAAACTTTAGTTTGTGTTTGAGGAGCTTAATTTTTAATTGTTTAGCCAGAAAAATATTTGATACTTTTTTTATTTTGTATGTTTTAATGAGCTATTTGAATTTGCATTTTAACAGTGTATAAATTTTTAAATATCTAACTAAATTAATACCTCGTTTGCATATTTGTTTTTATCATTTTAAATTTTTATAAGTTCAGTTTTAGCTGCATTGTCGAACATGAATAAAAAGAAAAATAAAATAAATTGAAAAAGATTATAAGCTAATTTCTAATAGCTTGTAGTTTCATCAATTGTAGCTTATAAAGTTGAATGAGCGATAAGCTCAAGCTAATAACTCATAAACCATTAGCATGTATACCACTTTCCGGATTTCCTAAAAATTACTTAGAATTCGATAATGTTTTGCAATTGAGATTGTAACTAAGTCAAACTAAATAGTACATTTCAATATCAAAACTCGAGTTAAGCTTGACACAGTCAGAATATTACTATAACAGTATCTATTAATACCACATATATCAATGACAACGTTAATGGACTTGATACATTCACAAACTCGATTTATCATATAGTAAGAATTGACATATGTAAGGCTAACCACAATCGATCGGTCAATACCATGGGTCGACTCATATTAAAGTCGGTCGAGCCCAATGTGGGGAAATCAAGAATATCGGTCGTCGTATGAGTTTTGGAAATATGGGTCGAGTTTTCGACCGATTGCACAAACACTAAAATCCAACTGTGGCAATTTGAATTAAAAAAAACTAACTCGGACACCGACTGTGGCAATTTGGTCGTGTCTGGTCATCGGGGAGAGAAAGCTGATGTGAGATGGTCATGCTGGGTCACGACTGTGTTCAGCCTAAACGACACACTCTTGACAAGGCTCGCAAGCTTACTTTGATAATCGAGCTTGATTTGAAAGTCTACTCGAGCAGCTCGAGCTACATGTCAAGCTCTTAAAAATCAAGTCAATTTCAAGATTCGGTCTTGATTAGTTCGTGACCTAGTTTAACTCGATCAAATCCCTTTTCGGGAATGGCATAATTTAGTAATTTCCAGGTAGAAAAATAATTATGTTAAGAGTGTTTAGATTAGAAAGAATGAAACAATATTAACTGATTAAGATTATAGTTTCCGATTAAAAACTTGTATCTTCACATCTTTTATATAATAAAGAAAACACGTTTGAGATGTTGTTTCAAAGGAAAAAAAAAAGTTTGAAATTGATATTTTCTCACTACTAGTGGTGGTGGTCAAGTTAAAAGAGACACCGTCTTTAATCGTGATTCTTGGTTGCCATTCGATAACCATCTAAGTCAGTATAAGGAGACTTGAATAGTGAACTTGAGGACTTAGAATCGAAGAACATGCTATCTTGATTTGTGGTTATTGTTCTATTGAATGTAAAATGTGGCATGATGTTAATTGCCATAACACCCATGCTGAGTGATAGGTTACATATCTTTAAATGATGTGTTTCTATTGCATCTTGAATTCACGATATATTAGCTATACAGTAACTACAATTTGATGGTAATGACATTGTAAATACATTTGATGGTCATTGAGTTTTGGTATTAATAAACATGCTAAACTTGAATGCTTCTATAAACTAGTCCGATCTCTACTCTCTATAGTCTATACACATAAATAGAGAATTGCATAGCTATTTATCAAACTCTCTGTATCACTATACGTCAAGAGAAAGACACTATTGTTTTGTTTAATTGTTCTCCACATAACGGTGAGTTCCAGTAGCTTCTATTAGGCTAATGCTAATGGTAACCATAAGTTTTGTGGTCATTCATTGCCACCTCAGCGCCACTCTCAGCTTTCTCTCTCTAAAATTATATCCAACCACAATTTGCTAACAAGGCGCCGCAACCACACCAAAAACATATCTCACAAAAATGAATTAAAAAAAAAACTACACACATAAACAAAATGAAAGTTTTGCTTGGGCAGACAAACAGAACCATAGAAAAGTTGGGAGACAACTTTGTCATACTCGGTTGAGCTAAAAGAGAAAATGCGGTCACATGTTCAGTTGGTTGACTGTTCACCCTTCCATTAGCATCAATCTTATGTTCATACGAGTCATTGGATAATTCTTTTTTAGGGACTTTAAATCAAAAAAGAAAAGTTGAATAAGGTTATTATATATAACAAACAAAATTCCTAAAATTTTATTTAATTCTTAAAAAATCTCTGGTCAATTTAGTTTTTTTTTTTTTGAACAAAGATTACATTTCATATCACACCTCACAAATGGAGGAAATTTGCACACAACATGTTACATCGAACATAAAGGGCAAAGTCGAAGCCGACTTGCCAAACAAAATACACGAGGCAACAAGTTAAGCCAAAAGAAAGCATACACCCTAATAGTTGTGACCGACCATAGCTACACCATACAAGGGTGAGAGGAATCACCAAAGTGAGCTTTAAGGAGACACAACCATACGAAGATGTAGCTTGACAAAAGTACACAAAGTACAGAAAACATACACAGAAGATAAAACCAAGCATCCTAAAAGGAGCCAGAGCAAAACCCAACAAATCTAGAATCAAAACCCAAGGCTACAGCAAGCTATCGATGGCGGACCACAACAGATCTGAGCAGACTGAGCAGGTGGCGGCAGCGACAACAACGGCAGCGGCGAGTGATGACAGATCTGTGAGTAAGGCTTTTATTGAAGGAAAATAAATACAAGAAAGATCCGGACGGCCGGTCGAAACCGACCGCCGGAGAAAAGGGATTGGATTTGGGTGGGTGAGTTTTAGAGAGAGGTTGGAGAGATATGAGTTTTAGAGAGAGGTTGTTGATGCAATTCAATTTAGTTGGTATCGATGAATTCTTAGTTTCCTCGTCTAGGCAAACTAAATATTTCTAACCGATTGATTGATTAATCCATTCACAAATCTCAATTGCTCTGTTTTATATAGTTGTGTTGTATACAAGTTTTTAGATGAGATTTGGGATTATGCATGGTTTTTAATAGAGAAAAATTGTTAAGAGCACTTTCAACCATAACGCCTCAACGGCGTTAATGGCCGAATTTACGACGTTATTGCGTTAAACCCATTGGAAGTGCAGCATTATAACGGCGTTAGTCCCTGGGCGTTACAGGGCTAACGCCCGTTATTTGCTTTTTTTTTCTTTTTTTTTCTTTTTTTTTTCTTTTCTTTTTTCATTTATGCCCCTAAATGAGGGGTTGTTTTTGTAAATTGTTGGGAATGTTGTTGATGTTATTGGGATGTTATGGATGAGAGTGTTTTTTGGGGATGTTAATGTTAAATGTTAAAGCTAATGTGGCGCTGACGTGGACGGTGTTATTGGTGTTATGGTGTTATGAATGGGAGTGCTCTAAGAGACCTCAAATTCTTTCTAGACTCAATGAATCAATCACAGTTTTTATATATTTTTTTTTATCAAAACAAAAAAGCTCACTTTCATCTTTTTATTAAAAATTTGACTTCTTGAAAAAAAAAACTCGAAAACAAAACATCATTACTGAAAGTTCGTCAAAAGTCGAAAAAAAACTCGAAAACAAAACTCGAACTTTTTTTTCAAATTTTAACACTAAAACAAAACTCGAAAAAAAAAGTTCGTCAAAAGTATATCGAAGTACCCGTTACTGAAAGATAAAAAAAAATTCTCGTCGCTATGATGTATTTTTTGTCGCTTAACGATTTACCGTTTGCAAAATATTTTATATTTTAAAAAAAAAAGATGAAAGTGATTTTTGTTTTTTTTAATTTTGTTAAAAAAAATGACTGACCAAAATTGTTTCATTGTGTTTATAGAGAATATGGGATTTATAATAATCCCAACTCTACTTTATTATATACTAGAAAGGTACCCGCGCAATGCGGCGGCGGGTATCCGGTGATAATTTTTAGGGCGAGCAATTTTTTTTTATTTTAAATCTTCATTATTAGAGGGGGTTATTATATAGTTTAAATAAGACTTAAAATTTTAAATTTTACATTAATTTTTTAGTTTTTCTTTTATAGTAATGTTGTTTGTCTTTAAATTTTAAAACTTTTTATAAAAAGTCTCAAATAGTTTATAGTGTAGTTTAGATAGATAATAAAGCCGTAAGCGAGCCTAAGAAAGAAAAGTTAAAGATTTGAACCACATGAGTAAACCGTTGAGCAGATTAAACTTTCTCTTTTGCAAACGAAACATTTTTTCTCATTTCAAAACCTTTTTACGTTAAAAGAGTACTTTTGTATTTTCTAACGGTTAGATAACATAAAGTTAAATGTGTAATAAATTTATTTGTTGATACATGCATAATACAATTCAATACTTTCGGTGGGTTTTTGGAAAGAATCAAAATTCACAACCACTTGATAATTGTGAGTAAAATAAATTTAAAGATAGAATTTAATAATAATAGAAACAAGAAATCGAGTATCATAGTAATTTGGAAAAAAAAAGGCAGCACACTATACTTCGTATGACATATAGACGCTTGGTCTAGCTCATTTATTATTTCCATCCCAAAATATTACAGTTATCAATTCATATTAGCTACTTTTGGTGCAATTAGTAGTACCCTTCCAGCCCAACTTCTATGTTAAACACAAAGCCCAAGTCCACTTATAACTATACAATATCTTTTCGGTTAAAACACACCTATCACAGTGAACCCTAGCATTAATACCCTAATCTCCCTTCACTTGGAAAAACGCAGCCACCCTCCTTCTTGCAAAACACAACATACAAATTCATCCCTTACTGTTAACTCTTTTTCTCAAAACCAAAGGACAAATCCACCTCTTTCGTTATTCTATTTGAACTGCAATGGTCCAAAGTTTCATCTTCAAGATCCTTTAGGGGTCTCGGGTAAGGTTTAGTTAGATGTTTTTTCTTAACCAAAAGTTTCTCACAGATCGATGATGATATCTCTTGTACTCTTTGTTTTGAGAACAAGCTTTGTGAGGTTTAAGAGAGAATGTCGAGATCTTTTCATTTTCTTCTTTCAGAAACAAAAGATAAAAAACCACCGAGCGTTGTTGGCCAATTTGGTATATGGCGGTAGCAGATGGTTTAGCTGTGGTGGGAGCCGAGGGCTCAAAATCTCTAGAAATGATGTAGGTTAACCGATCTATCGAATCGGCAAGAAAAAGATTTCGTCGGAAAATTTTCCGGCACTGGTGGTGGCCGGACGACGGCGGTGGTTGCCGGAGAAGAGGGTGGCCGGCGAGGGTAGAGAGAAGAGAGAGGGAGTGTGTGTTTTTATGTGTAGTATCTTTCCATAATAAGTAACTTTAAAAATCTGAATTTTAAGCCTTCTAATTTTAGAATGCCTAAATGCATTATAAAGTAGTATAGATAGTGGGGTTTGGCTAACTATAGCCTTACGGGTGATGATTAAGCATTTTATAAATCAAAATGTACGTTTAACGAACGCATATTTTTATAATTATACACATATAGTCATTTTAAACATGTAAAAGGATGTTTTGTTTTTGAACGGCGAAATTTTATTCGAAAAAAAAACTAGCATAAGCTAGAAAACGAACATTACAAAAGGACTATAGAATCTATAGGTTTACGCAACCAATCTACCCAATTAATACTAATCTTCGGATTTCTAGAAGAAATCCACAAATATGATTGAGAAACTATAGAATCCCAATGCATCGCCTTTTTTGGGGGAGTGTTAGAGAAAATCAAACGATTTCTGTAGCTCCATATAGACCACATAAGAGTCCCCCCAACGCCTTCAATAATAGACTTTACCTTATTCGAAACTTGTAAAGATCCAAGCCACTCGAACCACTCCATAATACTGGCACAAACCGGAATGTCAAGCTCCCACCACCTAGCTAGCATAGCCCACAGATCCAAAGCCATATCACAAGAAAAGAAAACATGATTGACCGTTTCGGCGTCCGCCTGACAAATGGGGCATAAGGTCGATCCAACATCGATACCTTTTCTATCCAAGTTAACCCTAGAAGGGAGTTTATTAAGCATCAATCTCCAAATAAAAATATTAACTTTAATAGGGATGCTACGAACCCATCGAGTAGCAATAGGAGCCGTATCTAAGGTTATGGAATCGATCAAAAACCGAGCAGAAGCGACAGAATAGCCTAAAGAATCTAACGCCCAATGCCAAGTATCACCCTGATCAGAAAGCACTATATTCACAATCATATATTGTAAATAAAAAATTGAGCCATTTCCACTCTTCCACGAGGTTGACGCCTGAAAGCGAAGCTCAAATCCTGAAGAGATAACCGATTCGCAATGGAACTATTCTTATCCATGTCGAGCAGATAGATGCGTGGGAATTGGGATTTGAGCGGCTGGCCTCCGCACCAAGTGTCCTCCCAAAACTTTGTCGAAACACCAACCCCAATTTTGCGAACACAATGAGAGAACAAGTCTATACCTTTTTGTTTAATGCGTTGAACGGAGGATAAGATACCACCCCAAGTACTATGGCTAAGACGGTTACCAGAAGTGACATTAATACCTCCATGAGAACCATATATGTTTTAATAACTTGTTAATACAAATAAGCCGTAAAAACGTTTATTTATATTTTACGATCTTCTAATGTTTTGTCGATAACAAACGTAAAATCATGTTAACGAAACAAATAAAATACGTAAATGGTTTGAACTAATAGTTTCTAACATATTTACATTTTCACATAAAACACTAAAACAAGTATAAGTGATTTTATGATTTAGTAATACATATGTACAACAACTAGTGTTTACATATTTGGGTAAAATATACACATAACTAGTATGTAGTATATTGGGTATTATAAATGGGTAGAAATTTAAGTATCACAACCCATTGGACAAATACATTGAATGTAGTTGGGTACAACTCAAAGCCCATAACCCATGGATCTTGACCCATAACCCATTGCATGACATCATGCTTATATCATACATGGATAATATCCATAAGACCCATGGATCAACCCATACCCAAGTGACTAAGTGCATTGCATTCAAAGATACATTGTATCTAGCCAAAGATCCATGGTTCAACCCATGACCCATGACCCATAACCAAAATACCCATTGGCAAAGAGGAGCGTTCCACGGATCCCTAGCTTAACGCTAGACGGATCCCTTATGGAAGGGATCCGGGGAAACAGTAGGATTTTTCCTCTATAAATAGTGAGCCATTTCTTCATTATATCTCACCCCTTTCCAATACACTTTCTCCCCTGAGTTAAATCTCACTAACCTTAGATCCAAGAGATCTATGTTTGTAGTTTTGTTTTTGTGTGATCTTCTAGGTTCCTCTTAAAGGCAAGATCACCACCTTTGAAGTCGAGCAAGCTCAAGTCCATGAGTTGCCATGCTTCCTCATCATCAAGGCTATTGAAGTCCTCTTGTTGATGATCTCTTTCTTTCTTCAAAGAATTGTAGTGTTGAAGACATTAGTGAAAGATGTCTCAAGTGTCAAGATGAAGATATTAGTGAAGGGTATCTATCGTCTATAGGATAAGCACTTGTGGTAGGTGCTTAGAAGTCAAGACAAGAAGCATGTGAAAGGTGCTTAGAAGTCAAGACTTGAAGCATTAGTGAAAGGTGCTTAGAAGTGAAGACACAAGTGAAAGGTGTCTTGTAGATCTAGTCAAAGGCATTAGTGAAAGGTGCCTTAGATGTACATTCGATATGGTGTGTTTCGATGTACTAGATAGACTAGCATTAGATCCAAGGATATTGATGTCCTTGATGATGTTGTAAAGGAGTAGATCTCCTTTGGGATTAGTCGTTGGTGTAGTGTGGTAGTAGTTCATCCATTGCAATGGAACTAGGTGCTTAGCCTAGTACCTTATAAAGGGTAGGCGACGTTGTGTAGGTTTGGTTCACCTTGGAGTGAAAGAACCCGGTGGTTAGCCTAGCACCGGAAAAAGGGTAGGCGACGTTGTGAAGGCTTCTCCGCCATAAGGAGATTGGTGTAGTGTTTACAAACTCTCGAGTAGGTGACTCGGGGAGTGGAGTTGGGCAAATAAGGTGTCCTTGTAGCCGAACCACTATAAATACTCGTGTTGTGGTTTTGTGCTCCTTACTATTATCTTTTCATTACTTACCGTTATATGCTTGTTTATCAACATCCAACACACACATCCAAATAGATTGACATAAGTCGATCTAAATAGTTTAAAAGGAAGTTTTAATTGGTAAAACTATTCAACCCCCTTCTAGTTTTCCACAATTGGCATCAGAGCTTCGTTACCAAGTTTCTTGAAGTATATTGTACTTTAAAAACTTGATACGATCCATGGTTAATTGAAAACTACAAAGAAAGTTTTTTTTTTAAATAAACACCATGTCTTTTAAAACTGTATGTTTGGATGTTGATTTGATAACAACATTTTTTCTTATTTATTTTCATTTAATTGCACTAATCTTCTTTGTCGTGTTGATTAGTCAATGCTCATACCCACCAAGCTTTAGGAGTCGCTTGGTAACAAGAATACCTTCCTTAAGAAGGTATCTTAAACGCAAAGGAGCGGGAATAGTCTAAGTGACACTTGCTGTGTCATTTGTAAAGACATTCCTAAGTGCGCTAGAGGTATGTTTTTCTTTTTACTTTTCTTGATAATTAAGTATACCCATTTAGGTATTTATATGATTATTTTTTGTGCAATTACATGTTTTACATGAAGCTTCATTAGAAAGCCTTTTTCTCACATATGTGTTTTATTTCTCGTCTAAAGTCGTGGTATATAAAACTTATGTTTTGTTTCTTTTAATCCAATAATAAAACAAAACACGAATTTCAAAAATTCCTCCTTCCCTATAAAAACTCCCACCGTCGACCATCTCATCAAACCCTCACTTTTTCAAATCTTCCAATTTAAAAAATTTCCTCTCTTTCAAAAACTTCATCTTCCTCCTCATTTCATCTCAACCGAAACCAAGAAGATCCGTCATCAACATGGTTTACATCGCACTCGTGCTCATCGCCCTAACACTCATCGCACTTGTGTTCCCTATGATGAAGTTCACATACGGAGACATTTACTTTGTGTTGTTAATCTATATTGGGGTTATATACCCAATCCTTTGTATCATCCTTAGTATTGAAATGCAATATTATTAATCTAGTTTATTTAGGTTACTATTATGTGTTTATCATTTCTTTTGATTTATATGTTTTATATTTTTTCGTGAAACATTAGAGGTCATGTATGCATGCTAAAAGAAGATAAAAACATACTTCGTGGTATAAAAACTGTAAAACCTATGCTTTTATCAAATCTGTTTCTGTTACTACAGATCCACGGATCCCGGAAGATATACTAGCCGGATCCCTTTTGTAAAGGAACCGTGGGATCCGTATTACTGAAAAACAGTTTTCATGCAAGATTAAAAACCACTATCTTTCTAAAAGTAATAATCCACTAGAAAATCAAAACCTTAAGTAGTTGGAGTGTTAAAAAACCATTGTTAATAAAAATCTAGTAAAAACATTAGATAATCATAGGTTGACCACAAACACCTCTTTTTATTAACTTATCATTTCTATAGGTTCAACCATGACGCATGAATATGAGTTTGATTTTTCCCTCACAAGCGTCTACACTCCAAACATCTCTCTTGAACCCAACACACCTGGCAATCATGTCCGTGGGTTCAACAATCTCGAAACCCGTCACTTCCATGATGGACGTATTGTAGACACCTCTCTACAATTCGAAGAAGGTATCAATACCTCCTTCCGAGCCATAGGACTAGAATGTCTTATTGAAATCAACGAGAAGATATGTCCAAGGTTCATAATGGAATTCTTCCGTCAAGTCGAACTCGTTCATAACGAGGATCGCTCTCTATCTCTTTGGTTTTATATCAAAAACCAAAAGTTCACTCTAACCCTTGGGCATTTTGCTCACATCCTCCGGATTCCAAATCATGGACAATGTGCCTTCACCGAAGATTGGTCTCTTGATTCTCTCTTCAACTTTCGTGAAAAAAATAGTCCATATTGTTCACACATACCCTCTCCGGAAGATTTAAATCGCATAATATGCAAACCTCGACCATATTACTCCGATCCAAACATTATTTTTACAAGGGATATCCGAGAAGAGTACAAGCCTCTTGCACTCATCCTACGTGAAAATGTTTGGAGTCTTAGGGGAAATCGAGAAATTCTTCCCGCTTGTTGTGCTCACATGTTGTATTGTTTGCTAACACAACAACCATACAATCTCGCCTATTTCTTTGCAAGGCGAATTGTAAATCTTCAAAGCTCCAAGAACAAACTCATCCCTTATGGAATGTTCTTGACGCGTCTCTACCATAATGTTATGCACTTCCATCCTCAATTTCAAAGTCCGTTGTACGTATTTGTGAACAAGATGATGGAACCGCTAAACATATCTCTCATGAAGACTTTCTTCATTCTTGACTCCACCAACACTCATCAATCACATAATGATCCTCCTAGTGAAAACACTCAAGAAACATAGTAGTATTCCAAAATAGGATCAATTCTCTTGTATTCGTGCTTTATCAATGTAATCCAATTTCTTTCATGAAATAAAACATCTTACATTTGATATCTTAGTATTAGAACTCCTTTTAGACTAACCTTGAGATATAATGCATTGTCAAGATCATTGCATACCTTTAGTAAAGGTTCTGCTGAGCAGATGGACGAATCCCAAAGTTTGTGTTAGACGGATCCCTTCACTTAGGGAACCGTGGGATCCGGCAAATAGAAAATGCAATTACAAGCATTATATTTCAAAGATATCCTTAGAACACCTCACACTAATCTAAACATAGTATCTTAAGGCAAATTAAGTCCTTATCAAGATAGGTTGATCCTTCCTACTCAGACACCTAGATCACACTCTAAAACGCTTGTAGATCTACTGTTTCATTTTAATCCATTACTCTTCCGCTCTCAAACTCACACTTCATTTTTTACTTGATCCCTCACATCTAGTCTTAGAAATCTTTCGATTATGACAAAATTGATCATAAATCATCATCACCTCAAAATTGATCAAAGTTGATCAAAATCTAGTTTTCACATCTCAAAACCTTTAGGATATTTTCCAAAACACAATCCTAAGTCACAACCTGATCTCTAGGATCATTTAGCTTCAATTGACACTCTCATCTTTAATGTCATCCTTGCTCATTCATTGGTACTCATGAAAGTTCCAAATCTTTCCATATAAGACAATCATTAGCTACATCACTCACCACCTTCAAGTACTTAAGCACCCCTTCATTTAAAACACCTAGGAGGACTGAAACACTCAAGATGATATAGGTCTTAGATCTTAGAAACATCATTTCCAATCTTTCATAGCTACTGAGAGCCGGATCCCTAGGATTAGCCGAGACGGATCCCTCTGTGGAGGGAACCGTGGGATCTGGATGACAGTTTAGGTCAAATCTTGCTAAAACAATCACTCCAACTCATCTTCCTAACTCAAACACTCCATCTCATCTTAAATGAGTTCCTAGATCAGTGTAAACTCTGAAGTTGACTCTTGTGCATGTTAATCATTACATTCCAATGAATCCTAGTGGCTTAAGGCTTAAATGCACTTGCCAATTCTCTTGGTTTATAAACCACCTTGTTAGGACCTCCATAGTCATCACTCTCATCCTAACTTTTAGCTCTTACAACCTCTTGAATTCATCTCATCATGAGGAAAACCCCAAGTAGCAACTTACCCACCAAAGAACCACCCATGAAAAAGGCTCGTGTTATACACGAAATCTCTTCAACCGAATCATCTCCGGTCAAGCCAACAAATGATAGAATCTTTCATCATCCAATCAAACCAATTCCAAAAAGGATAGTACCCACAAAACTACCTATGCCAAACACCACCATACCTCCTAGGCCAAACAATATAATCTCCACTAAGCCATCACCATTGATTCCTAGAGCTATCTCATTTACATCCCCTCTATCATCACCACACCTCTAAAACTTAGAGGACTTGCCTCCTAGGCCGTCTCATCCACTTCCGCCGACAACATTCTCCTCATTAGGAGGAATAATGGTTCAAAATCAAGGTGTTGAGTCAACACTTGCTCCGGCTTCCTTTTCGCCGTCTCCATCATATAATCCTATTTGGATTATGAGAAATCATCAAAGTCAACCATCCGACCATATGGAAGTTGACACTTCTTTACCACCACCATCATTCTTGGTTGAGGCATTCTCAAATGCACCTCCACCAATCTCTTCATCGTTTGAAGCTCCACAAGCCGCTTCACTTGATCCTCTGCATCAAGCCATTTCATTTCATCCACCACCACTACCTAGCCATGACAAAGATTGCTATCATTGTCAACATGTTGAAAGTTTGATACATGAAGTACGAGAAGACCAACGTTTCATGTTCTATCATCTCCTCGAACGTTTCTACGAGATCAAACCTAAACAAAACTTGAGCTAGAAGAATTTTAGTGGTGTCCTAGCATCAAGCGTTAGTTGGTCTAGAAATTCCTAGTCATGTATTGTCTATTTTCTTATTTTTAGAGTCATGTATATCATAAATCTTGTTTTATTAAATGGATATTACATGCTACTTGTTATTTTGCCGAGCATATGTATTCATATCTCATTTATGTGATAACATTACTTGTTATATCACCTTTGCTGATTTTAGTCATCAGCCAGACGGATCCCTCAGAATTGCCTAGACGGATCCCTACTAGGAGGGAACCGTGGGATCCGTGAAACAGGAAACGTTTTTCCTACTAACTTGAACCACATTTGCAGGAAATTGTGAATTATACTTGTTTTCTAACCCTTGTTTTGCAGTTATTCAATTAACACATGAAGAATTTGACACCCTAAAGCTAGGGGAGCTTGGTGTCAAAATAATACGTTGCAAAATTACTTGCAACCTTAGATTTATATTTCATGACTTCCCGTTGCAAAAATTGCAATCATCTAGGGGGAGCACACCCGTCACATAGACGTAATCTTTTGCAAAAGTTAGTTGCAAATGAACTAGATTAGAATTAGTTTCTTGACGCCCTTACTTAGGGATTGACTCGTCAAGGTGGAGTAACGACGAGATCCTTTCCCGTTACTTGCGCTCTACTTCTTTTTACTCTTATTTCTTTCACATGTTTTTCTTAAAAAAAAACGATGTGTTGCTTTTCTTCAAACACTTTTTGTTTCGACAAAAAGGAGGAGAAGAAAGTAAAAATTACAAATTCAAACGTTTACGAATTTTAGCTTTTCCTTAAAATAATTTTATGTTTTGTCATCAACAAAAAGGGGGAGATTGTTAATACAAATAAGCCGTAATAACGTTTATTTATAATTTACGATCTTCTAATGTTCTGTCGATAACAAACGTAAAAAAATGTTAACGAAACAAATAAAATACGTAAATGGTTTGAACTAATAGTTTCTAACATATTCACATTTTCACATAAAACAGTAAAACAAGTATAAGTGATTTTATGATTTAGTAATACATATGTACAACAACTAGTGTTTACATATTTGGGTAAAATATACACATAACTAGTATGTAGTATATTGGGTATTATAAATGGGTAGAAACTTAAGTATCACAACCCATTGGGCAAATACATTGAATGTAGTTTGGTACAACTCAAAGCCCATAACCCATGGATCTTGACCCATAACCCATTGCATGACATCATGCTTATATCATACATGGATAATATCCATAAGACCCATGGATCAACCCATACCACAGTGACTAAGTGCATTGCACTCAAAGATACATTGTATCTTGCCAAAGATCCATGGTTCAACCCATGACCCATGACCCATAACCAAAATACCCATGGGCAAAGAGGAGCGTTCCACAGATCCCTAGCTTAACGCTAGACGGATCCCTTGTGGAAGGGATCTGTGGGATCCGGGGAAACAGTAGGATTTTTCCTCTATAAATAGTGAGCCATTTCTTCATTATATCTCACCTCTTTCCAATACACTTTCTCCCCTGAGTTAAATCTCACTAACCTTAGATCCAAGAGATCTATGTTTGTAGTTTTGTTTTTGTGTGATCTTCTAGGTTCCTCTTAAAGGCAAGATCACCACCTTTGAAGTCGAGCAAGCTCAAGTCCATGAGTTGCCATGCTTCCTCATCATCAAGGCTATTGAAGTCCTCTTGTTGATGATCTCTTTCTTTCTTCAAAGAAGTGTAGTGTTGAAGACATTAGTGAAAGATGTCTCAAGTGTCAAGACGAAGATATTAGTGAAGGGTATCTATCGTCTATAGGATAAGCACTTGTGGTAGGTGCTTAGAAGTCAAGACAAGAAGCATTAGTGAAAGGTGCTTAGAAGTCAAGACTTGAAGCATTAGTGAAAGGTGCTTAGAAGTGAAGACACAAGTGAAAGGTATCTTGTAGATCTAGTCAAAGGCATTAGTGAAAGGTGCCTTAGATGTACATTCGATATGGTGTGTTTCGATGTACTAGATAGACTAGCATTAGATCCAAGGATATTGATGTCCTTGATGATGTTGTAAAGGAGTAGATCTCCTTTGGGATTAGTCGTTGGGGTAGTGTGGTAGTAGTTCCTCCATTGCAATGGAACTAGGTGCTTAGCCTAGTACCTAATAAAGGGTAGGCGACGTTGTGAAGGTGTAGTTCACCTTGGTGTGAAAGAACTAGGTACTTAGCCTAGTACCTTATAAAGGGTAGGCGACGTTGTGTAGGTTTGGTTCACCTTGGAGTGAAAGAACCCGGTGGTTAGCCTAGCACCAGAAAAAGGGTAGGCGACGTTGTGAAGGCTTCTCCGCCATAAGTAGATTGGTGTAGTGTTTACAAACTCTCGAGTAGGTGACTCGGGGAGTGGAGTAGGGCAAGGAAGGTGTCCTTGTAGCCGAACCACTATAAATACTCGTGTTGTGGTTTTGTGCTCCTTACTCTTATCTTTTCATTACTTACCGTTATATGCTTGTTTATCAACATCCAACACACACATCCAAATAGATTGACATAAGTCGATCTAAATAGTTTAAAAGGAAGTTTTAATTGGTAAAACTATTCAACCCCCCCCCTCTAGTTTTCCACATAACTCTCACCCAAAGGTCGGAAGAACAATGAAGAAACCTCCATACCCATTTAAACAGAAGACCGATGTTAAGCCCGAAGATACTCCCAATTCCAAGACCACCTAAATCCTTGTTAGCTAAACATTTTTTCCATCGCACCCATGACATATTTTTCTCTTCAATATCCCCACCTAAAAAGAAATTGTTTCGTATAGACTCCAACTTCTTTTGAATGGATGTAGGCATCAGATATAACGACATATAATAAGTGGGGAGATGCCCAAGCACCGATTTGATTAAAGAGAGCTGACCACCGACTGATAACAAACGGGCTTTCCAAGGGGCAAGTTTAGAAGAGAATTTCCGAATAATATTACTCCAATTAGGACATCTAGCCATGTTACAACCAACTGGGACTCCAAGGTACTTCATTGGTAAACTAGCAGCCCCGCAACCAATAGTATTAGGCATGTGAGAGACGGTCTCCTCAGAAACACAAACGCCACGAATGTTGTTTTTATTAACATTAATTTTCAACCCGGAAATTAAGTAGAAACAACGAAGCATGCAAAGGAGATTGTGAGCGTTCAACCGAGACCATTCAACTATGAAAATAACGTCATCTGCATAGATAAGATGAGAAATACTCATGTTAGCATGACCAATAGAAGCGCCTTTAAATAAACTCGTCTCCTCGGCCTTACACGTAAGCATGTGCAAACCTTCCATAGCCAAAATGAATAGGAAAGGAGATAGAGGATCCCCTTGCCTTAATCCCCTAAAAATCTCAAATTCAGATGTAGGAGACCCGTTGACAAGGACTGAAGAACGAGCATTATGAAGACAACCGAAAATCCATGAACACCACTTGGTACCAAAACCGAGTTTTTCCATAACCAAGTCCGGGAAATCCCACCTCAAAGAATCAAAAGGATGTTAATCCGGAATGTTTGTTGTTTATTATTTATGAAATGTTTAACTAAAGCGATGGTTAGCAAAATCTATGTTTTATTAAGGCTTTTGGGGGTTAATTCTTTTAATGGCTTTTTAAGGCCTTAATAAACATATCGATAATAAAAACAAGAATAATAACAATAACAATAACAATAATAATAATAATAATAAATACCAAAATGTTTGTACATGATTTTCATATTTAAACTTCACATAATAATAATAATTATTATCCAAGTTAAAAAACCATTAAAAGGGTTTGTATTATCGATAACTTGAACAAAACAAAACAAAACCTCATTCATTTACACGTTTACTAAAGTGCTTGTAGCTAGCAACTTCATAAGATGGTGCGAGATGATCCATAATCTAGGGGTTATTTCTCCAATTCCTAAATAGCGAGATTTTAATAGATTGACCTTTTAAAGCTATAATAATAATAATAATAATAATAATAATAATAATAATAGTGGCGTATTTATTTTTCATAGAATAAGTTTTTGTATTTAGAAAAGAGTGAAAACACAACTTATGTCTAGACTCTCATTCAACTTTATGTAAATTTTTATAATAATAAAAAAATATTATTATAAAAATAATTAATAAATAATATTAATAATAATAATAATAATAATAACAGCAATAATAATTTAAAACAACTCTCACCATATCAAGTTAAGCATCCATCTTTATAGTTTCATTTGTCTTAAAATATTTTGATTTTGTAAATTGTATTTTAAACGTATACTATACACTTGTTTTGAAACGGATAAAACTGTACAACCACTCGCGGCAAGGTTTTCAAAATCAAGATTTTACTCAAGATCGTTTCTGTTTTTGTAAGATTGAGATCATAAGATGGGATCAGAATCCTAAAATCCTACTATAATGTCATTTTCTTAACAGTTATTCTACAAATTATTATACATCATAAACACAAAATTATATGAATATTTAATAAAATTGTTGTCATAAATTATGAGTGTGGAATGTTTAAGAAGATTAACATGTTTTTCAAATTCTATACAACATAATTCATGACTTTATAGTTTTTTAGTTTGCGGTTCGAGAAAAATAAGATCGGATCGGATTAGAACTTAAAATTCTATAGTCAATATCGGCATCTTATAAGATCTTAAGATTGTTAAGATCCAACGTATTTGCTTTGTAATATCGTAAAATCGTAAAATTCTAAGATAACAATCGTGATCTTAACAACAATACGGGTACTAATGGGTGAAAGTCTAAAGCACCGCTGTAAGAGCGGTGGGTGTCATGGAGCCGTTCTTAAAAATCACTGTCACGTCAGCAAAACACTCAACGGCACCAGAAACCCTTTGGCATCACATTTTGTGTTGTTACCGTTTGCACCAGAAAATGTAGTGCCGTTAGAGTAAAAGTGGTGTTATGGGCCCACACATACCCCACTAACTACTAACTAAAAAATAATAATAATTAAAAAAAAAAAAAAAAAAAAAAAGAAAAGTTACCACTGAGTTAGCTGGTATTTACCAGCCAAGCTTCAATGACACTAGACATGGTATGATGAGCCATTCGCTAATTTGGGCTCATAGAATGGCACCATCCTTTGGCGCTCTAAAAAGAAGGAACAAGGCTTTCAAACCAATGATTCTTTCTGTAGCCCTATATTTCTTTGAAATAGGCAAATAGTTTAGACGATTTATACAGTATATTTATGAATACTAATCGGATGGAGTTCAAATATTATTCTCCGCAATTGAATAATTCAAATATTATTCTAACAAAAGCAAAGCCAGAAACCTAACGTTACATGAAACGAGTTATCACTATGACAACTCCTTTTGGGCACCCAAAATCATTGATAGAGAACAACACTGTGGGGGTGATGACCCTTTTCAAAAGACTTTTGGATGGCTTAAAAGGAAAAAAGGTATAATTGTGCCCACATCAAATTCAAAATCAAAATGGTCCTTGCTTGCTTTTTGACATGTCCATGTTCATGCCCCCATGATATGAAATGCCTTTTATCATTTTCCAAAAACCGAACCAAACATTGCCACAACCATAAAAGGTTAAGTTGTAGTTTATTCCCTTTCTTCACCACTCTTTTTTGGTACATCTGCCATAATCATTTATACATCTTATTATGTTCTGGTATTTCCTAGTGGGACTCAGATGTGATGTTTAACCAAACTATCTATACCCAAATTATTGCTTCTTAAACATCCTTGGTTGTGTAGCACATGTTTTAAATTTTAATCGACAAAGATCTGTGTCTCAAGATCACAGAGATTTTGAAAAGTGCAAATGACAGTCCATAAAAAAAATACAGTTTCTGAGCATGCATAGTTACGAACCCAAGGATGCATGTATCTCGGAAAAGGTAGTCATAACTCATAAGGTCTGCAGACCAGGATCAGTTAGGAGTTAGGAATGCCCCATTTTGGGCTATGAACACTCAATAACAAAAAGGACCATCTGAAGCCCAAAACCAAGAAAACGTACTTCTTATAACTGGTAATGTCAATAGCAATACAGAAAGAGTGGCAGCTAATGATGGATCTTACGAGCCATAGATCACGAGTTCAAATCTCTTTAGATACATGACTTTAACAAAAAAAGAGAAAACCTTCAACTGAGAATCACGAAACTGTGTCCACATCAATTTGACAATTAACCTTTATAAGCAAGAATTTGGACAAAAAACTGCTGATATATACAACTTTAAATAAAAGGTTAAAGCAGCGCATATATGGGTTGCAACTTCAAACCTGAACAAGTAATGGATACTGCTACAATGCTACTACACTCACCTTCACAGAGTTTCAACTATTAAACATCTAAACTTTCCTTACACAACATGATAGCGTCTCACTTTTATCAACCACCCGAAGAAGTAGCTTCTGCTGTTTCATCGTCACTAAAACTAGAGATCATATGTGCAGTCGGCCTGAGTATATAAAGTGTCTTGTTAGAAAATACATACAATCATAATTTTTGTTTTTTAAAGGTCTTAACTAAATCATACAGCATGGATAGAGCCCTTTATTTTAGTAATTGGGATGATATCTAAGTTGCATATCAGCTTTTCCACCCTACTCACGCCAACCTTCCCCCTCCCCATCATGATTTGCAGTGTACTGCCTTAAAAGTTAAAGGGGTAAAATTTGCATGATAATTGTTGCATACGTGTTTAGGTTCATAAATTGATTAAAATTATGTTTCATGAGGATTCTTAAATGAAGTTTGTGTGTGTGATTTGACTTTCCGTGTGGGTGATTTCATTTGTGATTGTTTGTGTGTGTGTATGCGCTTGCCCGTGTGTGACTTCAATTGTTCGATCTGGTAGGAATCGAGAGGGGGGCTTTCACGTCTGTTTCTGTGAATATAAAGGTGAAGGTAGGTCGGTGATTTTTGTGCATATTTAGCATTTCAGTGACGGTTGTCTTGGTGAAGGGATTGTTTGATTTTGTGATGAAAAGGCTGTTTGATCAGGAATGGTGACGGCGGTTAAGGCGGTGTTTATAGGTGGGGTGCCTGACAGGTACTTAAGGTGGTAACAATAAAACTAATAATAATTTATATTATAATTTTAAAAAAGAATAAAAATAATATTAATATTAAAAAAACAACTATATAATCCAAATTAGCAATTTTAATCAACCACTTATCCACATAATCAGTTTTGTACACCTTAGATGCCACAACATTTGACTGCAACATCGTGAAAAACTGTTTATATTTGAATTAAAATAAACTGATGAAAGTTGGTTGGTTTAATCCTATCTAAACCCTTATTGTTTGCTTGTCAACCCAGAGTCCCAAACTGTTCGACCCGCAAATTAACCACACCCGTTTAGATCCACTACTCAGCCCACCCATTTCGTCACCCCTACATCTAAACTTCGATTCCCAATTTCCCAAAAGACACAACTATTGATAGCCGATAACTACCAAGGATACATAGACTTGTGATGCGGAAGAAAGCCTTAGTACACAACCTTTCCCTCATTTTGCGAAGAGATTGTGTCTATATCTAGAAGCCATGACCTTCAAATGATTTAACTTTTTACCAAATATTATGGATTGATCCTAAATAGGCATCCCATGTGCATCAAGGCTAATGAGCTCGGTTAAGGGTTTTTGGTCTTACAACATGAGTACCTATCCATGAGAAAAAAAACAACAAAAATTTGCTAAATCTATTGACAGGATAGAATCACTTCTTAAGCATACACGCACAAGCACTGACCTTTTAGTCTTGTTGTTTATCGGAGGGAAGTCAGCCACAGCCTCTTTCCTTGGATACACTTGATGTGTGAAGTCGTCCCTACTTCTTTTAGTAATCTTCAGTTAAAAGACAAATCAGTTTGGATTTAAAACTTAGACGGCAGGGTGCTAACAAATTTGAATTTATGCAAAGTATAATACTCACCTTCATTTCATTTCCTGGATGACCCTTTACGGATACCAGCTTGGAGTATTTATCAATTCCTCTTCTTTCTCCATCGAACTGTCCATCCTACACGTTAGTCCCATACATTATTTGTTAGATCATAACCTCTCTTCTAAAGATATAGGTGGAGTCAGAGGTGGGAGTTTAAACCCCTTTGAACGGAAACAGGTCAATCAAGGTTTTATTTAATTGATAACAAATTAAACAGGTCAGATTTTTTGACCTGTACGTAGGCCTTTGGTCTAGTGGTATGTGAGTTGCCCACCAACCTAGAGGTTGTGGGTTCAAGTCTCGCTGGAGGGTGTGAAAAAATTGCTGTTAAAAATAAATAAATAAAATAACATAATAGCAGTTTAGACCCATTACCCAATCCCTCTTTTTGGCTGCCTCTACAAAATGGTAAAGATAAAAAAAGTCAAAGATTAGGACCTTAGATATCTTTCTAGACAGTCCTCCGTCCTCCAATTCAGCAAATTCACCTCGCTTAACGGTCATATCAGAAGTCAAAGGCTCAATACGATCTATATAGTTAACCCTTGGAGGCCCGTTATTGTGGCTCCGGGGGTAGTTCTCTGCTTGCTTACTATCAAAGTTTCTCCCATAGGCAACAGGATGACGATTAGATAGAGAATCTGGTCTTCTAACTCCAGGGCCGTGCTTTATTTTAGTGTCAAAGTGCTCTCTAAGGTCATGAATTGAAGTTGCTCCAGCAGAATCATCATTTACTTCCATCTGAAAGCTTCTTCCTGGTAAGGAATCTCTATGCTTAGATAAAGGAAGTGTTTGTTTATAGTAGCTGTCAGATTGTTTTTCACGATGCCGGGGTGCATGCCTTATCTCTACACCTGACTCATCCAAATCCATTGAATGATAGCTCTGTGGATTGTATCTTTCATACATCTGTCATGAAATGGGATAAACGTAAGATCTTACATATACAGGTTAGCAAAAGTGTAGTGACAGGTGAAATCGTCACAATATAATTTGTAGAAAGCATCAGTAGTCAGTAGAGGTCGCTACGCCTAACTCATTTACTAATGCCAAAAAAATTACATCATTATATAAAACATGATGTAAAATATATTATAGAATCATATTTGGCAGAAGCTTATTTATAAAGAATTTTATTAGAATAGAACAAATATTCTCGAGTCACCAACTCAAAAAAAAGCCCCAAGCTCATTTGAAAAGTATAAGTTATTCTTAATGTACAAGTACCAGCAATTATTAACAGGACTATGATAACATCATGTTGATCAAATGAATTTCCTGATATATATACAATAAAATTAGAAGAATGCATACGTTGTTGGAATTAGGATGTTGGAATGAGTTAGATCCATCCAGTGATTGTAACGCAGTCCGGTCACTATAATAGTAGGATTCTGAAAAAAATATCAAGAACTAATGATAAGAGCCACAACCATAGTATCTGAATATCAAGTTATGAGAAGGTATTTCCACTATCTTATCATTTAAACAATGAAGTCAAACTCGGTCTCTATGTTCAATAATGAGTGATCATATTAACACTAGCATCCCATATGAACAATATTGGGAAGATAAGACACAGGCTGGCGGTTATATTTAAATTAAACAGGTAAAATAAATCACATAGAGCTAATACTACTTACGGTTGACTGGATCCGTGACCAGGTTTTCAAATGCACCAGGAGGAAGCTCCTCAAATTCAATACCAAGTGGTGGACCATCTTCTCGATAATGTCTTCCCAATTGCCTTTTGACAGCTGTAATGGCAGCATTCTCAACCTGACCTTTCACCTTTAAAAATCCTGATGGGCCCGTCCGGCCCTTCACACTTTTTACATCACTATGGGTAGGATATGTTGATGTTAATGTACCTAAACGATCTACATTTTGAGGGCGAAATTTATCTTTTATTGGCGAGCTACTTCCCGAAGATGTATCATCATCCACATCCATGTTATTGTTATGTTGACTTACATGGTCAAACGGAACTTCCGTTGGAAAAAGACCCCCAGCAGGAAATCTTCTACTCTCAACTTCCTTTGGTTCAAAATGCTTGTTATCCCCTTGTTTGGTGCTACCACAAGAATCTTGTCTGAGTCCACTGCCACGATCCTGTATGACACCACTTGACCGATCTTGTTTTCCATGTGTTTGGATTTCATCATTTGGTGATTTGTTTTTGTCCTTTAATCTTCTGTGACAAAACCACCCAGATACTTGTTTTTCTGATAATCCAATTGACTCTGCAACTTCAAGTTTCATGGCCTCCGAGGGATATTTATGTTCTGCAAAAAATAATGAAAGTTTGTTTCTTTAGCAATTTATGGCTACATCTAGAGAAAAATATAAGTAAACAAATGCAATAGAGATAGCAAGATGGGTGCGTCAGCGGGTAAAAAAGGGTTCAGATTGAAATGGACCTTGTAGTATGGGTCGACAATCGAAAAGTCAGTTTGGGGTTCCACTTATTATAACAAAATAGTGCATCAGTTATAGTTACAACAAGAAAAGAACAAGAACACTGTTCTAGCACTAATATAAATAGAGTTTCCACAATTTTTGACCCATTTGACTCGTTTGAGATAAAACACAATCCAATAGCTCAATCATAAGTGAACGGGTTGAATTTATCACTTTTAAAGATGAAGCAACAGATGAAATGCATACCATTGTAAAAGTTCTCTAGTGCTATAAGTTGCTTTGGTGTCTTGTGAATTCTCTTGGGTTTCTTATCAAGAAGTGCTCCATTCTCATCAGCTTGAACTCCTTGAGGTTCTACAATATAAACCACAGAATGATCAGCATAAATCGATACGTTTTACTTTTGACTCTTCACTCGCCTTAATTCCAAACTCATATTATATTACTCAGATTTACTACAGCGATGTAACGGGATAGTAAAGAAAATGGTGTCATTCTTCACTAGTCTCAAATCTGCATTTTTATCTGATGAATGCAACATAGAATAATCTCCCTCCACCCTGAAATAAGTGCCCTCCTTTAGTTTGACATGCTTACTTGTATAATTTTAAAATTTATTTCCAACGTGTGCACTTTTACTCAAAAATCAAAAGCCACTTTTGTAGGGAAACTGGAGACTTGACACCTTTCCATGGAGGGAGTAGGAAAATAAGGTGGCCATTACACTCATGAAATATCAAGAAGTCATTTATTTTGTATCTTCAATTCATCATGATTGTTGTGACTTGTGATTGTGAAGGTATATTGAATTAGTAATTACATGAATTGTACAATTACAGGTGATATAGAAATATAAAGATGTTTGGAGATAGTCAGGAGTATAAAATTCAAACCAGCGTTTACACCATCTTTAGGTCAAAAAAAGGAATGAGATAGCCTTCATTTATAAATTGTACTGATGTAACCCGTAAAATACAACATGACTGTAAGTCTATACAGACTTCATGATGGAGAAATTAACCCTGGTAAAACATTATGATATGAAGAACAAACTTGATACTGATAGTATGAAATATGGACGTAAAAGCGGTCATTTTTATCATATGCACACACACCTAATATATAATAAACATAACTCCTAGTCCTAGCCTAGCTATATTATCTGCAAACACGTTACATTTCCATGCCTCAAGAATTATAGATCAACTGCAAGCCACACGGTTGACGAATCAGATACTAAATTCTGGATTTATATCTAAGAGATTGCTTTGACATTTAACATATAATTCCAACCACTAACACTTAAAGTCAAGCCAATGGACGGTTTAATACCTTTAAAGACATAAAAACATTTTATATTTTTTGCATCAAAGCTGAATTAGTCACATAGAATCTAAATAAGCTAATTCACGTTTTCTTAAACCAAATATAACATATTAGCCTAAACCTTGAAATTTTGTATGGCTCTACGTACAAATTCATCATTTATTCTTGTAGAACATAAAGGCCTCAACCCTAAACAAACTAGTTCCGTCTCTGATTTTGCTGCATAGTCCACTCCTAAGGAACCAGATAACCTACGCGCCTGAGGGGTGGCACCTGTGGCGACTGAACTTGGGTCTCCACTAGAGAATCACAAGTCCCCAACTACTAGGCTACTCCCTAGAGGTTTAATCAAACAGATCTAGTATAAATAACGTTATAGCTATTCATCCCCTTATTTGATAGAAACATCTATTATATAAAATCAGTAGCCCTAAATTAATCAATACTTGCAGTACAGCAAGGGCATACAATTACATTAGCCAAAAGCTGAATTATGTTGAGTGTATGGGATTGCTTACTTTTTTCGTCTTATTTTGTCACAAAAAAAACAGTTTCTAATTATGCGCAAAGAAAATAAAAGCAGCTTGCAATAAACAAGAAGGGCTGTGCTTATTTCAAAGTGCTGAATTGGCATATTTGACTTCAAACCTATAATCAATAGATTTAATAAAAACATTCGAACAAGTTATTATATTTCATCCCGATTAAGCAAATCGAAACACGGCTTCATGAAGTAATAATTATTCTATAGCAGAGTCAGTATAAGCAATCCCAAACAGCTTAACAAGTATGAATCAGATCTTAGAATGCTGAATGTTGAATAGCTCAATTATACAAATATAATGATAATAATAATAATGAAGTGAAAGTGAAATAGGTCAAACTGGATACCTTCCATAAGTGATTGTCGAATTAATTGGTTAAGCTATCATAGCAATTGGTTTAATTCAATTAGGCGGAGAATGCAATGAAATGGGATTTAGGGTTTGTTTGTTTAATTTAATGGAATGGAAGAAGATGAAACGTAATATTTCAAGGAAGGAATAAAATTGGTTGCTGCCTGTGGTAGTTTTTGGTTTCGATGACGAAAATTTAATTCCTTGAAGCTGCTATTATTTTCTTTTCTTTCGCTTTCTGCTTTTTACGGCAACCAATCCATTGTCTTTTCCCCTTGTTACTATTATGTTTTTCTTTTTCTAAATTTTTTTAATTCATTTTTCATTTTTACTCGCTTCGGTCGTGTTTGGCAACAAGCGGTAAGGAGCGTTTAAGAGCGATAAGCGACAAGCGGTAAGCGGTAGAGACTTTTAAACTTGTTTGGCAACAAAGCGGTAAGAGTTTGCATATTGTCTAACTGCTTCCAAAAAAAATGCTTGATGATGAAGCGTTCCAACCTATTTTACAGCGTTTGTTTTTTAAATTACCTATATACCCCAACATAACGGTAACAAACCCACGTACAATTCTTTAGTGGGTTGAATATCTATCCCTCCTACAAAACCCTAATCACCCTTTTATCAATAGAATTAATCGATCAACAATAGTTTTCATCTTAAGTAGAACGTTGTCATCTGTGTAGGCCAAGGTCTTTTCTAAGTTTACCATCTTTATTCGACTGTCAAACACTTGTCATCACAAGTAAGTATCTTTATGATTCAATGATGCATATTAATATTATATTTAATTTGTATACTGTTTGGCTTGAATTTGTGTTATAGTTATGTTTTTATTAATGTTCTTTAGAATAACATGCATGATTCAATGATATGTATCATGAGCATCATCAATGACGGTTCATGCAACTGAGTCTTGCGCCTATAAACCTACAATCACATAAGTGTTTATATCAGAACTAAAAAATTTGATTATCTAATATCTAGTTTTGCTTCAATAAACAACTGCAATGAATTGTTGCATAGCTGTTTGTGATTGAGACTACTAAGTTCTAATAAAGAACCTTAAGTGCGTAGCTACTTGTGTCATATTCGGGAATCTGATGGATGAGAATAGGTTGAGATTTTGTTAAAAGACTTTTTAGCATCAAAGGTATGAGTTGATAATGATCACTTGAAAATTTTAATTCACTTATTTGCAGTGAGATGCTCTAAAACCACAATTACTTTTGTTTTTGTACCTATTACTGTACTATACTACCCCAATACTCATACTCATACTCATACTCATTTATTCAATCTTACAGTATGTTATTTACAACAAAATAAACTAGTAATTGTACAAAAAGTAAAGACACTTATTCCACAAAAAGTATATAATTAACATGCATTCAAAAAACATAATGTTCGCAATGACTGTTTTAGAGTACCAAAAAGCACTAAATTATGATATTAATGTCACATATTGACACAAAGTATAACTTTTCATGTTTGTGTATGACTTATTTGAACAAACTATGAGATTTAATAATTAATGTTTAATTTTTACTCATACGTATACAGTTTTGTATAGGTGAAAATAATCAACATGGATGTTGAAATGGATACTGAAAGAAGAAATAGAAAAAGGAAACATAGTTGTCTACATTTTCTTATGGACTCATTGTACTCATGCGATCTAGTTTCCGCGTACTATTACAAATACATGCATAAGGAACCGTGCATGACATCATCTCAAACGGGAGAAGCCTGGATGAATGAAGTATTAAATGGTAACCCTATCTGATCTGTTAATGCTTTTAGAATGCATCCAAACATATTTTTAAAACTATGTGGGGAACTGGAATCAAGTTACGGGTTAAAGTCTAGTGATAAAATGATGGCTGTCGAGAAATTGGGAATATTTGTGTATACACTTGCGTTAGGGGTGTCTAATAGGGATGTTGGTGAGCGCTTTCAACGTTCAGGAGAAACTATCAGTAGAGTATTTCATGAAGTTTTAGAGGCAATAACTGGTAGATCTAAAGGCTTTCATGGTCTAGCCCGTGAGATGATAAATCCGAAGGATCTAACCTTTCAATTAACACCACATCAAATCATGAATGATAAAAGATATATGCCGTACTTCAAGGTATTCAATTACTTTTTGCTTATCTAAATTTATATTACTAATACTATATATTGATATTTTCTTAAAAACAATTATTTAGGATTGCATTGGTTGTATTGATGGTACGCATATTGGAGCATGCATCCCAGAGACCGAACAACTGCCTTATATTGGTAGAAAAGGGTTACCTACTTTCAATGTGATGGCAGTATGTGACTTTAATTTATGTTTTACCTTTATATCGGTTGGATGGGAGGGTTCAGCTCATGACACACGTGTTTTCCTCCATGCCATTAACAGTCGATATATGAACTTTCCAAAACCGCCGGAAGGTAAATTTATACGCATTTGTTATTATACCCAAACTTCATGATAAAATACAAGCGGCTTATTTTAAAATTTTACCAGGTAAATATTATTTAGTTGATAAAGGATATCCTGATAGAAAGGGATATTTGGTTCCATATCCAAAGACAAGATATCATAAATCGCAATTTGAAAATGTGCCGCCTAAGAACATGCAAGAGTCTTTTAACCGTTCTCATTCATCTCTACGAAGTGCTACTGAGAGATCATTTGGAATTTTGAAGAAACGATGGAAAATACTCGGGAGAATGCCTAAATATAGTGTGGAAACTCAACATGATATAATTATCGCCGCATTTGCTTTGCATAACTACATTCGTAATAATGACAAGGAAGACATGGTGTTTACTACGTTCGAACAACATCCAGATTACGTGGGATGTGATGAACTTCGTGATGTTCGTGGCTCGGTTACAAATAATGAAGGTACTTCTAGTGGAACGTCTAATGAGATGAAACAAATTCGTAATGATATTGTCACATTAATATGGAACGCACGTTGCAGATAAATTATAGTTAGCGTATCATGGTGTTTATGTAATATCAAGCATATAAAAGTAATGAGTACCTTAGAAATAATAACTTTATTATTTGTTCAATAAATTTTGTTTTAATTTGTATATGCCCTTTTTCATAATTTTACTCTTTATAATTAAAGCTACTGCTACGTTACCAAACACATTTTTTAAACAAACGGCTACTGCTTACTGCTACTGCTTACTGCTTACTGCTACTGCTTATTGCTTGCTACTGCTACTTGTCGCCAAACATACCCTTCGTCTCAAACTAACTTTAACTTACGTACATAAAAAGTAAAAACCTCGTTCGTTAATCCGTTTTTGTCTCAAATAATTACATGTTGAACCATTTTGTGGGGATAAACTTATCGTTCTTTCATTTATGTTACTGAACTTTCCGTAATTTGTTTGTAAAATTTGTTTACGTATGTGATAAAGATTTAAAAGGTACACTTTTGAGGGGTCATTTAAGCCTTTAATCGACCACTTTTATATCCGTTACTGCTTAATTTTGTTCCTTTTCATTTTTTAGGTATCTTGAAGGCAAATTGTTGGAATGACACTTATTCGGACGAAAAGGCATGAATATATGAAAAAAAATGGCCAAGTCAAGATCAAGACACTCAAGCTGCTGAAATAGAAGGTGATGGCATCAGAATTAGAAGGCGACGCCCTCGCAACATGCTCCAAATTTGTGACGACTCAGTAGCAAAATTGCTATTTTACACCCGACGACGTCAGGTTTTGAAGAGTATGGCGTCACAACTCAGACGGCCTAGATTCAGATCCAGACGGCGTCAGAAGCTGAAGCCGACGGCGTCACAACCATAAGGTGACGCCGTCACAAGGTTGACGTGGTCAAGACGAAACCTTAATGGCGGCGATCCGACGGCGTCACATTTAAAGAGTGACGCCGTCGCATGTTGTAACTCTATGTATAGAATTCGAATTTTCAGACTTTTAGGGAGGTAGTTTTGTGGAGTAAAACCTAAAACCGAACTTTGGCTGTCTTGGGCAGTATCTTAGGGTTCTCATACCCTATTTTACAACAAGATAAGTAATTTACTTCATTGATTCGATTATGTCTTCAATTGTATGTGTGTATGCTTGCATGTTTTCCATGTCCGGCTAATTTACTTATGTGTTTGCTTAGATCTATGAAACCTAGGTATTGAATATTGATTGGTTGTCTCTTATCTTAATTGTGATTGACCTAGGATTGCGATAGGTCATTCGTTGTGTTTTTAATGCTTGAGTAATCTTTGTGAACATTAGTTTATAATCACCTAGATTTATTGTAGGCTAAACATCCAAAGATAAGCTTAGAGTTAGTTTATGAATCATAGAGATTTCGTAGGCAATAACCTTAAGGTAGTCTCAAAGAGTTAGGGAGAAAAGCATACCCTACGACCTTAGAAGACACAACGCGTTAAGAATAAGGACGTGACAATTCAACCATCAATAGGAGATAACTAGGGAGTAATAACATCTAGGTAAACACATCTTTAATCATCATACGAGCACACATCAATTAGACATAGACTACCCCTTAGACTAGATAATTAGATAAGTAGAGTAATTGGTAGAAATACCAACCCCCCAAATCCAATACCCCGAGATTCGTACCTTTCAATTTTCTAAAAAATATAAAAAAGATTAAAAAATAATCTTCCTCAACCCCAACCTTAGAGTAGTAACTTCTCACTAGCATTCCTATTCTCCTAGAGAACGATATTAATACCCGAGGCTTACCCTAATACTACACTACAACGATTAGGTTCACTGCCTAGGGTGTTGAAAAACTTGCTCGAAGAAAAGGAAGTTCATTTGACCCCGAACACGCGTTGTACGCGTATCAGTATGTGATAGTGTATCATTATTAGTGGCTCAAGCCCACTAAACATACGCTCGAATCAAGGTCAAACAACAATAGTTCGTGAGTCAATCCTAACAAGAACTATCGAAACCCAAACTGAGCTAGGGCTGGTAACATTTCTCAAGCTGCATAGTACATGCGCAAGAGACAACTGTCTCAACTGTTACTTACGATTAAGACGTACGAGTCTGATGATACGCAGTGGGGAACACACGACCAACAAAATAGGAGATAGAACACTCTCCAGTACGAGCCAAGGAACATTGTTCACATGTCCTCCTAGTCTGGCCTTAGATGATCGACACTTGGCTTCTTCACAGCCTTTGATTATCCCTCAAGGGTGTATCTCTAAACCTTACTCGCCTCTTTATAAATATAAGGAAACACACACAACTTAACAATTTTTCACACACTTGGGCAAATACGCACAGCAGTAAAGTATGGTCTTATATTAAGTGTTACCTGAGCTTCTTGATCTTCATCAATCTCATCGGGTCATTACCCTACACAGGAAACCAAACAACAAAATCATTCTCATCTCATCTCTAAACCGATTTACATAACATACACAAACAATATGTCATGTATGTTCATTTGATTATGTTTGAACACTATGTCAAGCGTTAGGTGTTTCAAATAAAACCAGTATTTTATTAATGTTGGTATATTTTTAACTATTTAGACTCGTAAAACACATGGTTATTTGTTAACATTTAAAATTAAGTTTTAAAATTCCTGAAATTGATTTTAAGTGGACTAGGATTTAATCTAATGTGACAAAAATGTTCAGAGTCGGTTTTTGTTGCGCGCGGGATAATCTAACGGTTATTTTTAAAGTTTAAAATTATACGTGATTTTGGGATAAAATGTTAATGTTTTAAATAAATATTAACTTGAAATTCTTGAGTTGTTACATGAGTGTTAGTTCCATGTTTATGTAGTAATAGGCTTACCATTCTTCCTCTTTCCATCACTCTCTCTCTATACCTCCCTCTCTCTTTAAAACTATTCTATTTCTTCATGTGTGAATTAATATAAACCTTGTTAAGGACTTAACAATCCTAGATCACATGCGAACAACGAGTTACAACCATCTATCAGTTTCCAAATGTGACGAGTACCAATGGATACCTCCAGCTTCCTTGTACGAGTATTCAAGTGATAGTTAATTTAAGACTGTAACATATATAAACCCGTGGCTAGGGTTTGTAGTTAAATTGTTTCCTCATATTAATCTGATTAATATAAGTTGATTACGTGTAACGTAAAATCAGTAATAAAACCCTACACATGTATGGTTGTGGAGTAAGTAAGAGTGAATAAGTTATTTGTTTAAATTGTAATTGTGAAAAACTATAAGAGGGGGGGGGGAGGGTAGAATAGTTTTACCTATTAAAACTTCGTCTTAAACTATTTAGATCGACTTATGTCAATCTATTTAATGTGTATGTTGGATGTTGATAGATAAGCATATAAATAACTAATGCAAAGATATAGAGTAAGAAACACAAAAACACAAAGCGAGTATATATAGTGGTTCGGCTACAAGGACACCTTCCTGCCCTAATCCACTCCCCGAGTCACCTACTTGAGATTTAGTAAGCACTACACAACACAAGCTCCTTAATGTGGCGGAGAAGCCTTCACAACGTCGCCTACTCTTTATCCGGCACAAGGCCAGACACCGGGTTCTTCCACGAGGTAGAACCAAACCTATCACAACGTCGCCTACACTTTATCCGGTACAAGGCTTGATACCAAGTTCCATTACAAAGCAGGAACTACTACCCAACACTACACCAATACACAACAACCTCAAAGGAGACACACTCCTTTTTACAACATCATAAGGATATCACTATCCTTTAACCTAAACTAACTATCTTGTACATCGATGCACTATATCGAATGTACACCCTTGGCACCTTTCACTAATGCCTTCGATACGACCCTTTGGCACCTTTCACTAATGCCTTTGTCACGACCCTTCGGCACCCTTGAAGGATATTTAATTTCACATACACATCAAACCATAACACAAAGTAGGCGTATAAGTGGAATTCTAGAGAGAGAAAGTTAGAGGTTTAGGGAACTTAGTGAGAGAAAGTGAAAGATATTATTATGAGCTCCAACTCTCTACCTTGCAAGGTAGAGAGTATTTATAGTCTAACATAAAACGCCACACAACGGGCTGTGGATCAGGCATACAGTGGGTAAAGACCTGTCCGTCCTCCACGGTGTTACTTAACTAAATACTACTTAGCTTAAAATAACTACGACTACGAGCTTTCTAACGATTACATATACTTGAGGTGACCGACTCTTTAATACCTGGAATTTCTAATTCCTAACAATCTCCCCCTAAGGGAGGTCACCTCAATCATGTACTAAAATTACATTGAATACAAACAGATATTACACTAAAATTGTTCTTGCATTCTTGATGTAGTACTTTGCTCCGAAGCTCGTAGTCATTGATTCTTCTCATTGCATGTTTGGTTAATCCAAGTGGAGGTCTTTTACTGATCCACGTGATAATAATTTTGAGCCAGCTTTTGAGATCATCAACTATCAAAAATCTCTGAGACATCCATTGTGGTGTTGGTATTATGTGATGTTGTGACTTTCGGACCGACATGCTCACATTCTGGATCATGATATCTTCTCATCAGAGTAGCGGAAGCTTTCGTTGATTCATGATATTGGCAGCAGCGTAGCAGAAGCATGGAGTGAAAATATCAGAGTCATTGATGCACTTATCATGATTTCTTGAGAGATGAATGTATTGTGTGAGCATGCGGCTATGGATTGACCGCTTCATTCAGATCAGCTGCAAGCGTCGGTCGTACCTGCATACAACAGTTAGCAATAAAGCGTACAAAAGTGTCTTTGACCACTTTAGTTGAATTGAGGTACACGGCCCACGGTTCCCCGTTGATCAGTACATGTACTGCCTGTGATCAGGTATGATTCTGAAGAATTTCCTTGACAGGGTTTCGCAGCTGCTCTAGCTGTTCTCAAACCGGAACGTCTCAAAGAAGACAACACGGAGTGAGTGAACCAGCGAATTTAAGTCCACTGATTGATGAAAAGAGATTTGAAAAACAATCGTGTATTGCTCAATAGAAATTGTTTTGCAATACAACGAAGGTTTTATTGAAAATCAATTATCAATCATAAAAACACCTTTTGATTTGAAAAATTAGTACACGGTCGATGTGCTAAAGAAAAGAGTTATTAAGCACAAATACCGGTTTTTCAAAGGTATCCGTCAATCCATAACCTGAACCAGGATTGATTCAAGAGATTGAATTGCCCCATTGTTTCTGTTCAGTTGTCACATGGTTGATCTATATAATAGATCTCACATGCCACCTACCAGGAGCTTGTTTGATGTTGGCTCCAGAAGGTTTTCCATCTTCACTGTGAATATGTTCACATATCACTCGGATGTTCTGGCAAAACCACAAGGATAATGCGTAGGACTCAAGATAGAATCTCTCTTTCCATATTGTGTGAAACATAGAGTCTTCATTGAAAGTGTCCTAATGAGATTTATTGATGATCTCGTGGCTCTAGACTCAATATGTGCATATTTGGATCCTGTGCCGGAGACTAGGGAGAAGGTCTCCTTCTTCAATATCAACAATCTCTAAGAGAAAGTCGATAGATAATGTTGGTTCCCCGTGAGAATGAAACAAGTCCTTTTAAGAGGATCTTGAGTGGTTTGGAAAGTTGAAGTGCAGTGTGTCACTGGGTCCATGACGTCTTGTCTTCAATACCGATGTTACCATCAGTAGCATATGAATTGAACCCGGTTTCTGCCCTAAGGTTGAATAAATGGAGGGCTATTTGTTTTCACCCTTTTCTCATTCAATTCTTTTTAATTCTTCAACCCCTTCAGTGCTTACCGAGACTTCATTGCAAGAACCTTGTTGGGTTTGTTCCAGTACTTGCTCTGCCTCAGTCCGCACTCTTCCCATATCTCACTTTTCTCCTTTTATCATCATACCTAAGGACTTCTACACTAACTAGTGGATTGTCCCTGGGTAGATCCCTCCGGTTCTGGCGGATCATGGGAACCAATACCTAACCTTATCATCCTTATATCACCGTACATAAAGTAAAGTTGGTCGGTCTATTTGGTATTGTTCATCTGCCATTAGAACCAATTGAAAACCATTTGAAAATCAATCCAGATACTTAAGATGTATTATCAAAGCATTTTGTACCTGAATTGTTTTTGATATTTTTAGAACGAGAACTCCCCCTCAACATGTGCATCAAATATTTGAAATCGTTTTGCACATGGAGGCAAGAGAAAGAATTAACTTCTTTGATTACTGATAAGGTTTTAAAAGTTACCATTTTGAGGGGTCGTTTTAGCCCTTATTTGATCACTTTTGTATCCGTTATTGCTTAATATCGTTCCTTTTCACTTTTTAGGTCTCTTGAAGGCAAAATGCTGGAATGGCACTTATTTGGACGAAAAGGCGCGAATATACGAAGAAAATGGCCAAAGTCAAAATCGAGACACTCAAAGCTGCTGAAAATAGAAGGCGACGGCGTCACTGCTTAACTGCGACGCCGTCGTAGGATTTTGTGACGGGTCAGAAGACAAAACTCGTATTTTCAAGAGACGGCGTCGGGCTTTAAAGGAGTAGACCGTCGCAACTCAGACGGCCTAGATGTGACCCAGACGGCGTCAGAAGCTGAAGAGGACGGCGTCACAGGCATAAGGTGACGCCGTCGCAAGGTTAACGTGGCCAAGATGAAACCCTAATGACGGCGACACGACGGCGTCACGAAACATAAGGTGACGCCGTCGCATATGTAATCTTATATATAGAATCCGAATTTTTCAGTTTTTAGGAGAGTCTTTTTGGAGTGAAAACCTAAAACCGAACCTAAGGTGTCTTGTACAGTATTTTAGGGTTCTAAACCCTATTTTACATCAAGATAAGTATTTACTTCATCAATTCAATTATGTCTTTGATTATTTGTGTGTATGCTTGCATGTACTCCATGTCCGGCTAATTTATTTGTGTGTTTGCTTAGGAAGTATGAAACTTAATTATTGAATATTGATTGGTTTTTTCTTATCTTAGTTGATTAATGATCTAGTAGTGCAATAGGTCATTCGCTGTGTACTTAATGCTTGATTCATCTTTGTGAACCTTAGAATATGATTACCTGAGTAGTCGTAGGCTAAACCATCCGAAGAGTGCCTTAGAGTAAGAGTTTATCATCCCTAGTGGGTTTTGTAGACGAGACCCTTTGGTAAGTTCAAAGAGTTAGGGAGAAACGCATACCCTACAACTTTAGACACACAACGCAACTAAGAATAAGGACGTGACAACTCAACCATCAATAGGAGATAATTAAGGAGTAGTAAAACCTAAGTAAACACATCTTTAAACTATCATACGAGTACACATAATTTAGACATAGACTCCCACAACCTTAGTTTAGATAATTAGATAATAGTAGAGTAATCGGTAGAAATACCAACCCCCCAAATCCAATACCCGAAATTCGTACCTTTCAATTTCATAAAATATAAAAATACAAAAAATAATCTTCCTCAACCTCAACCTTAGCGTAGTAACTTCTCACTAGCATTCCTATTCCCCTAGAGAATGATATCAATACCCGTGGCTTACCCTAATTACTACACTACAACGATTAGGTTCACTGCCTAGGGTGTTATAAAACTTGCTCGAAGAAAAGGATGTTTCCTTGACCCCGAACGACGCGTGTAGCGTTATCAAGTTTTTTGGCGCCGCTGCCGGGGAATAGAATAGCTAGTTAGTAGTCCACCTCGTTTAGGTTCTTTGCTTGATTCCTATCAAGTAAAAATTTTTTTCCTCATTTTTTAGCTTTCTCTTAGTCTATCCCCCTTCTTCGTGACCTTTGTTCGTAACCCCATCACTTTTCATCATGGATGATGATAACCAACCACCACTCATCAACCCACCACCAAATGACCCGCCAAGAGCCCGTACTCTTGGTGAATACTCAAGACCAAGCCACCTAGGCTATAGGAACACCATTGAGCTTCCCGACCAAGCCCAAACTACGGCCCTGCGATCCGACACCATCCGGTTGGTGCGAAACGGATGTGCATTTCATGGACTTCGTTCCGAAGATCCAAATCAGCATCTGAGGGATTTCCTCAAAATTGTCGATTCCATCGACCTTGATGCTACTACTCGGGAGACCACGCGCCTGCGTCTCTTCCAATTCTCTCTACGGGACCAAGCTAGTAATTGGCTTGAGCGACTTCCCGCCGGCTCCATCTCAAGTTGGGATGATCTTACCTCTCGCTTCCTTACTCAATTTTTCCCACCGGGGAGAACCACTAAGCTTAGGAATGACATCTTGATGTTCCAACAACGTCAAGGTGAATCTCTCTACGAAGCATGGACCCGATTCAAGGACTTACTTCATAAAGTCCCTCATCACGGCATTGATCTTTTGCTCCAAGTCCAAATCTTTTATGATCATGTCAACTTCCCCACTAAGCGATCCATTGACCAAGCGGCCGGTGGAAAACTTAGTGATCTCACCGCGGAAGAATCATGGGGTATAATAGAGGACCTTGCCCTCTACGATAACGAAAGTTGGGATGACCCCCATGAGCTACCTAAAACCGTCAAGGCAATCTCCTTGCCTTCCATCAACTCACAACCTTCCGACCGTAGGATGATCGAACTTGAAGATCAAGTTAAATTCCTCATGAGTTCCTACAAGAATCCTAAGTCCTCACGACAAGTGAATCAAATCACTCTACCTTGTGAATTATGCAGTGGTCCCCATGACACTCGTGATTGCATAAGGCTCCCCGAACAAGCTTTTGCGGACTACGCCTCCGTGCGTACCGACAGAGCGGGAGAAAAGTGGTACACTTTCAAACCCGAACAAAATAACTTAGGAAACTCGTACCACCCCTCATGGAGAAATCACCCTAACCTTAAGTGGAACCAAAAATCAAGCACACCCCAAAGCTCATCTAGTTCGCCCACTAGGTTCAATTCTTTTAATACCGGGAACCCCACTAATCTTGAGGCAATTGCATCTAGATTTTTGTCATCCCAAGAGACTCGATTGAATAAGCTTGAAGCCGATTTTAAGCAAAAACAAAGCGAGATGAAAAACAAGCTTGATGCCCTCTTAAAAGCCTTCAATGAACGGGAAGTTGGAGCACTCCCAAGTGATACCATAAAGAACCCAAAAGTGAATTCGATTGCATCGACTTCATGTTCTAGTTCACCATGGGAGAATGCACATCCATGCCCCTCACACCCGACGGTTCACTCGGTAAATACCATCAAAAAGGGTTCCAAGCCATCCAAGAGGTACCAAGGCCCGGCACCATTGGTAGAGCCTACTCTTGAGAAACCCGTCAGCCAAGAATCCAAACCTAGTTTAGAGGAGGAGTACAAGGAACTCCATCAAGAAAAACCGATTCTTGAAGTCTTAGCTCATGCACCTTATTATAATGCTTTGAAAGAAAAATATGAGTTAGAACTTAGGCTTGGAAAACATGGGTCCGCTTTTGTGCAAAACAACTTACCTAAGAAGTTAGACGATCCCGGGCTATTCACTCTTCCGTGTAGGCTTGGAACTTCCAAACCACTCGACGCTCTAGCCGACTTAGGATCATGCCTCAATCTTGTTCCGTTGTCCCTCCATAGAAGCCTTAACTTAGGTAAAATAGAACCAACGAAAACCATCTTGGGTCTAGCGGACGGTAGCGTGGCACGTCCGGTAGGAATAATAAAGGACATGGTAGTACACGTAGGCGAGTTGACTCTTTTGGCCGACTTTCATGTGCTAGACATGAATAAGGACCCGACATGCCCATTACTAGTTGGAAGAGGATTTTTAGCTACCGCTAGTGCCATCATCGATTGTAAGATGTCCAAAATAGTGGTAGGAGAGGGGAATGCTAGATCAGTTTACGATTTCAAAAAGCATACGTACTACAAGGATGAGGAAATCCCACAAGAGATTAGGTTGGATAGAGAGCCCTCTAGATATGGACCTTGGATTGATAAGAACATCATAGGCCCCCAAAGACCTTTTTACCTAGATAAAGCCTTCACTAGTAAAGCAACTTTCCAAGAAAAAGAAATGGCTAGGGATATGGAAGTGAACCCGTTCGAGGACGCCTTAGTATTTAGGAAGATGACCGAGTTCCTAGGAAGCTTGCCCGTTAACCTTGTCATGAATAAGTGGAAAGTTGAGAAATCTAAACACAAATGGGATTGGGATAGACCACCTAGTGATGGTAATGGAGAATGGCACATTAGGATACAAATCTATGATCCCGATGGTGAAAAGTTTGAAAAGACATATTTAACCGAACGTACTACTAGGAACTTGAATGATAAGTTTGATCCTTACGACATTGTTGAGGATAGACTTACTTATATCGGTACGTAGGAGCACGACTTCGAGTCTAGCTACAAGACTCTTAAATAAAGAAAAGCGCTTCATGGGAGGCAACCCATGCTTAATTGTTTGCTTGTTAGTGTCATGTATCTTTTATTAATTGTTTATCCTCATGTTTAAATTTGTAAAAATGCTTTATTTTGTTTTTAACCTCGTCTTAATTACATATAAAGGTATTTTACATAAGGGATAAGTGTAGGGAGGATTACACACGTTTTCAAAAGAAACGTAAACATGAGAATAACAATTAACTAAAAGATATATATGTTTGTTTGTTCGAGTCAAATGCTTGTATCGAGTCATAATGGATGTTTTTGCAGAAATTTTTCCAGATTCTAAAAGATATAAATTTTCCAGAAAATCGCAGACCAGTTTTTGTCAGGATAACCTGACGGCGTCAGGATTGCAACCTGACGACGTCACGAAGGAGTAAAAACATCAGATTACTTTTTCTCATTTTCTGAGCTACTTATAAATTTTTGGAATTTTCCAGGTCTTAATTTTCTTAAAAATTCTGTAAACATCCATTCCACAAGCATTATATCCTAGTTTAAATCGAGTCTTATATATATTATTACCGCCGATTTTACGCGAAGGTTTCGTTTGTTTTCTTCAAGTGTGCAGGTTTAGTTTTTCAATAAGAAGTTACATAAGATTGGAAGTAGCTTTTCACGCAATAATTCTTCTTGAAAAGGATTTAACCACCACTTTACACGGATCCTACCGAGCTAATCAGGGGAGTATTAGTTTCTTTCGTTTTTAATTACCTTCCATTATCATAACTTTGATACTTTCGGGGAACATTGGGGACAATGTTCAGTTTAAGTGTAGGGAGGGAAAATAAAACGGGAACTTTGAAACTATGCTTATCTTTGACTATTTGCTTTGTCCAATTGTGATTGTGTAATAAACCATGAGAAAATGTCGGTTAGGGTAATTTTGGCACCAAATTTAAAATTTTTCATGACATATAGGAGTGGGCCATTAGTCTTAACAAAAGCGTCTCATGGATAGGAAGTTACATGACTAGCACAAAAACCCTTTACCACTTAAATTCCACCCAAAATGTGAGGATCACCCTTAGATTAGTAGGAATTAAAGCATTCATCTTCAATGCTTAGAGTGTGAACCGGTAGTATATTAGATTCTAGAACTTGTTTTGTGATGCATTTCGAGATCGCAAGTGAGGCTACACTTGTGTAGTTAGGAATAACTAAATGATAAGAGGCATTAGGATAAACCCTTGTTTGATACCCGTAATATAATTACTTCTTCCATATCGGTTGAGTAATTCCCCCACACCCTTTGCGTTGTACTCATCTTTAGTACACGATACCCCTAGTTAACCCCTCAGAGCCTATCCTTTTCGCGGTTCTCGTGATGTTTCGGTTTTTCCGGAATATCAATGAAGAGCATTGTTTATACCCCACCCCCAAATATACACCCAAATCGCCTTAGCCTACCCTATATGCACTCACTTTTAGTGCATTATTGTTATCACCCAAAACCCTTAGTTCAATTATCTGGTTGCTTGCATGAGTTGCTAAGTCGAGTCATATCCCTTGTATACAGTTTTGGGACGATTGGGATTCATGGGAAAAGTTAAAGTTTGTGAAATGACGGGAAGGAAACGTTAAATTCAAATTCCCTTTGTTTGCATAATAATGTACCCCAAGTGTTTTGATCTTTTCAATTCGGGTCAAATTAGTATTAGAGTAATAAAAACTCAAGTTTAGGGATGTGCCTATAAATCCCTATCATTTTGATGTTACCGTAGAGGATGGTAGAGTAAAAGTGTATGGAAAAAAAAAAAAAAAATAGAAAAAGAGAAAAAGAAAAAAATAGAGTGTAAAAAAAAAAAAAAAAAAAAAAAAACCATACGGGCTACCATCCTACATCTATACTTTAAATTTATGTTTGTTTATTTTCGTTGCCTAGAGTTTTAGAGTGTCGAGTCTGGGCTTAGCAACGCCATTCTTCGTATGCTTGTAACATAGAGATTTTTGACTTGCCACCACTAAAAAGCCTATCCCACCAAACCCTTTATTTCCCTACCGTAAGCCTAACATTACAACCCTTTAAAAGACCTCTTTGATAGTCTTTCCTAGGTGCTTACGCCAAAGCGATGGAGATTTGATCTATTCTCAAGCCTATGGTAATCTATGTACTAGGACCGGTTAATGAGTATTTATCTTCCATTTCCTATTTGTTATATTTCATATATACACCCGAGAGAGATGTGAGTATCCAAACACCCCATGTGAGGTGCTAGTATGTAATTTCCGTGCTTGTTATGACTTTTGCGGGGCTTATATGTGTTGTGGACCGTTTTGAATCAATGCTTCATGACCCCTAACTTATAAATTAATTGGCTAAAAGCACATTTGCTTGAGGACAAGCAAATAACAAGTGTAGGGATATTTGATAAGGTTTTAAAAGGTACAATTTTGAGGGGTCGTTTTAGCCCTTATTTGATCACTTTTGTATCCGTTATTGCTTAATATCGTTTCTTTTCACTTTTTAGGTCTCTTGAAGGCAAAATGCTGGAATGGCACTTATTTGGACGAAAAGGCGCGAATATACGAAGAAAATGGCCAAAGTCAAAATTGAGACACTCAAAGCTGCTGAAAATAGAAGGCGACGGCGTCACTGCTTAACTGCGACGCCGTCGTAGGATTTTGTGACGGGTCAGAAGACAAAACTCGTATTTTCAAGAGACGGCGTCGGGCTTTAAAAGAGTAGACCGTCGCAACTCAGACGGCCTAGATGTGACCCAGACGGTGTCAGAAGCTGAAGAGGACGGCGTCACATGCATAAGGTGACGCCGTCGCAAGGTTAACGTGGCCAAGACGAAACCCTAATGACGGCGACACGACGGCGTCACAAAACATAAGGTGACGCCGTCGCATATGTAATCTTATATATAGAATCCGAATTTTTCAGTTTTTAGGAGAGTCTTTTTGGAGTGAAAACCTAAAACCGAACCTAAGGTGTCTTGTACAGTATTTTAGGGTTCTAAACCCTATTTTACATCAAGATAAGTATTTACTTCATCAATTCAATTATGTCTTTGATTATTTGTGTGTATGCTTGCATGTTCTCCATGTCCGGCTAATTTATTTGTGTGTTTGCTTAGGAAGTATGAAACTTAATTATTGAATATTGATTGGTTGTTTCTTATCTTAGTTGATTAATGATATAGTAGTGCAATAGGTCATTCGTTGTGTACTTAATGCTTGATTCATCTTTGTGAACCTTAGAATATGATTACCTGAGTAGTCGTAGGCTAAACCATCCGAAGAGTGCCTTAGAGTAAGAGTTTATCATCCCTAGTGGGTTTTGTAGACGAGACCCTTTGGTAAGTTCAAAGAGTTAGGGAGAAACGCATACCCTACAACTTTAGACACACAACGCAACTAAGAATAAGGACGTGACAACTCAACCATCAATAGGAGATAATTAAGGAGTAGTAAAACCTAAGTAAACACATCTTTAAACTATCATACGAGTACACATAATTTAGACATGGACTCCCACAACCTTAGTTTAGATAATTAGATAATAGTAGAGTAATCGGTAGAAATACCAACCCCCCAAATCCAATACCCGAAATTCGTACCTTTCAATTTCATAAAATATAAAAATACAAAAAATAATCTTCCTCAACCTCAACCTTAGCGTAGTAACTTCTCACTAGCATTCCTATTCCCCTAGAGAATGATATCAATACCCGTGGCTTACCCTAATTACTACACTACAACGATTAGGTTCACTGCCTAGGGTGTTATAAAACTTGCTCGAAGAAAAGGAAGTTTCCTTGACCCCGAACGACGCGTGTAGCGTTATCAATTACCATTTTCTAAAAGATATCAACATCACTTCCCTAATCAAGACAAGTAGATAAAGCATTTTGGGGAAGGATGAGGTTTTCATAATTTTGCTCCCCCTCAATATGTGCCTCAAGGTTTGAAAGGAGTTTTGCACATACTAGAGGGAACCTGCACATTGAGATAAATGATCACGTTTCAAATCATAGGTGTAAGATAGATGCTCCCCCTCAACATGTGAATGGAAAATTTGAAATCGTTTGTCACATGCGGGGAGGATAACATGTACATCCTTGTAAAACCATTTACCGAATCCTCAGTTTAAGTCCAATTTAAATCACAAATTCTCCCCCGATCACAATTATCAAATCATTTGAGATTTGTGATCTCTTATAGATTTAAATTGATTTTGAAAGCTTTTGAGGAGAATTGTGACTTGATTATGAAAGCGTTTTAACTGATAAGGATCGGATTTTAAAACTTTACTCCATTGATAAAACATGCATGAATATCTTTTGAAAACAATTTAATGCCAAATAACTTTTTAATTTAATTGAAATCATTCTCCCCCTCAATCAATGACATAGGTTGTTGATTGAGAGATTGATATTTTGACAAATAAGTCCAGATGATTATCAAAAATAGAGTCCGAGTTATTTTTCAAAGTAGTTAGTTTTCAGCAGATAAATGTTTATAGAATCAGAGCATGGAATTTTGAAACCATGATAAAGTATGGCTCTGTTCTTTCTTTGAAAAGCGGGTTACTGCCTGAAGTGACAATAAACTATTGTTTCTCTTTCTCCCAAAAATAACTTTTTTTTTTTTTTTTTTTTTTTTTTTTTTTTAAACTTTCTCTTGGAAGAGCTTTGGTGAAGATGTCTGCTAACTGATATTCAGACCTCACAAAATAGAGTTCCACCACACCTTTTTCCACTTGTTCCCTGATGAAATGATGTCGAATGTCGATATGCTTTGCTCTTGAGTGTTGAACGTTGTTGCATGAGAGAGCAATAGCACTTTTATTATCACAATACAGAGGGATTTTGTTGAATTCAAAGCCATAGTCAGATAATTGAGATCTCATCCATAAGATTTGAGCACAACAAGATGACATGGCTATGTATTCAGCCTCTGTAGAGGAAATAGAAGTACTCATTTGCTTCTTTGAAGACCAGCTCACAAGCTTATCACCCAAAAACTGAGCACCTCCAGATGTACTTCGACGAGTATCTTGACACCCTGCATGATCAGCATCTGCATAGGCTGTTAGTGACATGCCGGTGTCCTTCGGGTACCAAAGACCCATATTGATGGTTACTTGGAGATACCGAAAGACCCGTTTAACTGCTTCAAGGTGCTTTTTAGTAGGCTTAGCCTGGTATCTAGCACACATGCAAACAGCGAACAAGATGTCTGGTCTACTAGCTGTGAGGTACATCAGGGATCCAATCATACTACGATATTTTGTTAGGTCAATCATGATCCCTGAGTGGTCCTCATCTAGTTTGGTTCGATCAATCATGGGAGTGTCAACAGGGTCACTTGAATCAAATCCAAATTTTTTTAAGATCTCAGTTGCATATTTAGATTGATTTATGAAAATGCCTCCGGGACTTTGCGAAATTTGTAATCCCAAGAAAAATGACATTTGTCCCATCATTGACATTTGAAATTTTGAACTCATTTCATTTGAAAAACGATCACATTACATTGGGTCTGTCGAGGCAAAAATAATATCATCAACATAAATTTGAACATGAATTAAATGTTTGCCTGACTTCCTGGTAAACAATGTTGGATCAACTGCTCCTTTGCTAAATCCGGTTGATAGAAGAAACTTTGACAGCGTATCATACCATGCCCTTGGAGCTTGCTTTAAACCGTAAAGAGCCTTCTTCAAACGATAAACGTGAGTAGGATGCTCTTGATTTACAAATCCTTCAGGTTGGCTGACGTAGACGACTTCTTTAAGGTCTCCGTTCAGAAATGCCGTCTTCACATCCATCTGATAGACAACCATGTTCTTACTAGCAGCATTAGCTAAAAAGATTCTGATTGCCTCGATTCGAGCAACTGGAGCAAAAGATTCTTCAAAGTCAATACCTTCTTCTTGACGATAACCTTTAGCTACTAACCTAGCCTTATTTTTCAAAACATCACCATGCTCATCAAGCTTCACTTTGAAGATCCACTTAAGAGCAATGATCATAGCACAATCTGGAGCTGGTACTAATTCCCATACATCTAATCGATCAAACTCATGAATTTCATCTTGCATGGCATTGAACCAGTTGTCTTCATTCATAGCAGTTTTAACATCTTTAGGTTCAATCTTTGAGAGTACATAGTTAAAGAAGCACCATAAGGCATCAGTAGCAAGCTGTTTACGAGTGGATACCGGACGAGAAGGATTTCCTATGATGTTGTCTAATGGATGATCGTGAGTCCATTTTCTGAGGTGTTCATATGGTAGTTGTTGAGGGACTGAAGTAGCAGAGTCGATGTCTCCTGAAGAAGATGGTTCTAATGAAGATTCAGGAGCAAATATGTTTTCAAATGGAGCATCTTCAGGAGTAGCAAAGGGATTAACTTCCTCATTGATGCCAGAATCATTTCCATGATGTACATTTGAAGAATGATGATTTGTTGATGAGACTGAAGGATCAGCAGCGGGCGCTTCTTGACTTAAAGATGTTGAGACTGAGGGATTGACTTCATTCACAGGAATATGAGCAGCCTCTGTAGTAGGAATTGACACCTCATTAGTACTTGGATCATAAAGTTCATCAAACATAGGATCAAACAATTTCTTTAAGTCATCTTCAGATGGAGGTACATATGGAGTTTCTTGAGAAGAGTTTGGAACAAGGGATGAACCAATGGGACTGTTTTGAAGTGCGGGTCCTGAACTGGTTTGTCCAGGAGCCATTTGACCGGTCAGCTCATCAAACGTAACGTGAATTGTTTCCATGATATTTTGGGTTCTTTTGTTGTAGATTCGGTATCCCTTTTTGTTTGGTGCATACCCTACAAATACTCCAATGTCTGCTTTAGCTCTAAGTTTGCCTAAGTCTTGACCCTCATTAGTTGGATAACACAATGCACCAAACACACGAAGGAAAGAGAGATTAGGTTTTATGTTGTGGACAAGTTCATATGGAGTTTTTCCATGAACAGTGTGAATCAGGGAACGATTTTGTGTGTAGCATGCAGTGGCAATAGCTTCAGCCCAGAGAAACATTGGAACCTTTGAGTAAATCAGAATTGTTCTAGCGGCTTCTACAAGAGTTCGATTTCGTCTTTCAACTACACCGTTCTGTTGAGGAGTTCATGGAACACTTCTTTGATGGCTGATTCCAACGCTTTCATAAAATTCACTAAGTTGTTTGTTGACAAACTCAGTTCCATTGTCTGTTCTGATAATTCTGACGGTTTTGTTAAGTCGAACCTGCAGCTTTTTGATGAGTTTGATGATGATATCAGGAGTTTCATCCTTTGTCCTTAAGAACTTGACCCAGGTGAATCTAGAGTAATCATCAACCACAACTAACACATATTTCTTCCCAAAGATATTCTGCACCCTCATTGGTCCACATAAATCCATATGAATCATATGAAGAACTTCTATGACAGAGTTAGTAGGTTTGGGTTTATGGGCATACTTCTTGCTTTTTCCCAATTGACATGCTGAACAAAGATGATCATTTTCGTACTTGAGTCTAGGTAAACCTACAACTAAGTCCTTTCTGGTGAGATCATTGATGGTGCCGAAGTTCAGGTGATTGAGACGACGATGCCATAACCATGACTTTGTTTTAGAAGCCTTTGACAACAAGCAAATTGGAGAAGACTTCATCATATCTTCGATAGAGATGGTGTATAGATTTGAACCACGTGAACCTCTTAAGAGTTCCTTACCATCAAGTTCTCTAACGAAGCAGGTATGTTTTCTGAAGGCTACTTCTAGATCAGAATCGCAGAATTGACCAACAGAGAACAAGTTGTGACCAAGACCTTCTACATAGTAAACCCTGGAGATAACACTTTTGCCAACAACATAGTCTCCATAACCCATAATAGCACCGAAATGATCATTCCCGAATCTAACTGTCCCGATGAATTTGCTCACGAAGTTCATGAGCCGTGACCGGTCGCCAGTCATATGCTTGGAACAGCCTGAGTCCAGGTACCACAGAACGATTTGAACGATCTGCAGTTGAACACAGACAAGAATGGATAACTGGATAATTGGGATCCCCATGCAAGAATGGGTTCCATTTGGTTAGTAACAATGGTTGGAACACCCACATCAGAAATAGAAGCATTCATATCAGAAAATAAGGCAATGGAATCATTGTGAATAGATGTAGTACTAGTGTCTGTATTAGCCCTGTTCACAGTGTGCTCACTTCTTAAGGGAATAGTTCTACCAGTAGGCATCCATTTTCTAGTGGGCATTGTCTGATTAGTCTTATGACCAACATGTATCCAATAATAGCCTGTCTTACTAAATGTTCTTCCTGTGGGTTTCCACTGTTTTCTAACTTTCTTACGTTTTTGCCTTTTAGCCTTCTTAGCATGAATTTTAGCATTAACAATATTAACTGGACAATTAACATCATGAGGCAAAACATTAACACCACATTCATGATTAGAAACAGAATTCAAGCAGACATCAATACAAGGTTTGCAAATAGTATCAGAATTCGAATTAATTACAGTACGCCTATGGCTAATACTAGAATCAACACGATTCGTTTTATTCAGTTCAAACTTAAAGTTCCTAGATTGTTCTTCTACTCTTTTCCAGTGCACATTCTTAGCTTGCGAGGTCCTATCATTCCTTGTATTGTCTTGAGACTTTGACCTGCTCCCTTTAATGTCACTGATTACTCCTGTAGAGGGAATGGGAACATTAGTTGGTTTTACTATTCTTTGCATCACCTGTTTAGATGTGCTGGGATCTGAACTACATGCAGGCACACTAAGGTTCACTTTCTTAAAACTAGAAGTGCTGGGATTTGTACTCCTAAAAGGCACACTTGAGTTCTCTTTCATAACATTGACAGATCTGGAATCTGAACTACTTAAAGGCACACTAAGGTTCACATTCAAGACATTGGGCATCGAATGAATATCATACTTGGCATTAGGCATCGAACATGGAATCAAAGGATTAACTCTCTCACCTAAGGACTTTGGGCATATTGTGATCAAGCATTCTAGGATTTCTTGAGATCGTTTGGCATATAAGCATGCATGTCCAATTGCATTATCATGAGGTTTCTCTAACTTATCCTCTTCAACAATCTCACGCAGACATTCTAGGCAATCCTTAAGGGATGAGAAGTATGTTTGAACAGCAAGTTTGTTGTTCTTGAGATGAGGAGGGACAAATTTCACAGACAAAGCATATTTATTACAAGAGTGAACCTTTGATACACCATTCTCCCCATTGGTCATTGGCATTTTCCCTTTTACCTGACTTTTCAGATTCTCAATTTCCTTTTGCAATGAAGCTATTTGTTCGTTATTTTTGTTACGAGCGACCTTTATTGATTCAAATAACTCATTGAAATGACGTTTAACCTTTTCATTTTCTTCTAGAAAACTTTCGTTTTCCTTTTGTAATGCATTTACTAGGTTTTGAAGATGAAACGTTTGAGAATTCTGAGAATCTAAAGGAGGAGGCATTTGGGAGCCTGTCATATTGTTCGTTTGACCCTTTAATTGAGAGATTTGGGCTTTCAACTTTCTGATTGTGTTGCAATGAGCTTGAATCTGTTCATCACGTTTGTTAATTTGAAAAACTGCATCAAACTCTGGAGCATCTGAGGATGTCTTGATATTTGAAGTTTTGACATTTTCTTTAAGATGTTGATATTTTAGTTGTAAATTAAAATGCTCAACTTCTAGTTTAGAAAAATGTTTAACCAAATTGTCGTGATCATCCAGTTCAATTTTCTCGTTTAGTTCAGAATTAGTTTTTTCAAGCTCAATGACACGATCATGGGAGACTTTCAGGGCAACAGATAATTCATGAAATTGAGAAGCATTAATAGAACAATTTGTACCAGTGAAAAACACATCTTGAGCAATACATTCAGAAATCAGGTTCTCATTTAGTGTATGCAAGTTCTTCCTCTCAATCTCATTATATTTTAGTGCTCGCTCATAGTCACTAACTTCAACTATCATTGCATCAAATAATCTTTTAGAAGTTTAAAGAAAGGCATGACCTCAGTTAAATAGCATTCTTTTGTTTGTTCAAAACCCCTTTCCCCTTCAGTAATCCCAGTGGGTGTGATCCTTTTCTTACAAGTTTTCTCAAAATCAACAAATAGTTGAAAAATAACATATTGACTGATTAAGATCTTGCTTTTAGTAGCAATCGTTCTAGGAACTAGATGCATTGGCGTATTGGGAGGATACACAGTTGCTTTAGGCATTTTCCTAAGGGGAGGATTTGTTTCAACAATATTTTCTGCTTTCTGCTTATCTAAGTCCATTTTCCAGAACACTTGTTCGGGAGTCAACAATGTTTGAGGCTTAAACATGTTCAGGGAGATCCAATTCTCCTTTTTGTAGTCATGGGGAGTGATAATTACTTTCTTCTCTTTGCTTTTAGGATCATTTAGTTTCTTATTCATCTTCTCCCTAGTGATTTCATCTAATTTCTTATCTTCCTCTGTGCACTCAAAGCAACTAGGTTTTTGTCTAGGTTTAAGAATCTCATTGCCATCATAGATCACACTTTGAGCTGCTTTTGCTATCTTCCCGTACTCAGGGTTGGGTTTATCAATAATGGGAACACTATGCTTATCGCTTAGAACTCTATGCTTAGTGATCATGTGAGCAGTCTGAATGGTGTTCCCTAGTATGTACAACTTGTTTTCAAGTTTGTTTTTCAAGGTTTTCAGATTAGAAAAATCTCTCAAGAGTTTTGATTCCTTTGCATTAAATTCTTGCTTAAGCATTTTCACATTTTCTTGAAGTTCTTGTTTTTGCTTAGCAGTTTTAGAAAGCTTTTCTTGCAAGGAATTTAATTCTTGTTTTAATACTTCTTCTCTAAAATTACTTTTTCTAATGATTGTACGCACTTGGTCATCCATTTCCTGCTCATGAGTGGTCAACTCAAATTTTGCACGTTGTTCATAAATAGCAACACGTTCTTTATAGGTATTTAGTTCAGAAATTACAGAATCATCGGGGGCACATGCAGTGTATTCATCAAAAACATAGTCATTGTTGACTGCAGAAGATGCATCACTTGGTACAACTTCACTTTCCCTTTGTTTCACATATTGATCATATGGGACAACATTGATATTACCCATATTTTCAATATTTGATTCGATAGTTTCAGTTGATTGTACTTTGTCATGCATCTTTTGCACATCAGCATCATCGTATAGTTTTAATACCTCTGAGATGAGTTTGTCTTTGGATGGGCCAGCTTGTGGTGAAGAAGAGACCTTGGGAGAAACCATTGGAGAAATGCTAGCCATAAAAATTGTGTGTGCAGTAGGTCCATCATCCACATCTGAGTCGTATGCATCACAATCAGCGACTTGAAAGGCATTCTGATGATTGTGACCTATCTCCTGAATAGGCTGCTCATCCACATCTGCATCATAGGTCTTGGCATTGCCCTCAGCAAGAAACAACAATTCCTCTTCATCCAAAGCAGCACCATTATCCTGAGCTTGTACAAGCAGCATCTTATCTCTGAAGTAATCAGCATTCTGTGGACGTTTTGGAGATGTGCAGTTCCTTGCAATGTGTCCCTCACCACCACAGTTATAACATTTGATCGGCTTAGCTTGACCTTGATTACCATTCCTTCCTCGATTCTGATTACCAACATAACCTCTACCAGCTCCACCTCTTCCCTGATCATACTGTCTTTCCTGAACTATTTGCACCACGATCCTCCCATCTTTAACAGTAGCTTGATTGTGTGGGTTAGATGCTGTTCTGAGGTTGTTGTTGGTTTGTGGGAGAGAATTCATGTTTTGACTAATCAGAAGAGCAAGTTGATTAATGATGTTACCCACGTGTGCATCAGCATCAGCTTGTTTGAACATAGGATCAAGAATGAGTTTGTGATTACCATTACCCTTGGGTATGACTTGTGAGGCTTTGGTTGTGATTCCGATGTTTGAGTAGAAGGCAGTTGAGTCATTAGATGAGCTTGTCTCTCCCTGGTTGGTTTTGAACTGATTAAGAATCATTTTTTCAAACATAGCATGTCTCTCATTCTGAAGGAGGAAGGCATAGAGTTGCTCATAGTTTGTATTCTTCAATCCTTTAGTGAGCTTCACAGAGGTGACAAACTTGTGCCATTCGGGATTCATGTTGTTCACAAATTTTGAGTTCAGCTAAATGTTAGGCATAGTCATTCTGATGTTCCTCATATCATTCACCAACTTATGAAATCTCACATAGTACTCATAGACACTCTCATCTGGTTTCATCTTGAAGTGTTCAAATTTGTCATAGATTTGTGATTCTCTGTCTTTCATAGTTAATTCAGAACCTGAGAGAAGCATCTTGACATTATCCCATACTGCCTTTGCTTCGGTGTTGTGATTGATCAGCTTGTAGATGTCTTTAGGAAGACCTTGAAGAACAATGTTAGAAGCCCTGATATTGTAAGATATAACTTTTCACATACACATCAAACCATAACACAAGGTGGCGTATAAGATGGAATTCTAGAGAGAGAAAGTTAGAGGTTTAGGGAACTTAGTGAGAGAAAGTGAAAGATATTATTATGAGCTCCAACTCTCTACCTTGGAAGGTAGAGAGTATTTATAGTCTTACATAACTCGCCACACTTTGGGCTGTGGATCAGGCATACAGTGGGTAAAGACCCGTCCGTCCTCCACGGTGTTACTTAACTAAATTACTACTTAACTTAAAAGAACTACGACTACGAGCTTTCTAACGATTACATATACTTGAGGTGACCGACTCTTTAATACCGGGAATTTCTAATTCCTAACAATCTCCCCCTAAGGGAGGTCACCTCAATAATGTACCAAAATTACATTGAATACAAATAGATATAACATTTAACAATTGATCTTGCATTCTTGATGTAGTCCTTTGCTCCTAAGCTCGTAGTCATTGATTCTTCACAATGCATGTTTGGTTATTCCAAGTGGAGGTCTTTTACTGATCCACGTGATGATAAGTTTGAGCCATCTTTGGAGATCATCAGCTATCAAAAATCTCTGAGACATCCATTGTGGTGTTGTGACTTTGGGACCGACATGCTCACATTCTGGATCATGATATCTTCTCATCAGAGTAGCGGAAGCTTTAGTTGATTCATGATATTGGCAGCAGCGTAGCAGAAGCTTGGTGTGAAAATATCAGAGTCATTGATGCACTAATCATGATTTCTTTTGAGATGAATGTGTTAAGTGAGCATGCGGCTGTGGATTGACCGCTTCATTCTGATCAGCTGCAAACGTCGGGCGTACCTGCATACAACAGTTAGCAACAAATCGCACGAAAGTGTCTTTGATCACTTTCGATGAATTGAGGTACACGGCCCACGGTTCCCCGTTGATCAGTATAAATACTGCCTGTGATCAGGAATAATTCCGAAGAATTTCCTTGACAGGGTTTCGCAGCTGTTCTAGCTGTTCTCAAACCGGAACATCTCAAAGAAGACAACACGGAGTGAGTGAACCAGCGAATTTTAAGTCCACTGATTGATGAAAAGAGATTTGAAAAACAATTGTGTATTGCTCAATAGAAATTGTTTTTGCAATACAACGAAGGTTTTATTGAAAATCAATTATCAATCATAAAATTACCTTTTGGTTTGAAAAATGAGTACACAGTCGATGTGCTAAAGAAAAGAGTTTTTAAGCACAGAGACCGGTTTTTCAAAGGTATCCGTCAATCCCTAACCTGAACCAGGATTGATTCAAAAAATTGAATCGCCCCATTGTTTCTGTTCAGTTGTCACATGGTTGATCTATATGATAGATCTCACATGTCACCTACCAGGAGCTTGTTTGATGTTGGCTCCAGAAGGCTTTCCATCTTCATTGTGAATGTGTAAACACATCACTCAGATGTTCTGGCAATACCACAAGGATAATGCGTAGGACTCAAGATATAATCTCTCTTTCCACATTGTGTGAAACAGAGAGTCTTCATTGAAAGTGTCCTAATGAGATTTATTGATGATCTCGTGGCTCTAGACTCAATTTGTGCATATTTGGATCCTGTGCCGGAGACTAGGGAGAGGGTCTCCTAATTCAATATCAACCATCTCTAAGAGACAGTCGATAGATTATGTCGGTTCCCCGTGAGAATGAAACAAGCCCTTTTAAGAGGAACTTGAGTGGTTTGAAAGGTGAAGTGCAGTGCGTCACTGGGTCCATGACGTCTTGTCTTCAATACCGATGTTACCATCAGTAGCATATGAAGTGAACCCGGTTTCTGCCCTAAGGTTGAATTAATGGAGGGCTATTTGTTTTCACCCTATTTTCATTCAATTCTTTTTAATTCTTCAACCCCTTCAGTGCTTACCGAGACTTCATAGCTAGAACCTTGTTGGGTTTATTCCAGTACTAGCTCAGTCTTAGTCCGCACTCTTCCCATATCTCATTTTTCTCCTTTTATCATCATACCTAAGGACTTCTATACTAACTAGTGGATTGTCCCTGGGTAGATCCCTCCGGTTCTGGCGGATCATGGGAACCAATACCTAACCTTATCATCCTTATATCACCGTACAAAAAGTAAAGTTGGTAGGTCAATTTGGTATTGTTCATCTGCCATTGGATCCAATTGAAAACCATTTGAAAATCAATTCAGATACTTGTGATGTATTATCAAAGCATTTTGTACCTGAATTGTTTTTGATATTTTTAGAACGAGAACTCCCCCTCAACATGTGCATCAAGTATTTGAAAATGTTTTGCACACGGAGGCAAGAGAAAGAATTAACTTCTTTTGATTACCATTATCTAAAGGATATCAACATCACTTCCCTCAACAGATCAAGTGGGTATAGCATTTCCGGGAAGGATGAGGTTTCCATAAATTTGCTCCCCCTCAATATGTGCCTCGAGGTTTGAAAAGAGTTTTGCACATACTAGAGGGAACCTGCACATTAGGATGAATGATCACGTTTCAAATCAAAGGTTTAAGATAGATGCTCCCCCTCAACATGTGCATTGAAAAATTGAAATCGTTTGTCACATGTGAGAAGGACAACATGTACATTCTTTTATAACCATTTACCTGATTATCAGTTTAAGTCCAATTTAAATCACACATTCTCCCCCGATCACAATTATCAAATCATTTGAGATTTGTGATCTCGTATAGATTTAAATTGATTTTGAAAGCTTTTAAGGAGAATTGTGACTTGATTGTGAAAGTGTTTTAACTGATATGTATCAGATTTTAAGACTTTAAACTCCATTTATTAAAACATGCATGTATATCATTTGAAAACAATTTAATGCCAAATAACTTTTTAATTTAATTGAAATCATTCTCCCCCTCAATCAATGACGTAGGTTGTTGATTGAGAGATAGAGATTTTGACAAATAAGTCCTGATGATTATCAAAAATAGAGATTGAGTTATTTTTCAAAGCATTTAGTTTTCAGCAGATAAAAGTTTATAGAATCAGAGCATGGAATTTTGAAAACATGATAAAACATGGCTCTGTTCTTTCTTTAAAACCGGGTTATTGCCTGAAATGACAACAAACCATTTCTCTTTCTCCCAAAAAATATTTTTTGATTTTTTTTTTTTTTTTTTTTTTTTTTAAATAAAAATTCGAACAACATCTAAAGTCCCGTGTCATTCTTTGAATGACAACATCAAGACCGTAGATATAATCGAATCGAGAGAAACATGACAAAATGACATTTGTCCCATCATTGACATTTGAAACTTTGAACTCATTTCATTTGAAAAACGATCACATTCCATTGGGTCAGTCGAGGCAAAAATAATATCATCAACATAAATTTGAACATGAATCAAATGTTTGCCTGACTTCCTGGTGAACAATGTAGGATCAACTGCTCCTTTGATGAATCCGGTTGATAGAAGAAACTTTGATAGGGTATCATACCATGCCCTTGGAGCTTGCTTTAAACCGTAAAGAGCCTTCTTCAAACGATAAACGTGAGTAGGATGCTCTTGATTCACAAATCCTTCAGGTTGGCTGACGTAGACGACTTCTTTAAGTTCTCCGTTTAGAAATGCCGTCTTTACATCCATCTGATAAACTACCATGTTCTTACTAGCAGCATTAGCCAGAAAGATTCTGATTGCCTCGATTCGAGCAACTGGAGCAAAAGATTCTTCAAAGTCTATACCCTCCTCTTGACGATATCCTTTGGCAACTAATCGAGCCTTGTTCTTCAACACATCACCATGCTCATCAAGTTTTACTTTGAAGATCCATTTTAGAGCTATAATCATAGCACAGTCTGGAGCAGGTACTAACTCCCATACATCAAGACGATCAAACTCATGAATTTCATCTTGCATAGCATTGAACCAGCTATCTTCATTCATAGCAGTTTTAACATCTTTTGGTTCGATCTTAGATAGTACGGAGTTGAAGAAACACCATAAGGCATCGGTTGCGAGTTGCTTCCGGGTTGATACAGGGCGAGAGGGATTTCCAATGATGTTGTCTAATGGATGATCGTGAGTCCATTTTCTGAGGTGTTCATGTGGCATTTGTTGAGGAACTGAGGTAGCTGAGTCGATGTCTTCTGAAGAAGATGGTTCTGATGATGATTCAGGAGTAGCAAATATGTTTTCAAATGGAGCATCTTCATGAGTAGCAAAGGGATTAACTTCATTATTGATGTCAGAAACATTTCCATGATGTACATTTGAAGAATGATGATTTGTTGATGAGACTGAAGGATCAGCAGCAGGTGCTTCTTGGCTTAAAGAGATTGAGACTGAAGGATTGACTTCATTCACTGGAATATGAGCATCCTCTATTGTAGGGATCAACACCTCATTAGTAGTAGACTCATACAGTTCATCAAACATTGGATCAAACAATTTCTTTACATCATCTTCAGATGGAGGTACATATGGCGTTTCTTGAGAGGAGTTTGGAACAAGGGATGAGCCAATAGGACTGTTTTGAAGTGCGGGTCCTGAGCTGGAGTGTCCAGGAGCCATTTGACCGGTCAGCTCATCAAACGTAACGTGAATTGTTTCCATGATATTTCGGGTTCTTTTGTTGTAGATTCGGTATCCCTTTTTGTTTGGTGCATATCCTACAAATACTCCAATGTCAGCTTTAGCTCTAAGTTTGCCCAAGTCTTGACCCTCATTAGTTGGATAGCACAAGGCACCAAACACACGAAGGAAAGATAGATTAGGTTTCCTGTTGTGGACAAGTTCATATGGAGTTTTTCCATGAATGGTGTGAATCAGGGAACGATTTTGTGTGTAACATGCAGTGGCAATTGCTTCAGCCCAGAGAAACATTGGAACCTTTGAGTAGATCAGCATTGTTCTAGCAGCTTCAACAAGAGTACGATTTCGTCTTTCAACTACACCGTTCTGTTGAGGGGTTCGTGGAACACTTCTTTGATGGCTGATTCCAATGCTTTCATAGAATTCACTAAGTTGTTTGTTGACAAACTCAGTTCCATTGTCTGTTCTGATAATTCTGACAGTTTTATTTAGTCTAACCTGCAACTGTTTGATGAGTTTGATGATGATGTCAGGAGTTTCATCCTTTGTCCGTAAGAACTTGACCCAGGTGAATCTAGAATAATCATCAACCACAACTAACACATATTTCTTCCCATAGATATTCTGCACCCTCATTGGTCCACATAAATCCATATGAATCATATGAAGAACTTCCGTGACCGAGTTAGTAGGTTTGGGTTTATGGGCATACTTCTTGCTTTTTCCCAATTGACATGCTGAACAAAGATGATCCTTTTCATACTTTAGTCTAGGTAAACCTACAACTAAGTCCTTTCTGGAAAGATCGTTGATGGTGCCGAAGTTCAAGTGATTGAGACGACGATGCCATAACCAAGACTTTGTCTTTGAAGCCTTTGATAACAAGCAGATTGGTGAAGCTCTCATCATGTCATCGATAGAGATAGTGTAAAGGTTTGAGCCACGAGTTCCTTTCAACAGTTCCTTACCATTAAGATCTCTAACAAAGCAGGTATGTTTTCTGAAGGCTACTTCTAGATCAGAGTCACAGAATTGACCAACAGAGAACAGATTATGTCCTAAACCTTCCACATAATACACTCTGGAGATGACACTATCACCAACAACATAATCTCCATAACCCATAATAGCACCGAAATGATCATTACCAAATCTAACAGTCCCGATGAATTTGCTCACGAAGTTCATGAGCCGTGACCGGTCTCCAGTCATATGCTTGGAACAGCCTGAGTCCAGGTACCACAGAACGATTTGAACGATCTGCAGTTGAACACAGACAAGAATGGATAACTGGATAATTGGGATCCCCATGCAAGAATGGGTTCCATTTGGTTAGTAGCAACAGTTGGAAAACCCACATCAGAAATAGAAGCATTCATATCAGACAATGAGGTAATGGAATCATTATGAGTAGATGCAATACTAGTGTCTGTATTAGTCCTGTTTACAGTGTGACCACTTCTTAAGGGAATAGTTCTACCAGTAGGCATCCATTTTCTAGTGGGCATTGTCTGATTGGTCTTATGACCAACAGGTATCCAATAAGAACCTATTCTGCTGAATGTTCTTCCTGTGGGTTTCCATTGTTTTCTCACTTTCTTTCGCTTTTGCCTTTTAGCCTTTTTAGCATGAATTTTAGCATTAACAATATTAACTGGACAATTAACATCATTAGGCAAAGCATTGACATCACATCCATGATTAGAAACAGAATTCAAGCAATCATCAGTACAAGGTTTGCAAATAGTATCAGAATTCGAATTAATTACAGTACGCTTATGGCTAATACTAGAATCAACACGATTCGTTTTATTCGATTCAAACTTAAGGTTCCTAGATTGTTCTTCTACTTTCTTCCAGTGCACATTCTTAGCTTGAGAGGTCCTATCATTCCTTGTATTGTCTTGAGACTTTGACCTGCTCCCTTTAATGTCACTGATTACTCCTGTAGAGGGAATGGGAACATTAGTTTGTTTTACTACTCTTTGCACCACCTGTTTAGATGTGCTGGGATCTGAACTACATGCAGGTGCACTACGGTTCACTTTCATAAAGCTAGATGTACTGAGATTGGTACTCCTAGAAGGCACATTAGAGTTCACTTTCCTAGCATTGACAGATCTAGAATCTGAACTACTCAAGGGTATACTACGACTCTCATTCAAAACATTGGGAATCGAGTGCATCTCATATTTGGCCTTAGGCATTGAGCATGGAATCAAAGGGTTAACTCTCTCACCTAATGTCTTTGGGCATATGGTGATTAAGCATTCTAAGATTTCTTGAGATCGTTTGGCATATGAACATGCATGTCCAATTGCATTATCATGAGGTTTCTCTAGCTTATCCTCTTCAACAATCTCACGCAGGCATTCTAAGCAATCCTTAAGGGATGAGAAATATGTTTGGATGGCAAGTTTGTTGTTCCTTAGGTGAGGGGGGACATATGTCACAGATAAAGCAGATTTATTGCCAGAGTGAACCTTAGATACAACATTCTCCTCATTGATCATTGGCATTTTCCCTTTTACCTGACTCTTCAGATTCTCAATTTCCTTTTGCAATGAAGTTATTTGTTCGTTGTTTTTGTTACGAGTGACTTTAATTGATTCAAACAACTCATTGAAATGACGTTTAACCTTTTCATTCTCTTCTAGAAAGCTTTCGTTTTCCTTTTGTAAAGCATTTACTAGGTTTTGAAGATGAAACGTTTGAGAATTCTGAGAATCTAAAGAAGGAGGCATTTGGGAGCCTGTCATATTGTTCGTTTGACCCTTTAATTGAGAGATTTGGGCTTTCAACTTTCTGATCGTGTTACACTGAGCTTGAATCTGTTCATCTCGTTTGTTAATTTGAAAAACTGCATCAAACTCTGGAACATCTGAAGATGTCTTGATATTTGAAGTTTTGACATTTTCTTTGAGATGTTGATATTTTAGTTGTAGATTAAAATACTCAACTTCTAGTTTAGAAAAATGTTTAACCAAATTGTCATGATCATCCAGTTCAATTTTCTCATTTAGTTTAGAATTAGTTTTTTCAAGCTCAATGACACGATCATGGGAGACTTTCAGGGCCACAGATAATTCATGAAATTTGGAAGCATTAATAGAGCAATTTGAAGCAGTGAAAAACACATCTTGAGCAACACATTCAGTAATAAGATTCTCATTTAATGTATGCAAGTTCTTTCTCTCAATCTCATTATATTTTAGTGCACGCTCATAATCACTAACTTCAGCAACCATTGCATCAAATTCCTTTTCCATACCTTTAATATCAGCTTCTACCCCTTTTTTAAGACTCTCAAAGTGATCTTTTAGAAGTTTAAAGAAGGGCATGACCTCAGTTAAATAACATTCTTTCATTTGTTCAAAACCTCTTTCACCTTCAGTTATACCAGTGGGAGTGATCCTTTTCTTGCAAGTTTTCTCAAAATCAACAAATAGTTGGAATATAACGTATTGACTAATTAATGTCTTGCTTTTAGTGGCAATTGTTCTAGGTACAAGATGCATAGGTGTATTAGGAGGATACACAGTTGCTCTAGGCATTTTCCGAAGGGGAGGGTTTGTTTCTACAATATTTTCAGCTTTCTGCTTATCTAAATCCATTTTCCAGAAGACTTGTTCGGGAGTCAACAAAGTCTGAGGCTTAAACTTGTTCAAGGCAATCCAGTTTTCCTTCTTGTAATCATGAGGAGAGAAGATTATGTTTTTCTCTTTGCATTTGGGATCATCTTGCTTCTTATTCATCTTTTCCCTAGTGATTTCATTTAAAATCTTATCTTCCTCAGTGCACTCAACGCAACTAGGTTTCTGCCTAGGCTTAAGGACTTCATTACCATCATAAATTACCTTATGAGCATTTCTAGCCTTTTTAATTACCTCTGGATTTGGTTCCTCTACAAGGGGAACGCTATGCTTATCGCTTAGAACTCTATGCTTAGTGATCATGTGAGCAGTCTGAATGGTGTTTCCTTGTAAATACAACTTGTTTTCAAGTTTGTTTTTCAAAGTTTTCAGATTAGAAAAATCTCTCAAGAGTTTTGATTCCTTTGCATTAAATTCTTGCTTAAGCATTTTCACATTTTCTTGAAGCTCTTGTTTTTGCTTAGCTGTTTTAGAAAATTTTTCTTGCAAGGAATTTAATTCTTGTTTCAATACTTCTTCTCTAAACTTACTTTTTCTAATTACTGTACTCACTTGGGCATCCATTTCCTGCTCACGAGTGGTCAACTCAAATTTTGCACGTTGTTCATAAATAGCAACACGTTCCTTATAGGCATTTAGTTCAGAAATTATGGAGTCATCAGGAGCACATGCAGTGTATTCATCAAAGACATAGTCATTGTTGACTGCAGAAGATGCATCACTTGGTACAACTTCACTTTCACTTTGTTTCACGTATTGATCGTATGGGACAATATTGATATTACCCATATTTTCAATATTTGATTCAAAAGTTTCAGTTAGTCGTACTTTGTCATGCATCTGTTGCACATCAGCATCATCGTATAGTTTTAATACCTCAGAGATGAGTTTGTCCTTGGGTGTGCCAGCTTGTGGTGAAGAAGAGATCTTGGGAGAAACCATTGGAGAGATGCTAGCCATAAAGATTGTGTGTGCAGTAGGTCCATCATCTACATAAGAGTCGTAAGCATCACAGTCAGCGACTTGAAAGGCATTCTGATGATTGTGACCTATCTCCTGAATAGGCTGCTCATCCACATCTGCATCATAGGTCTTTGCATTGCCCTCAGCAAGAAACAGCAATTCCTCTTCATCCAACGCAGCACCATTGTCCTGAGCTTGTGCCAGCAACATCTTATCTCTGAAGTAATCAGCATTCTGAGGACGCTTTGGAGATGTGCAGTTCCTTGCAATGTGACCTTCACCACCACAGTTGTAGCATTTGATTGGCTTAGGTTGACCTTGGTTACCATTTCTTCCTCGATTCTGGTTTCCAACATAACCTCTCCCAGCTCCACCTCTTCCCTGATCATACTGTTTTTCCTGAACTGGTTGCCCTATAATTTTCCCATCTCTTATCAAAGAATGGTTGTGAAGATTGGAGGCGGTTCGGATCTCATTACATGTGTGGAGTTTGTTGGTGTGAGGTGAAAGTGTCCTGTTCTCTTTGACCATGAGTGTTAGTTGAGTGATGAAATGTTCCATGACAGCATTTGCATCAGGTTGCTTGAACCTTGGATCAGAAATGGGTTTGTGATTATCATGATTCATGGGTGCAACTTGAGAAACATTGTTGGAAGTCCCATCATTTGTGAAGAAGGCAGTTGAATCATTTGTAGACCTTGTATCTCCCTGACCTTTGAACTGATCAAGAATTCTCTTTTCAAACATGGCATGACTCTCATTTTGAAGGAGGAAGGCATAGAGTTGCTCATAGTTTGTGTTCTTCAATCCTTTAGTAAGCTTCACAGCGGTAACAAACTTGTGCCATTCGGGATTCATGTTGTTCACAAATTTTGAATTCAACTGAATGTTAGGCATAGTCATTCTGATGTTCCTCATGTCATTAACTAACTTATGAAATCTCACATAGTACTCATAGACACTCTCATCGGGTTTCATCTTGAAGTGCTCAAATTCGTCATAGAGTTGGGATTCTCTGTCTTCCATAGTTAGTTCTGAACCTGAGAGAAGCATCTTGACATTATCCCAAACTGCCTTTGCTTCAGTGTTATGATTGATCGGCTTGTAGATATCTTTAGGAAGACCTTGTAGAACAATGTTTGAAGCCCTGATATCTGCATCAAATCTCTTTTTCTCCTTATCATCAAGCTCATCATACATCTTAGGTCTGTCCATTCCGTAAATAGGAGTACCATCTTCATTAGTATCAAGTATGTCTCTAGTCGTTTCAACTCGATATGGTCCTTCATCAATGGATTTGAGAATATTGACACCATTTTCCTTTCCAAGGCAATACAATCTGATTCGTTGAGCCCAAGAATCGTAGTCAGTTCTGTCAAGCATGGGTGGACGAGTATCTGATCCAGCTGCTTGTACATCCTCGGCAACAGTGGAGATGACAGTAGGGACGTTGGTGGACATGTTATCAGATTATACGGGATTTTATAACTCAATGATTAAACCGGGAAATAGATTCTTTCACGGGATTTTACTAAATCAAGAGAAAACCGTAAACAATCACTCAAGTCGCTAGATGATAAAGCTCTAAGTCGCTAGAAACAAATTCACTAAGTCGCTACCAATTAATTCGCTAGACACCCAAGTCGCTAGAATCCCAAGTCGCTAACAGAAAAACAAGTCGCTAAGTAGTAACTCGCTACAGACCAAGTCGCTAACCAAATTTTGGCAGCAATTCGCTACACAAGTCGCTAGAGACACAAGTCGCTAAAGAGCAACTCGCTACTGACCAAGTCGCTACCACAAGTCGCTACCCGTAGTGGAGAGTCCACTACTTGTCCTTTAACTCGCTAGCTCTAACTCGCTAGCTTTTAACACTGTAAGTCGCTACAAAATAATGAAGCAAGTCGCTATGAAGAAATGTTATCCGTGAACTAACTCGCTACCATGAAAAACCATATAAACATCACTTTTCAATCCAAAAACAACCCAACCAAGATGATTCAAGCTTACCAAATGAAAACCTAAACACTTATGATGATTCTAAACACAAAAGTACCAACAAAATTCAAACATTAACACTAGAGATCAACCAAATGATGCAAAAACCACTAAACTTTTTCAAACTCAAAAACCACCTAAAAACCACTATAAATCCAAAGATGTGCAAGATATGATCTAACCATGGCTCTTGATACCAATTGTAAGATATAACTTTTCACATACACATCAAACCATAACACAAGGTGGCGTATAAGATGGAATTCTAGAGAGAGAAAGTTAGAGGTTTAGGGAACTTAGTGAGAGAAAGTGAAAGATATTATTATGAGCTCCAACTCTCTACCTTGGAAGGTAGAGAGTATTTATAGTCTTACATAACTCGCCACACTTTGGGCTGTGGATCAGGCATACAGTGGGTAAAGACCCGTCCGTCCTCCACGGTGTTACTTAACTAAATTACTACTTAACTTAAAAGAACTACGACTACGAGCTTTCTAACGATTACATATACTTGAGGTGACCGACTCTTTAATACCGGGAATTTCTAATTCCTAACAGATATCAGCATCGAATCTCTTTTTCTCCTTATCATCAAGCTCATCATACATCTTTGGTCTGTCCATTCCGTAAATCAGAGTTCCATCTTCAGCAGTATCAAGTACATCTCTAGTCGTCTCAACTCGATACGGTCCTTCATCAATGGATTTGAGAATGTTGACACCATTTTCCTTTCCAAGACAGTACAATCTGATTCGTTGAGCCCAAGAATCGTAGTCAGTTCTGTCGAGCATAGGTGGACGAGTATCTGAACCAGCTGCTTGAACATCCTCAACAACAGTGGAGATGATTGTAGGTACGTTGGTAGACATGTTAACAGATTACACGGGATTTTATAACTCTATGATTAAACCGGGAAATAGATTCTTTCACGGGATTTTACTAAATCAAGAGAAAACCGTAAAGAAATCACCCAAGTCGCTAGAAAATTATGCACCAAGTCGCTATCTTCTAATTCGCTATTCCACCAAGTCGCTAAAGTCCCAAGTCGCTAAACAAAAGACAAGTCGCTAAATAGCAACTCGATAAGTCTCTAGTCGCTAGCAAAATTTTGGCAGCAATTCGCTAAGATACAAGTCGCTAAGGAATCAAGTCGCTAAATAGCAACTCGCTACTTACCAAGTCGCTAACACCAAGTCGCTACCCGTAGTGGAGCATCCACTACTTGTACTGTTAGTCGCTAGGCCTAAGTCGCTAACTCCACTAACTGTAACTCGCTACAAAAATGTAAAGCAAGTCGCTAGCAAGAAAGAAATCCGTAGGTCAAGTCGCTAGCAAGAAAAACATCACAAACATCACTTTTCAATCCAAAAACAACCCAACCAAGATGATTCAAGCTTACCAAATGAAAACCTAAACACTTGTGATGATTCTAAACATAAAAGTACTAACAAAATCCAAGCTTTAACACAAGAAATCAACCAAATGATGCACGAACCACTAAACTTTTTCAAACTAAAAAACCACCTAAAAACCACTAGAAATCCAAAGATGTGCAAGATATGATCTAACCATGGCTCTTGATACCAATTGAAGGATATTTAATTTCACATACACATCAAACCATAACACAAAGTAGGCGTATAAGTGGAATTCTAGAGAGAGAAAGTTAGAGGTTTAGGGAACTTAGTGAGAGAAAGTGAAAGATATTATTATGAGCTCCAACTCTCTACCTTGCAAGGTAGAGAGTATTTATAGTCTTACATAAAACGCCATACAACGGGCTGTGGATCAGGCATACAGTGGGTAAAGACCCGTCCGTCCTCCATGGTGTTACTTAACTAAATACTACTTAGCTTAAAATAACTACGACTACGAGGTTTCTAACGATTACATATACTTGAGGTGACCGACTCTTTAATACCTGGAATTTCTAATTCCTAACAACCCTTCACTAATGCCTTTGACACGGACCTTTGGCACCTTTCACTAATGCCTTTGACACGGACCTTCTGCACCTTTCACTAATGTAACACCCCCAAATTTCGTTATACGCAGCGGAATAAGAGTTTGGGTATTACTTCATGGTTCACAATCGTAATAATAGAAAACGACTCGAAAAGAGACGTTTTAAATAAAACAGTTATCATTCATTTATTTATATTAGAGTTTACATAAAAAGATGTCCCAGCGGAAATTATTGAAATACACATTATTTTATGAATGATAACAAAATGGACGCCATTTGTAAGAAAGTCCATAGCCACTCCGTGCCAAGCAGTGCATCAGTTACCTGAGATAAAACATGCTAAAAAGTCAACACAAAGGTTGAGTGAATCCATAGTGTTTGTAATAATAATCAGTTGAACACAAGTTGAAAAAGTAGTAAAAATCGTAGTATCGTAGCACAACATATTGCCTTAAGTCTCATGAACGCAAACCTTAACAAGTGTAGTGTAATTGTCATAATGACATGTGTAGAAAACTAGAAGGGGGGTTGAATAGTTTACCAATTAAAAACTTTTTTTTGAAACTTATTGAAAGATCAATTGATATTGATCTTTGGATATGTTGATGAAATATGCAAGTAATATGTAAAGAGTAAATAAGGAAAGAAATGATCAAACCACAACAAGTTGTTTATAGTGGTTCGGCTACAAGGACTCTATTTCCTTGCCCTACTCCACTCCCCGAGTCTCACACTCGAGAGTTTAACTTCACTAGTCAACAAGCTCCTTTCACCGGCGGAGAAAACCTTTACACTTCGCTTACACAATTTCCGACACTAAGCTAGATGTCGAGTTCTTTCCAAGGGTACAACTACTCCCACACACAATGTATTTTGAGGACTAAAATACTAACCACTCACACTCACAATATTATGATAGTTTAATACAACAATGAAGTATGAATCAACACTAGATCATACAACACTAAACAAACAAGACTTCCAACTTCTCGTTTGAAGCTTGAATGTGACTTGATCTTCTTTGCTACAAAAGAGATCACTACTATGATATGAAACTGAGTTAGAAAGGTTAGAGAGAAGATATGTATAAGAGTATATTAGAAAGGGATGAAAAACTACTTGGCTTGGCATTGCTATTTATAGCCAAAATGGACAGGAGCGTCCACGGACCGCGCCCTTTAAAGGGTTCCGCCCGTGTACCAATTTGGTACCGCCGGGTCTGACAGCTAAGATATCAAATCTTGCCAAAGTCAACTCTATCTAAGTGAGATTGTGCAAGATATGAAGAGTACAAATCCACACAAAATATCTAATAAAATCATCCAATGATTTCCATGATGCATCACATGATGTCATGTGTTGTATTTCTATTTTTAGAAATATGCAAGTACTTAAGTAGTGTTTGGTTTTAAGAACCTAACACATTCTAAAAACTACTATCATACATAATGATTAGAGTCATATCAAGATGTCACTAATCATAAATGTAAATGCTTGAATGATGGATATATTGTTTGAGAAAGCTTGTTTTAATATCTATTAAACTTGACAAGCTTTAAGCTTTTATACAAATTAAATTTACTTTTGTCGTTAACAAAACTTAGGTAAAGATCAAAAATATAAATAACGTTTAATGACGATATTTGTATTAACAATCTTCCCCTTTTTGTTGAGGACAAAATATAAATTTTATTTTTATAAAAGATACAAAGTTTGTGCAAGAGTTATAAAAATATTAGTTTTAGAACTTGAAAAGAGAATGATAATGCAAATGTATGATGTTTGACTTTTTCTGAAAGTCAAAGTATTCACTAGTTGATGCATGATGTTGACTTTTTCAGAAAGTCAAAGTATGCAGTTGACTTTTTAAGAAAAGTCAAGTATTATCAATGATGTATCCTGTTTGACTTTTTCAGAAAGTCAATGTCAGTTTGACTTTTTTAGAAAAGTCAAAATATAGTCAAAATATAATCAAGTTCTATATTTTCTCCCCCTTTTTGTCTCAACAAAAAGAAGTGGCGATGCGGAATGTAATGAGCCCTTGCCATTATCTCCCCCTTGATCAAAGCTCCCCCTAAATTGGGTACTTAATGGGAAGATACATGGATTGTGAAAATAAAGCTACAAAAAAAATGTTAGTAATAATGATCATTCACAAGCATTTCCAAACACTATGTAAAAGTACCAACACTATAATAAAAACACCATTCATTAAAATTTTCATGAACAAAGAGATCATGAAGGGAGAACACAATGATGTATTTTAGTACAATAAAAAGAAAATAATCCTAAGACAAGAAGAACTAGAAATGCTAATCTATGACCATCCTAGTTAGATGGTGGATGAGAAAGAGCGTTGAGGCGCTCAAGGATATGATTGAGGATGAACCTCATTTCCTCTTGGAAGTCATGGACCATAACCCGGGTCCTTTCCACGGTTTGGGCCGTTTGCTCACAAGTTGAGCAACCATGCCTAGGAGGGTAGAATGTTTGGGGAGGTTGTGGTGGTGGAATGGTAGATGTGTTGGTGGTGTTGGGAATGTTTGGGGTGGTCATGATGGAGGCAAGCAAAGCATTTTGCATTTGCATAGTCTCACTTAAGTGAGAATCCACCATGCCTTTGAATTGGTGGAGGTTGTGGAGTTCCGCTTGAATCTCCTCTCTAGTGGGATTGGCATCCCACATGCACTCCTCAATGTCCTCAAGATGAGGGGACATTGATGTTGGGAGTGGATGATCCCCATACAAAGGACCATGAATGTCTTTGTAAATGGGGTGGAAGAGAAGAGGTTTTGGCCCTAGTGGGGCGTTTGGGTCAAAAGATGACCTTGGTGATTCATGAGCTATTTGCTCAATTGTGCCAAAGGATGGCAATGGTGGTGGATGATTTGGCCTAGGAGGCAAGTCATCCAAGTCCTCCAAGAAAGGATGTGGTGAAGTTGGTGGAGTGGAGAATAACTCCATAGGCATGAGAGTAGGAGACCTTGGTGGTGAAGGTGGTGAGGGTGTTTTGGATGTTTGGATGGGTGCCGGTGGAGGTGAAGTTGGTGTTTTTGCAGGTGGTGGAGTGGTGATCACAATGTGTGATTGATTTGGTGTAGCCAAGGTAAGACTTATATCATCTCGGATGGGAGATGAGATTGTAAGTGGAGAAGACTCGGATGAGGAGCTAAGGTTAACGAAGCAACAAGGCCTCACACTAATTCTAGCGGTCTTCTTGCAAGGTTTTGGAGATGATTTTGTCATTTTTGACTTTGGTTTTTCTTTGCTAGATGATAGTAAGAATGAAGAAGGTGTGAGGATGATCATGGTAAAACCTCTCAATTTATAGAAGTGAAAAATTATGGAGAAATGTGTTTGATTTGATGTTAAACCATTGAAGAGATGAGGTTCCTAATGATTTGGAAGTGGGTTGAATGCTAGTCATATCACCCAAGTCAATCCATTCAAGAGAGATGGAGTGAAGAAGAAAAGATTTGCAATAAATGTGTTCTAATGAGTGGAATTTCCTAACAGTCAGATCACCCACGGATTTGAAGGTACCAAAAATTGGTTCCTTCCTTTATGCAAAAGGGCTCCTTGGGTGGATTTTTCAAATTTTTGAATTTTGGTGAGAAATGGATTTCTTATATTCCTAAGTGAATTATACTAGTTCTAATAAGAGTATAAACAAGTTAGGATTGACTTATAAGCAATGAATGGTAATTTGGAATCACGAAATAGTCGAAATTCAGAAAATTACCTGGAGGATCCACGACACCAAAAATTTACACGGACGGAACCCTTAAAAGGGTGCCGTCTGGTCCGCCTGTACAGGTATGGCGGTACCAATATTCATAACAGACGGTACCAAATAGTTGGTGCCGTCTGGTCCGTGTAGTGCAGAAAACAAGACAGAGTGTGTTTTTAGGTGTCGGGGACTTTTCCGAAACCTGAAATTTTTCTCAAAAGGTGTTATACTAAACATTTCTAGTTAGAAAAAGTAAATAACACATGTATAAACATAGTGGAGCATAGATTTGGAGCAAGGCTTATTGATTTTCACATTATAGTGAAAATGGGTAAAATTTGATAGCATACTTGTGCTATCCCCCTGCATGAGATTGTTAGCATAAAACATTGTTTCAAGTTATATTATCATCCTACATAATAAAAACAACTAAATAGTATCAAACATTAGTGATAATGTATTGTTCCAAACACTCCTTAAAGTACCCTCATTTGTCCAACTTCTTGTAAATCTTGTTCATCATCCTACCAAGGCACTTGAACATTTCCTTAGTTTGCTTGAATTCCGCTGATTCATTTTCAATCTCGGGAAGAGACGCATAATACTCATGAGGTGGGAGACGAGAGCTTGGAAGACCATCCTCGGAGCTATTTGATGATGATGATGATGGAGTTGGAGGTTTTGCTCTCTTGCCTTTTGTCTTAGCAACTCGTTCATCACTCAAAGGTACAAAGATGTGAGGGATGAGTTCATAGTGAAGGTGCATCCCTTTTGGGGTTGGTGGAATTGGTGCGAAGTTTCTATAGAGACGGGTGAGAAGCATCCCGTATGGAAGAGCAACCGATCCTTGAGTTGGAATATCAATCATTCTCCTAGCTATGTAGTAGGCTAAGTTGAATGGTTGTCGGGTGGACAAGTTGTAGAGCATGTGACAAAGGCAAGCGTTTATGTGATCCCTATTTCCTATGGTGCTAATGACGTTGGCTCTAAGTAGCTCCTCCCATTTCTTAAATTCGGGCTTAAGTTCATTTAGCTCCATTCCATATGGATCTCGGTTTACCTCTTTTCCCTTTCGGGTAACTCGGGTTGTATCACCTTTTGGGTTAAAAAGGTGTTCACGGATGGCATCCTTATCGGCCAAACGGGTTTGGTAGGGAGAAGTGCGGTCATTGATTACATCAAGAGTCGTGAGTGACCACTTATCCGTGTAGACACAAGTTCCTCGGTTGGGAATTCCTAGCACTTGAGCAAAGTTGCCTAAGGTGATGGTGTAGTCGTTTTGATTGATTCTAAACCTAAGACAAAATTCATCATCGTCTTCATCACTAAAGCCGGTCACACTAGCATAGAATTCTAACACAAACCTAGGACAAATTGGTTCATCGATGTCAAGAAGACAATCGAATTTAATGGCGGCTAGTTCTTCACGAAGATTGGTATGTTCAAGGAAGGATGAGTGAATGGTTCTACCCTCATGGAAATACCTTGATTCTAGACCCTTAAATATTTCTACTTGTTCCTTGGTAAGTCCTTTGGTTTTGTGGTGTTTGGGAATGTAGTTAAGGGTGTCTTTGTGATCATAGAATCTTGCGGCTACCATGGTTATTCCTAAGGACAAGAATTAATATGTTAAAAGTGAGAATAAACTTTAACGTTTTGGTTCTAGTGTGTGCCTATATGAAAACAATTTGGAGTTGCGATTATCTCAACTCATTTTATGCATAAAAATGGTTTTAGTGGGGTGTTTGGTAAATACCATGAGATAACCCAAATGCTCCTAATTCAATGTGGCTTCATTTGAATATACCCGGGAATGCATATTAGTTATGCAATACCTTTAGTATTCAAGAGCATGCAAGTGATGAAAGTCTAACGTTTCTATTTGTATTTAACAATGAAAAATTGTTTTCCTATAAGTGAGAAGCTTTTCAAAATTTTGACATGGGGTGTTTGGTTATTTGAATAAGGCCTTACAGTTATTATCTATTGATTAGTGAGAAGCATGATGTGTTTATGCAATATGATAATGTAGTACCTAATTTCAATGTCTAGTTATGCAATTTGCCAATTGAATTCATATTTAGTGTAAAAGCATACATAAAACCCCATGTAATGATTTGTGATAGTTTTGTGCATAAATAAGAATCCTAGACTCAGAATTGAGAGATAAAATGTAGTTAGGATACTTACAATGATGTTATCTTCTGTGATTAGTGAGAGGGAAGGTGTCAATAATGAGCTTGGTTTAAGTTTTACACGTTTTGGTAAAGTGGGTTTTGAGGAAGAAGATGTTTTGTAGGTAGTATTTTTGCTTCTGTAGACACCACGGACCAGACGGTACCAAAATTTTGGTTCCGTCCTTGTTGTCGTTTGGTGCCGTGGCTACAGTAGCAGATACAAAACAAAATTGTTTTGGTTTGACTATTCTAATGTTTTAGGCTATGTTTATCCTACATGTTTGGTTCCATTAACCCTAAACCAAGTCTAAGAAGATTAAAAGGTTCTCGTTTAAGAGGTTTAGTTAAGATGTCGGCAATGTTGTCTTCGGAGGATACTTTCTCAATTGAAATGTTCCCTTTTTGAACATTGTCGCGAAGAAAGTGATGACGGATTTCAATATGCTTTGTACGAGCATGTTGAACGGGATTCTTGCTGAGATCGATGGCTCCTTTGTTGTCGCAAAGTATCACAATGTTGTTGAGATGAATTCCGTAATCTACGAGAGCTTGCTTCATCCAAAGAGCTTGTTGACATGCCTTTCCGGCTGAGACGTACTCGGCTTCTGTAGTTGAGATGGCTAAGGCCATTTGCTTCTTTGCAAACCATGAGGTGAGACAATGTCCAACAAAAGTGCAAATACCACTTGTACTTTTTCTATCGACATAGTCACCGGCATGATCCGAGTCGGCATACACTATGGTTTCTACACCCGTTCCTTTGGGATACCATAATCCTAAACACGTTGTTCCCTTAATGTATCTAAAAATCCTTTTTAAGGCTTCTAAGTGTGATGCCTTTGGGTTTTCTTGAAAGCGAGCACATAGACAAACACTAAACATAATGTCGGGTCTACTAGCCGTAAGATAGAGTAGGCTACCAATCATTCCTCTATATTTAGTGTTATCTACGGATTCACCTTCTTCGTCCTTGGTGAGTTTGGTGTCCGAGGACATGGGTGTTTTAGTTGGTTTGGAATCTTCAAGACCAAATTTCTTAAGCATGTCTTTTATATATTTAGATTGGTTAAAAAATATGCCATCTTCTAGTTGTGTAATTTGAAGTCCTAGAAAGAAATTTAACTCACCCATCATACTCATTTCAAACTCGTCGTGCATGATTTTAGAGAAATCATCACATAGCTCTTGACAAGTTGATCCGAATATAATGTCATCAACGTATATTTGAACAATGATAATATGTGATTCCTTTTTCTTGGTAAAAAGAGTATTATCTACTAATCCCATAGAGTATTTGTT